>OX371261.1:113908702-114372871 GCA_947311025.1 Lypha dubia | reverse complement strand
ACTCTTAATGGTGGAATTGGAAAACTGGTATCACGAACAATCAACCAAAATAACAAATAAAATTCAAGGAAAAAATTCGTTGATTCAACGAATTTATTTCATATATTTGTCCCAAGGAACAGGTTCTTTGAATTGAACGTATAGCAATCATTGGCTTGTTGAATTCAACGTACCAGTTCGTTGAAGTTAAGAAACCATACGTTAAAGCCGTACGTTGATTTTTAAGAATTTCATTCTTGATCCAACGTATTCATACAACAAAATCAACGTATAATACTTAAAATCTTTGAATCAAAGTATTTGTTCATTGTGTTTAAATAAATGAACGAGTTTCTTAAATTCAACGTATTACACGTTAAATAAAAAAAACTAGTTCATTGTTTAATTCAACGAATAAAATCAAATAATTGTTTCAACGTTGAGTTAATAAATACAAAAAATTTTACCTTTGAATTTCAAGGAATATTTTACTGAAACAACGTTGAATTTCAAAGAATTTAATTCAAAGAACGGGAGTTCGTTTAATTTATGTAAGTTTTGTGTACAGACATACGGAATTAGCTCATTTAACTTCAGTATCTATAGGGATCCAGCATATATATACTTTATGGCTTTTATATAAATTTTATGGAAATTACACACGGAATGATAAACCCAGA
The DNA here is from genome assembly GCA_947311025.1 of Lypha dubia. Classification (NCBI taxonomy): domain Eukaryota; kingdom Metazoa; phylum Arthropoda; class Insecta; order Diptera; family Tachinidae; genus Lypha; species Lypha dubia. The sequence continues at coordinate 114,372,212 of OX371261.1, read as the reverse complement.
AATACCGTTATCATTTTTGTTGAAGGGTATAAAAATGTTGCTTTTGCTAATACTCCTGCAGATCACGTAAAATCCCCGCTGACAGAAAACTGGCGTATAAAGAATATCTAAAGTATTCTTAACTGTTCGTACTGAAGCTTTACAACGTAGCATAACAGTTTTCTGTGAACTTGGTTTTAATTAGATCATTGATTAAAAACTTGTCATTCAAATGCCTTGTTTTATTTCATGGCTCTACATTATTTTCTTAAGATTAATAAAAAACTTTTAATACATTTTTAACAATTTCATAATTATTAACACTTTAACATTTCAACTCTTTGTTAGTTTGAAGAAAACTCTATTAAATAAAAAAAGTTTTCTGTTGTAAATTTTTTCTTGTTATTTTGTTTAAAGTTTCCTGTTTATTTTCCTCATATTATTATTATTATTCTCTGTCCTTTTTGTCTTCAGGCTAATGAAGACACTAATTTTCTTCATTAGTTTTCTTGTTCATTATTTTTTTTCCAAGTTTAACAAACAGGAAAAATGTTATTCATTCAGTACCACGGTTTTGCTTTTATCTTTTGCTTCAAACTCAGTTCTTCTTTTATTGCTTCTTCTTCGCCAAGAGTTATAAAGAAATTTGAATGAATTTTTAATTTTTAAATGAATTTAAATAATATTTTCCAGCTAGTGGTCGTAATATTTTTTTTTATTATTCCATTTTGCTTTTTAATATTTTAATTTCTCTTCTTTTTCTACTTTTTGTTTTGTTTTTAAAAATAAAGAACGCTTTGAAAATTTGAATATGCTTATTTTTGTTTGGCATTAAAATTACGAAAGAACAAAAGGATGAAATGGCGAAAATTGAGAGAAAGTTATATAACAAAGAAAACAGCTGGAAACAAGTGGGTAAATGAAGAAAAGATTAAAAAATAAATATGTTTTTATTTCGGGTTGTACAAAAGTCGGGTGTGTTTTAAGAGAATATTGAATATTGAGATAAAATAACTTTTTCTAGAATATGGAAAACTAATAAATTTTACACTAAAATGAAAGGATTTTATTATAAAATTAACGTATGAATTGGGTCCTATGGATTTGTTAACTAACTTCTATTTTAGTTATATTTGATTGTTTTTTCAGTGGTTAGCTGTATTAGTTTAAATAAATTTTTTTTAAATTTTACTTTTGGAATATATTAAGAGAAGTTTATTATTCTGAGAGGTTCCAACATTTTAATATTTTTACTTCCTTGTATACTATTGGTTTAATACAGGCTTATAATAATTATTTTGTACAGAAATTGAGTTTATAAAACCCTTATAAAACTTTTAAATCAATAAAAAAAATAATATTTTATAAATACGATCGTTAAAGTGTGCTGTGCTTGAGACCACGAATGATTTTGGGACAATCTAAATAAAGTGTGTTGCAGCCATAATTAAATCTCTTTAAATCGAAATGTTTATGCAAATATTTTTCAATCACTTTTGAACCGAAAATAAATCACAAAAGAATAACACTTTGCTAAATAATTAACAATCTTTTAGTTCTTTGCCAAAAAAGGAAAAAAAAAATCATTCTAATATTGCAACTCAACACAATTAGTTCAGTTTTAATAGTTTAGCCTACTTTTAGGTGGCCTAAATTTTAAAATCTATTGCTTTTGTTTTTAACAATGATATAAATTTTGCTTTTGCTGGCGTCACTGCTTTATAATAGTTGGAAAATAAAAACATAACTTGTTTGAAGTGAATTGTGAAAAAAGGAAGTGAAAATATGTAAAACTATCACACGTTTTTTTTTTTTTTTGTTTTTGCACCGGCTCATATCTGTGTCATATTTCACACCTAAGCTACAATATAAATAAAAACTGTTCTTTTACATGTCGACACATCGCCTAAATAAAATGAGAAAGTGTGAAGAACAAAAGCAATACTTAAGCCTGAGCTCAAATTTAAAACAACAATATTGTTCTGACTTTTGAAGTTCTTATAATCAATAAATTGCAGAGTAGAAAATTAAAAAAACAAAAAAAAAATTGAATTGAAACATGACTCTCAGCTGATCTGCAACTGCTTCGATAAGAAATATGAATTATAAATGTGTCAAAAAAAAAATTTATTGATTTATTCAAAACGTTTATTAAATACAAGCCTACACAAATACTAATATAATTTATATGCATTCAATGCAGCCATACAAACACATACATATAAATATGTCCATGCACTCACACTAAAATACTCTTTAACTTTTACATGTGATTGAGTAGCAGCAGCAGGCATTTTCAATGCTACAATTCATAAAGGCATTAAGTGTCTACTTTTCGCAAACTGCTAACATCATGACTTGTCAATAGATTGTTACTTTATATACATATGTAAGTACCTGTATGTGTGCGTGAGCGAGCATGGTAAAAATAAAAACAAGCCAAAAATGGCATTTATTTTCTCTTGTATCTGTTGTATCTAGTATATGTTACGGCTTTATAACAAACATATTCTTTGATTTTTGTACACAGCAGCTGGAAATACTTCCCGAAATCCTTAAATATTCATCAGCATGTGTAAGTTTTCTAAACATGTTTTGTTACCTAGAGACCGAAAACCAAATTACTTTGCCACCGCAATCAACGCAATCAACCATGAAAACCACTTTACTGCATTTGTGCGTCGGCAACTGTTTGTTTATTTGTTTGTCTGTCTGTTGCTATTGTTATTGTTTGAGGAGCTGTTGATGTTGTTGTTATTATTGTTGTTGTTGCCATTAAGCAAAGATACGAAATGATTGATGTAATACTAAATCAGATGCACAAATGCATACCTTAATACACACATGCATAAATATATCAGTAGTTAGACATTAACTTGAATAGACAATGAACCACAATTTTGATTTTTTTTTCTTTAATGTTTAAGTTTTGAGAAGCGATAATTAAAGTTGGGGACTCTTTTTAGTATAGAGAATTTTGGAATATTAATTTTTATTTAATTTTATGATTTTTGTTCCTCAAAAGTTAAGACGCACAAAATTAAAAGGTTCTATTTTTTATTTAAGCATATTTCGAAGAAATTAATTTTATACAAATTTCTCGAAAAAGGAAAAGTTTTTAAAATTTATTTTCAGAAACTTAAAATAATTGATTTATTTTTTTTTCTCTTAAACGAATAAAGTTAACTTCCTTCCGGACATTAGCAAGGCGGGTTTTTTAAATCGTTGAAAATTCAACAAAATGAACAAATAAACTATCACTTTCGCTATTTGCTATTCTCTTGGCGAATCATACAAAAATAAAATTAATGCATATCACTCTCTCTCTCTCTCTCTCTACTCATCAATAAAATCAAAAGGATTTTTCAAAAGCAACAAAACAAAAGAAGAAATTTGTTCGACAACTTCAAAAAGGTTAATAAGTAGACAAAACATAGATTTGGAAAAAAGCCTCTAGCCTTTGGTAATGTTGATGGACACCATCATTGCATGTCTGTCTACGAACATATTGTGACTTCGCACAAGTATCTGTATGGTGAGAAAATTTACATAATGCCACATTTGCAACGTGCGTGCTTAGACACGAAGTCAATTAATAATGAACGTACACACAGTTTCGTTGCTTTACAACATAAAAATAATATATTTTTTTTATCTAAAAATTTGCTTTACTGTTTGCCACCATCATCATTCTGGTTTCTTTTTTGTTTCTTTTATGATATTTAATTTTTATTCATAATTTATTTTAATTGCTTTATTCACTCTTTAATTATTATAATTTTTATTTTGCCACTCACCTGGAAATTTATATAGCGCCACTTCATTGCAATTAATCTCAATTAATGTTGTTGTTTCATTGGGTAAACCCGCACACTGGCACATACTATTCAGCGGACAGGCGTACAGCATGTCTTGCTGTTGTGAATTTAGTAGAGCAGCAAAACCACTACCACCACTATTATTGGGTATGACTGGTGGTGGTCCTCTTGCTGCCAGCAATGTGCTAGTACTTCGTGGCACTCGTGTTAGTAGAAAATGGGGGGCGTGAGAACCTGGACCAAGAGCACCAGGACCACCGCCATCAAATTTCCAACAATCGGCTGTATTGCGAAACCAATAAAGCAGGGATATTGATATAATTAGTAATTGGGGCCGCTGATAGTCCATGCTAGAAATTAAGTTAAAATAAGAAAGTTATTAGAACAGAGTTTTATGATTTTTATGCAAATATTTTGTGAATTTTTCTTATATATTTTCTAAATAAGTACATACATTTTATTATTACAATTAAGTTATGAATTTTTTTTCGAACTGAGTGATGTTTAATCAAAGAAATTTTAATTTGTCAGGCTTAAGTTCGTTTTCTTAAATTTAATTATTATTTTTGATTAGAAAGGAAAATCTAGAAGCTTGTAATAATTGAACGGACAAAGAAAAATTAGACTTCACTGAGGGTTGAACTGACATCATGTTGTTTCGAGAATAACCACAGTCGCGTCATCAGATTTGTTTACCGCTTAGTCCTCACTGCCACCACGACAGCTGCAAGTAACTAGTTAAAGATCCAAATTAACTGAATCTGCTTTAATATTATTACAATATAATTCTGTGGCAAAAAGGAAAAAGAGTTCATATCGTATTCTTCATATTCAAAAGTATCTCTGGGGACAAAGTTTTATTTATATTGCACAAGTTTTATAAATGTTCTGCCAACAAGAATTGCCGCTTTTCTTTGTCTAACTGATTATCTTACATGAAATATCGGAGGCTTATAACGTGTTACATTTCAAATTGAATATCTCTCTTATTTTGGGACAGAACCTTATGCTAGCAAATCAAAATAAACGAAAAACGAGGGATCAACTTAAAGTAAAATGAGATAAAATTTTAAAATTTCACTTTAATAATTACAATTCCTTTACTACAGAACTAAAAATATGACTTAAGCACTTTTGCTTTATTGCCACAAAATCATCAATGTGCACTGGTGCGTATGAGTGTTAATATTATTCCTAATTCAAAGATTTCGTATACGAAACACTATTTATTGCATACTTTTATGGGAATGTTTTTAAAATGACAAGAGCCAAATCAATATTCTTTTTTGCTGTTCTATAAATCAAAATTATATTTTGCTTATGTCGTAAATCACACGACTTCATATGCAAAAATCGTATGATATACATACATAATAGCAGAAAAACAAAGATTATATTTTGTAACCTCATGTGATTTTACACCTTGTGATTTTTAAAACATATCTGTTTACAAGAAAAAAATTGCTAAAAGTAATATGCTATAAACTATAACGTTACGTGCATAAAGTACGAAAATAATGTGATCTGAGCTACACTGCAAAATAATATTATTGACAAACACTCTAAAAATTCTCAAATTTTGCATTCATATTCGCAAGGACAGCTCCGTATACAAGATTTAAATATATATAAACTATAACAGTACACTTAAAAGCTATTCCATTAGTATTAAATAAAAAAATTGTATAATAAGCTTATCATAATAGTTTTTCTACAACTCTTTGTAATCATACTTACTTATGGTAAGTATGGTACTTACTTATCGTAAGTAAAATATGTTAGTAGTTCGTAAAAACTTTTTAATTTGATTTCAATTAAAAATAACTTTTTGCTATAATACATGATATATATGTACAGTGAACTCTCGATAATGTGAACTTCTACAATAGTGAACTATCGACTAATGTGAACATCCATTTTCCTATATGACCTCTCTAAATTGTGAACAAAGTGTGATGGCTCTAAATAGTGAACAGTTTTTTGCAGAAAACCAACTCGCAACAGTTAAATAAGCTCTTGTAACACATGGCGGGTGTTTAAAACCGAAAATGTTTGTTGGGTGTTACTCTCAAATTTATAAGCTCTTCAGGTTATTTTTTCTTAGTTTTTTATGATCTTCCAATATGGTTTTATTAATTGGTATTAAATTAAAAGTGAATATGTAAAAATATATAAGTTTGATATAAATGTTGTGTTATTTTACCAACCTGGTCTTTATTTTTTTGTGGGATTATCTATTATACTAAATAAGCTAAGAAAGTATTAAAAATGATTACAATCGAAAATGTGAACAAATTGAATAAAGTGAACCACATCGGTTTTTATAAGTTCACATTAACGCGAGTTCACTGTACTTAGTTTAAATATCTAATACTTTAACAAATAATATTGCAAATGACTTATGCCACCTAACGATTTGTAAGGTTGCTTTATTATTTGTTAAAAAATTTCCGGATATCTGTTTTTTTTCTTTTGTTTGAACAATGGTATTCTTTGCAAAAACTGGAGTTTGATGGATATACCAGTACATAGAAGTATTTGAAGTAAAATATTTCATATGTTGCATTTAGTGACATGTTCAATTAATTTCTAAATTTTGCAGCTGCTCTAATATTTTTTGGAGTGGTATAGGACTAAAATCGCTTAAAGTAATTTTTTGAGTTTCCAAAAATTAAGCAAGATTCGTGCAAGAAATATGTGAATATTATAAAGTTTAGCGTTTACTTTTAGTAAATTGTTAGCAAACAATTTCTAAAAGTTTTCTAAACACTTTCCTAAACTTTAGGTTTATGCTTGTAAGGTTGCTAAAGTATTTTCAAAATCATTTTTGTTTGTTGGATAGATACATACATACAAATTTACATAAACAAAGCAAACTTATACTAAACACATCTAGTAAAATGCTCTTTAATCGTTTCATATTTTACGCAATCATTCACGAAATTCACGAACTTTTAGGCAATTTTATATTTATTTTCTGCAAAATTTTATTGCGATTAAATTTACATATTTTTCGTAAGCATTAATACACATTTTTTGTTGTTGTTTAACCCAAAGCAAATAAAAAAAAAACAGCAGGAAATATTGTTACTCGTGCAACTAAATCAACGTTATAATGACTTTTATATGTCAATTTATTCAAATTAGCGAAGTCAAAATTATATAATATTTTCAGCGTTCAAATAAGTTGGAAAATGAGGGCGGGCGAAAGGGAAAAGGAGAAGACCAATGTAAATGAGGCACATGTTCACACCAACAAAATTTAACATGTGACTAGTTTACTTATGCGTGTTTCGACAACATTTTCATATTTGCGTGTAGAGTTTATTTTAAAGGCTGCCAAACAAACATTAACGCATTCAAATGTAAATTTTGCTTAAACTCACTCTGAAATTAATTACACAGCATTTTTAAAATGTGTTCATTGTTTTTTTGTTTGTTTGTTGCTTAACATATTTGCATAACCAGTTACCCAAAAATCCACAATTTACCTCCCACGCTCAACATATTAATTATTTATAGAAATTTTTGTGTTTGTCCTTGTTTAGTAGCCTGTCGTGAGAAATCTCCTTTGAATTTTTATACTTTGACACATTGTTATGAATAAATAACAAGTGTATTGCATAATATATTAAGCTGGTAGAGGCCTTTTTTTCTTGACATAATGGGGCGATTTTCTTAACGAATTTTAGTAAAAATATTTATAGATCTAATGACAGATAGAAGGATGTAACTATTCAACACTAAAAGGATAAATTTAGGAAGGTTGTTTCGTTTTAATATGACAAGAAAATATAGAATTCTTATATGTAAAATTTTTTCTCAAATATTTGTGTAGCAAAGGAGTTTAAATGAAACTAAAAAAAAAATTGCAGAACTTTGATTTTCTGTTTTTCGTTAGCATTCTTTAGCACGTGGCATATTAAACATTCATAAGCACTTAATATATTTTTCTGTTATTAAGATTTAAACCGGAAAACGGAAATCAGCGATAAAATAACAAATCTACTATATTTATTCTTCACAGCCAGGGGCTGTAATAAAATAAGCAAATGAAAGTATATAAAAATTATAATAATAATTTTCTAGAAAGGACTTATTAGAAATATTTTACCACAGAGAGAATAATTTATAGTAAATGTCATAAAAGTTTGCATACAACTTCTATTAACAATAAATCAAAATCTAGAAATAGTAAAATGTAATAAAATAATTTTTCTATAGGAGTTCTATAAAACCGTTGAATATAAATGAAATTTTATTACATAAATTTAAAAAATTAATCACAAGCTTTTTCTTTGTATCAGAAAGACAATGCGATAAATTACAAACTTAGTGTTGAAGTGATTATTAAGCCTTTTAACTTTTATATTAATAGTCTATATATGTCGATAAAATCCCAAAAGAAATAATGTTAAGCATATTTTAGGGCGGTTATGTTGCTTTACATTAATTGCCTATTCAAAGCCGGCATATTAGTAACGAACAATCTGAAGGGGGAAATTTTATACTAAACAAAGACAATTTTAACGTATAAAAATTTAGTAAAAGAATTTACAAAAAATTCTTTATTTTCATTTTTGTTTTGAATTTTTTTTTTTAATTTTCAATTAGTATCCACCTTTAGACGAGGTAACAAACAAACGGAAACGAACTCTAATGAAAAGTAAGTGGTGATAAGTGAAAAAAATTACAATAACCAGAAAATTTGTTGTAAAACTTTTATCAGAAAATTTTTTGTAAAAATTATGTTTACCGCTTTAAATTTTATTGTAAGTATTTTTTTACATAATTCTGGAATGATTGCAGTAGTTGGTAAATTTTTACTGAAAATAAAATTTTTTTTCTGTAATCAGTAAAAATTAATCAGTAACAAAAACTAAATCAGTAAAAATTAACTGCTACAGAACATGTTGTGGTATTATAAAGTCGCCATGTATGATATTTTGTACCTGCTTGATAACACCAAAAATTAAAAGTCCAAAATATTTAATTTTAAATAAAGAACAGTTTAAATTCTATACAATTCAGTGTTTTCTCTTCTAAAATATGATGTGCCGACAATAGGAACGTAACATGCCGAGAAGTGGAAAATTGCTGCCGACTCTGGGTAAATGTGCCCTTTTTTATAAAAATTTCAATTTTAATATAAAACTGTTTAAATTTAACTCTTCAATTAATAAAAATTGAGGAATTTAAAAATAAATAGCACCAACTCCATAAAAAGCACACACACTAGGAAAGTCACCACCTTATGAATTTTCAAATTCTTAAACTGCCGACTACTGGTACACTTACACTAGTTTAAAAATACAATTATTTTGCAAAATAAATTTTTATAATTAATTTTCTTTTATATAATTTTACAACAAAGCAAACGTTTAAGGATATTTTATAGAAACCTTGTACATATCTTTTACTAACAGCAGCTGTCATAAAAATTTGTGGTAGATTTTTGTGTCAAGACAACAGAAATTACACACATAAATTTAGTATTTAATTTAATTTTTATGTCTTACACCAAATTATAAAAAATGTGTATAAAAATTCACTCAGCCAGGCAAGCAGCCAGGAAGTCAGCCAGGCAGCCAGCCAGTAAATTCCCCAGAAACTCATATTTAGAGTGAGAAAAAAATTTAAAATAACAACGAAATTATGGGTCATGTCATGTCCACACTTTGGGTGGAAAAATAATAATGAACATGTCCGGGTTAGGTTAATGGCAATTCACTTAATCAAACACACACCTACAAAACATACATGAAATTGTTTAAAGAATTAAAGGAACATTTTTAATAAGGTGCAACAACAACAACAGAAAGTCAACATAATACAGGAGACTCATTCTACGAAGAAATTTTTTGAAATATAATCTCTACTTTTTACTCTAGAAAATGGAAAGCCAAACAAAAATCAAATTTCAGTATAATTTTTAATAACAAATTGCTTTCTTTTTTTGGAAGAAAGCCTTAAACCAAATATCATTACATTTTCCTTTTAAGCTATAAGTAAACGTTTCCGATCTAGAACTTAAGAAAATGTGATGGACAGTAACCGACATGTTTTATAAATACTAAATTGTAAGCAATTATAATGTAGCAAAAACAAGGGTGTAATAAACTAAGAAAATATTTAACATAAAATATACAACAAAATAATATGACTGCCAACAAAGGAACCACAAGAACAAAACAAATAAAACAAAAACAACAACCACGTTCATTTTGTTGTCCATCCTCTAGCCAGAGAAATGGTAAAGTCATAATGACTCAACAAACCGAAATGATGACATGCTATGAGTGGATGGATAGATGAGTTTATACATAAGGGTGCCTCAATGATGCAGCAACAACGACTATTAAACACACTTCAGAGATTTTATACATATTTAACAGAAATTTAAATTTATTTGGGTACTTTTTGCCAGAATATTTTTTGAGTTAAACTAAAATTATATTGAAATAGAAAAATAATAGAAAAATTAAGTTAATCGATTTTCGTCATGCTCTTGTGAATTTCATCATATAACTGTTTAATACAATGATTTATTAGAATTTCTGTATTCCGTTATAGCAGGCAAAGTTTTTCTTTTTAATGGGTTTTTTCGGTAAAACAATTTTTTAATTTTACAAATTATTATTATTTTTTGTTGGATAATGTTAATTGATGCATTGACATCAGTATAAAGTAATCATATTGAGCATAAGCTTAAAATCTCTCAAAACTATGCTTTGGATTTTCTTATTACAGTTTTTCGTTCTGTGTTCTGTGGCGTATGACTTATATATGAGGTATACAAAATATTTATAACTAATACGCGGTTTAATTATTAAGATGGCCCCAAAAAATAAGTCTCTAAATTGAAATATTAAAATTGCCCCCAAAATAGAAAAAATGTAGCGAAAAAATTTTTGGTTGTTCCTACTTGAGGAAATATATCCTCAATAAAAAATGGTCCCATGAAAAATTACTCCACAGCTTAGAAAAAATCGCCAAAACGTTTAAAATAAACAGATTAAAAATGTCCCCAAAAATGCTTTGATTTTTCTTATTGCAGTTTTTAGTTCTGTGTTCTGGGTGGCGTATGATTTACATTTGAGGTATGAAAAATATTTATAACTCATACGTAGTTTAATTAACAATTAAACAATTAACAATTAAAAATTATAAATGCCCCCAAAAAAGAAAAAATGGCCCGAAAAAAATTTTGGTTGTTCCTACTTGAAGAAAAATAGCATAAATTTAAAATGGTCCCATAAAAAATTACTCCAAAGCTTAGAAAAAATGGCCCCAAGTTTTAAAATAACCATATTTAAAATGTCCCCAAAAATGCTTCAATTTTTCTGATTGCAGTTTTTAGTGCTGTGTGGCGTATGATTTATATTGGAGGTATGAAAAATATTTATAATTCATATGCAGTTTAATTAAAAGATGACCTTAATCAAAAATGGCCCAAAAACTAAATATGCAAATCCCCATACTGAAAAATTTTAAATGGCCCAAAAATATTTTTTACATGTCAAATTTTTGTTCCAACTTTAGAAAAAATAGACCCAAACAATATATATTAAAAATTTGTCGTAAAGTTTAGGAAAAATTAGCCGAAATTTTTAAGTTAAAAATGCCACCGAAATATGGGATAAATATTTGTTGTATTGTTTTAATTACAAAAATTATGGAACATTTTTCATTCGTGTTTTGGGGCCTTGTTTTATTGGGGCCATTTTTCTTAGAGCCTAGTAGCAGTAATTCCGTAAAAAAGTTCATATTTTGTGCGCATTTAATGGCTTCATTATAGAAAAGAAAAGAAAGAAATTTTGCAAATTAAGTCTGTAGTGAGAAAACAAAAATCGAATATCGGGTAAATCATTAAAACAGCAGTATCAGGAGAATAATTTGCTATAAAATTCAATTTTATAATAAGAAAATATAAATATGGCAAGCGAATATTTTTAATTAGAATCAGAAATACAAGGAAACCAAAAATACCAGTTGGACCACAATATAGGAGCATCTTTGTTTTAGAAACAGCGCTCTTGGGATGACTCCTACTGATGCAGTGCAAAAACTTAGGGAAGATAGATATTGAAATTGTAGAAGGCTAAATTTCTTTCCAGGTCTTTTATTGCCGTTTCTCAGCAGTCATTTTATAAATTGTGTTACTTCGCCTAATATGGGCCCTATGGAGTATATTAGCTTGGAACATTATCAACTTCTGACGGAACCATTTTTTTTTTTAGTGATAACACAAAATGAAAATTGTTTTGATGTTCTTAAATGAGCAGCTTGATTCCAAAAAAAATTTACATTCAAATTAGATTTAGACGGCACATGTAAGAAATTTTACACAAAAATACTATTAGAATTAGGAACAAATAAACAGAAATAAAGTCCAGTTCAATAAAAACATAATTTTAATTTCTTAATGTTGCAAACAAAACTAATAAAAAAAATTACTGCATCAAAAAGATAGAGAACAAAACAGCTTCTACAGCAAAATGACAAACAACAACCACAAAGTATAAAAAGAAAAAAAAAAAAAAAAAAAAAAACAAATACAACAAAGATACTAACACAAAAGCTCAAAACATAAACGTGGAAAATTTATACTCCCCTACACTTAATCACAAAAATTAGTTGGTTGCTACTAAACATCCATACATTTGGGATATTTTCGAAGGGAGAGAATATACATTTACATCATACTTATAATTGCAAGAGTATTTAATTCTTTATGTTTTTATTTTTTTATTCTATTTCTTTTTGTATGTCAAATAAGTCCTTGTAACTTGTACTTGTGTTCAGGTATTTTGACATTGACAAAGAGCGAATGCCAACACAATATTAGAAATACTGCACACAGATACATTGTAATTTTGCTGTGCGAAAAAAGGAAGTACGCTCCCTACTGCCCAGCTTAAGGCATTTTATCATTGTTTACTGGCCAAGGCATGCGATGTTGTAACAAGCTCACAAAATAAATGATGATGTTTAGAGCCAAACCATGACACTTCCAACAAACAGAACGATGATGACAACGAATATAAATAATAATAGAAATTTTTAAAATAAAACGAATAAAATTTAACTTAAAACTAAAGTTGTTGCTTGGTTTTCTAAAAAAAAAAAAAAAACAACTCATTTAATGAAAAACATTCACCACCTGTTCCTTTGGGAGACTTTTTGTTTTAATTGTTTTTTCTTTTAGTCATTACAAAGTTTCTGTTGCTGCTGTTGCTGTTTTACTTGTTACAAAGCAAGCAAATATTTTTTTGTTTATATACTTTTTTTTTGTTAAAAAAAACTTTCTCAGCAATTTGCAAACAACTTTTGTGATTATTTAAAAGTTTCAACTTGCTGGGCTTTAAAATAAAATAAAAAATAACCAAAAAAATACGAGTAGTACCGTAAAGGTATTCTATTAATCATAAATTCAATTTAAGATTGAATCACTTTATAGAAAAATTAAAATTAACTTTTTAATATTTAAACATACACTTAGTGTATTGAGACTGAGACTGCTATCATGTATAACACATATGTGTTACAGAATAACGACAATTCCAATGAAAATATCCAATTAAAAATTTAAATTCTTATCCAAATTATTTAAATTAACAATTACAATTACCAATTACAAAATTTTAACCACCCATCAGCTAAACTTATTTGACAGGCTACAAGCAAAAAACCGACAATATTGAAAATCCTGCTGACTTACAAACTTTTCATTAGTTTGTTAAAAATTAAAAATAAAAACAACAACACTAAATTATACAACCAAGAGATTTACTTTTAAAAATATCTAAAAATAAAATAACGCGTACAGACACACGTATGTACGTTGTAAATATTATGCGACAACAAAAAAGAAAAACAAAAATATATAATTTACCTTGGCATTGCTGTTGTATTACACAGCTTAAAGTGTAGCAAAATTTAACCCAAAAAGTATCACGTTTCACAGGCCAAAACAAACAAAAACCTTTTTTTTTCATATTTTTTTAAGTTGTTTTTTCAGCAGAACTCATAAGGAAATAAAAAAATTTCTTTTTAATATTTTGGTCTCCACAAATTATAAAATATGGCAAATTATTTGGCGGAAACTTCAATGTAAAATCGAAAAGATTGAATGTCTTCTTTTTAAAGAATATTAGAAAAGTAGCGAAGTTGTATATACTTTAAATAAAATTAACTAAAATTTTTGAAGTTTAATTAATTTGAGTTAAAATTGGTTGTGGAATGTCGTCAATGACGTTTGTTACAGAAGCTCAGTAAAAAATTTCCTAGACGTTTAGGAAATACAATTTTCATCATAAATAGGAAATTTTTACTTGAAACTAGAAAAATATTTACTGAAAACAAAATCAGTATTAATCGCCGTCCGGAATCTTTTTTAAAACAAGAAGTTGTATTATCTGGAATGAGTGGTGAGCAAAACATTTTTATAAAACTTACGTTTTTTTTTTGGACTCGAACCAAGGAATTCCGTCTTAGAAGAAAGGCACTGTAACCACTACACTAATACACCCCGCTAGCTGTTACCAGCCAGTACACATAAGTACTAAATTCGTTATTTTTTACATTAAAAAAATAATAATTTTTTGAAATTGGTAAGTCATGAACTAAAAATAATTTAAAAATTTATGTTCTTTAAATTTTTAAAAATTTCCAATATGAGAAAAATATTAAAACTTAAAATAAGGAAAGCCGTTTTCTGTTAGCGACAAGCGGTATTCCACACTAAATTTGATGACATTGAAGCCCTTAATTTACGATGTTCCATAAATTAAGTAATTCCAACAATTAACTCTGTATTCAAAACTATATTTCTACAGATTTTAAACAATTTTTGATTAATTGAAAATTAAAATTTTACTGTTTGAATACCGAATTTTCGCTGTAATTGGAAAAATATTTAATATATATGTAATTTTCCCAATAAAAGACCTAATTAACTTGTTTGTTAGTATATGTGTTTAAAAAATATATTGTGCCCTTTTAAAAGGCACCAGCAATAGAATTATTTTAAGTTCAATAAATCAATAATTTCACTTTAGATTTGCATATTCACTCTACAGGTTGTGGCTGGGTCGCACTTAGAAAAAAAAATGCAACAAACTACACCCAAATGGCTCTCAAATGGAAGATCATTACAATTTCAGGATATAGAAAGTGTCACTTAAAGCTACAAACAGGACTTTTTGGGAAAAATATATTGATGCATTATATTCTATTGGGAAGTAAAGGACGGTAAAAACGAAGTTTTCAAAAGAAAAGAATATTCGTTATGTTTTTAGATATTAAAAATTAATTGGTATTTTTTCATAAGAAGTCATAAAGAAACTAATTACAATTTTACTAATTTTTATTAAATAGAACTGCTCAAAATTTTTTAATTTTAATTACAGAACAAGATTCTTAAAGTCTTTTAAAAATATTGTAAGCTGTTTTGATAATAAAAAAATAAATAATTTTTTTCATAATGTATAGAATTCAAATATATTCTTAGAAAATTATTTATAAAATGTTGGCAAAGACAAAATCCAACATATACGAACATTTATAATCGTCTCATTATTATAATACCCAAGAAATTAAATTTCCTCCACATTATTTTTCTACAGTGGCACTGTTTTTTTTTTTCTTCTCTTGTTTTTAGCTGTTATTTTCCGTCGCATTTTCCCGTGTGTGTATGTTTTTTTTATCAAACTTAAAGACAAAAAACAAAAAAAAAAATTAAGAAAGTATAATAAACGTGTGCACAGTTAAATAGCTGCGGGCGTTTATGGTACGCACGACATGAGCTTAACTACCACGACCGAGTTTAATGTTTAACTTTTCTAACTTCTGCAGGAGTATAGAGGGTTACGAAGAATACATGGAGCAAGTCAAAGGGCAACCACACGTGAAACATTAAAAGATTAAAGAGATTTTAGGAACCATTAACATATTTATTAAATATATGGAAAAAAAACGTATACACAATAGAAAAAAGAAATTAAGAGAAAAAGTTTATTTCTGCTAAAAAAAAAGAAACATTAATAATAGCAAACTCGATTATTAAAAGCTGGAATATTAAAGCAGTTTGATGGTTGTTTCGAGTATGAAACATGAAATTCACAAAACTTTATAATAATAAATATAATAGTTTATGGAAAAAAATATCTGTCGGGCATGACATTAGAATCTTATGAACAATATAAAAAATAATTCGCCTGATAATATTTTTTCGAAACAATACAAACGACTGCACGTTCCATGTAATCTACTATTCATATGTGCATTAATTAACGCTTTTACTCGTAAGTATTTGTTAGAACAATAATGATGTTGTATACAAAATTTGTTATCACACGTCTCAAAATTTGCGAATTCATCGTATTGAAAATAAAATAATTTAATAATTTCAAAACCAGCATTATCACAATGGGACCAAATAAGGGTTCAAGTAAACTGAAATTTATTTTCTTTTGACAGCAACCTGTCATAATTATGCCATGCATTGTGCCAGGGAGAAAGACATACGGTACAGAGCTTATATGTTAAAAATGTAGCAGAAGGCTCAATTCCTTTCCCACTGTGATGTAGTAATGTTGCAGTCCCCCTGCTGTTAAGTAGACGCATAAGTTTCTGAAGTAGTGTGTGTGAAATCGTTTTATTAATTGTTTTATTTCTGCTGACCAACAAAGTAGTGCCCAGTAGGAATTATATCAATCGCTTTCAGAACAGTAGCTTTAGTGACCAGTGCTGTGCCTTTATCATTTTAAATAGTCCAATAAGAATTATTATTATTGTAAGTAAGTAAGTAATTGAAGATGAGGTACCCAACCCGCATGGGAAATTAGGTCGGGGCAGACGAGAGAGGGAGCTTTAACTGGGCAATTTTGTCATACACAATCTAATGGCCAATTGAAATAAAGGATACTAACCCACGGGTATACTCTTAGGACTGGTAGCGGAAGAATTCATTCGGAATCAACGGTAGCAGCAAAATCACTAGTCAGGTTGGGTAACGTAGTGCACCAACGCCATCCAGGAGGCGCTCCCCTACTCATCTTAAATTCAGCCGATTAAAGAAACCGAAGAGAATTGAATTGAATAATAATAAATACGCTGTACAGCAAGGTCTTTAAATATCAAATCTTAAATCTAATCCGGAATTGAATCTAATTTTTTTGCTCCTTTGAATTATAGAAAAACTAGCTGATCCCGGTGTACTTCGCTTAAAGTATTTATATATCCTATTGTGACGATCGGTCCAGTAGTTAAGACTATATTACGATTTTTAATTTTAATAAAAAGGAGCGTGGTCCCATCCACTTTTCTCCCGGTGCGTATTCCAAATTATGGCAATACCATATGTACCTAATATCATCGACGTAGGTCAAAAAATGCCCAAAATATGGCGATTTAAATTTTTGGGTTATATGGATGGTGCCACGCCCACTTGTCCGATAACGCCCATTTTTGTAGTGATTACTCACATTAGTAACATATGAACTATTGCAATGTTTCAAAACTCTTGCTATCACAATAGTCAAGATATATGATGTTATTCAATTTATGTGGGAGGGGCTACGCCCACTTGAAATATTAAAAGCCTAAAACCATCCTCTATAAATTCCCTTTTGAATGACACCAGTTTGGGTCAAATCGGTTGGATAGTTTCCGAGTCTATAGCGAACATGGGTACAAACATTTTTTGTATTTTATATATATAGATTACACACGTAATAACAAACCTATAAATACCCTTATCATTTTTGGTGAAAGGTAAAAAAAATTAAGAATTTAAGACTTATTATGGTAGAGAGTAAAAAAAATATATAAATAGATGTATGTATAAATATCTGCATTTTGAAAGGGAGTATTTTAAGGAGAACTTCAGTTCGCTTCTCCGTCTTTTTGAACTCGAAAGGAAAAATCTTGCAATCCTCATGTTAAAGCTTTAAGATGTCTCCAGAACTTTTATATAAAAAGTACAAGGACTATTTTCTGAAGTGTCATATCAAACGTCTAATATGATGGACGCTTCCTTAAAAAGAATCAGCAAGATCCTCTTTATTAATGATACACTTTGTTTAAATATCCATGATAAACATACCTTTTCTTATCAAGTTATGGTATAAATTTTAAAGGTCACGAAGCTGTCAACTCAATTTTAAAAGAAATCATTTAGAGTTTAATATGTGATTTAGGAATAATTTTGTACTTATTCAATGTTCGTACTACAATATTTTCCAAAACCGAGTTTTATGCTTTAAGTTTTTATAAAAAAATATGTCTCAAAATATATGAGAAACGTAACAAAAATGGATAATTTTATATGGGAAAAGTTAAGGCAAATTATTAGCATTTTTAATAACAACTAACTTTTTTGGCTAAACTGTCCACTAAAAATAAATATGGAATAAAAAAAAAATTTTAACTAGATTTGTATACGACTGTAAGTCTGTAATGAGTTGCTTAAACTTTTTAAAATAAAATCTCTTGTGCTTTTGTACTCTTTATATTTCCTTACATTTTTTTTTATATTCCAAATATAAATACATACTTTGGTTTTATAAAAAAATAAAAACAACTTAACAATTTTATGTGAAAAAAACACAAGATTTTACAGCAAAAATAATAATCAGCCATATCTTCAAGAAAAACCCTTAAGAACGCCTTCATCTCATCACCCCATTTAGTGGCGGCTGACATTTTGTGTCACTGTGTCACTCAAAAACTTTCAAGCAGCATTTGAAATAAGAAAGAAAAGATCACCCACCAGCCAAAAAACACTTTAACAGACAACAGCAAAAGCAACAACAACAAATACTGCTGCTGTTTCCTAAGGATGACGGGCAGATGGTAGAAAAAATAAAAAAAGGCATGGTAGCCTTTTAGGCGTTTGGCTGCCTCACTAGACACTAGTTGGCATATAATAATACAAGAAATAATACAACAAAGAAAAAAAGTAGACTTAAAAAATGATGCAGGAAAATATTTCAGAAGTAATAAATTGTAAGAAAGAAAAATCAAAATGTGTTGATATCGTAGATGAATGTTATTAGGGTAGTTAAAAAAAGTTTAATTTAAAGAATAAGAATCCAGTTAATCCTGAATGGCACTAGCAAGAGTTTTTATTTTATAGTTAGTACTCCTTTTGCTTGCTACAATACTAATTTTTCATTCATCAAAAGTACAACTTCTTCCTCGCTGTAGCAATTTTTTTTATCGCAGAAAAAAAAAACAATTTACATTTTTGTTAAGCCTTACGACACTTTTGACAACAGCCTTCGTGCAAAGTTCATATAAAGTGTGATAACCCAGCAAAAAATTATTATGTTTCTGGAAGCAGTAACAAAATTTCATGCTTTCGAGATGCGCAGTTTTGAAGCGCTTCCGAGGCTGCACAAAAAGAAGGCAGAGAGATCGCTAAACTTATTTTTAAGCGCGTTGAAGTTGGTCGGCTATTTACATATAGTTGACACGAATATAAAAAGTAAACAACGAATGGAAGATAAAATTTCATTTAGATGCTCTCTGCATCTCTCGCTCTCTTATTTAATTAAACTTGTGTATTTGCCTACAGATAAATTATGTATGTGAGTAGATGTCGCAGTAAAACGAAGGCATAATTCAGATAATTCCAACATGATTTTAGCGCATTTTGGATGATTAGAAAAAAGCGCTCTTTTATGTAAGAAACTAGAGCTCCAAAGTGGGACATCGCGAACAAAAATCATGCATGTTCGAAGCGCTTTTCGCAGCAGGAGGCATAACAACAACAAGCATCTCTCCCTTAGAAACCTGCTTCGGCCGAAGCAGTAGTTTTTGCTGGGAAATGGAAAACTAAAAGCAAATAAAGTCTAGTAAAAAGTTTCCTTTGAAATGTCATAAAAGTTGGCTCATAAAAATTTCACAACACGAAATAAAGTTCAATAAACTTTTATCCTACACAATCAGTAAAAGTGATAAATATTAAAAATATTGAATTTCCTTATTTGCTCTTTCATCTAAACTTTAGTTCCTAAAGTTAAATAAAAGTCCCGAAACGAATTCGACTAATCTTAAGGAGATGCAGACACATTTTTAGTTTATATTTTTCTTTATTTTTATATAAAGTTTTTCTCTATTTTATTTTATTGAAATTTCCGTCTTTCCTGCTAAAGGTCAATCAATTGATTTTGATGACTTGGCTGCTCCTGACGATAATGATAACAGTGATGTTGTGGATATTAATGATGATTTTTGGTCGATTATAATAATGATGATAAATTTTTATCAGCATCAACAGTATTAACATTTTGATTGCTCTGGGTAATTTATTTAAATTTTAAATATCCTGCTGCATAGACAACATCTAGCTTTGATTATGACTGCCTAAGAGTATACTTTATTTTTTACATTGCTTTTCTTTTTCTTCTACTTCTCAGACAAACAAAAAGATAAAGAAAAATTGGTATTTGATTAAAATTTTATGCAGAAAGAGGAACAAGAGGCAAAAAATAAGCAAGAAATGTTTAAGGCTGGCTGAAAAAAAGGGAAATTGTGTTTAAGTATTTTTAACGTTTAAAGGAGATTATACTTATATTTAATGTTGTTAAGGTAAATGATAAAATGTATTAAATTTTATTGGAAAAAAAAAAATTATAACTAAGATTATGAATAGATCATAAAGAGATTATTATTGAAAGGATTCCAATATTAATTTTAAGCTAAGTACAGAAGGAAATATTAAAGTATATTAAACGGAAAGTTCCAAGATGTAAGGAAGTTTTTTATTAAAGGTTTTTTTTATAATGATACGGATAACTGCTACATAAAGTTTACCTTTGAAAATGGTTGCATGGTAACAACGAAGAAATGGATATAAAATTCTTACAGGAAAATAATATAATTGAGAGAAAATGAAAAGTGCATTAATGTTTTCAGGGAATATCTGATTTTCAACTAAAATTTTAATTGAATCAATAGTTATTCTAATTGATGTTATTTTCTTTAAAAATAATGTTCAAAATACAACAGAGTTCAGGGCTACAAAACTTATACATGCCAATTGCTTATAAACAAAGTTAAATTAGTTTTCATTTGTGGAAATTGGGTTGCTCTTCTGCGCACACGACATATTTTCAATATAAAGCTTAGATCCCACTATCGGCACAATGTACGGATTTTCGTCGGCTCACTGCAATAAAGTCATAAGTACTAAACCAAAATTGCATTATTTCTCAATTAATTCTGGAATAAGTATATATGTATGGCTTTATTACCAATGCAGTGTGGTGCAATTATGTCTTATATTTAAATTAGTTGGCAAATAATGCAAATTTAGCTTATTACTTATAACTTTATTTCAGTGAGCCGACGAAAATCGGTACATTGTGCCGATAGTGGGATCTAAGCTTAAGATTTATTTTTTAAAAAATTTAATAAACTGAACATGGTTGGAGAATTTGTGAAGACACAAAATGTGGTTGCTTTATTTGCGAATGGGCCAATAGAGACAGAAAAAGAAAATGTAGCCCAAGAGTGAATAATTTACTTCAAGCAATCAGAATTTTAAAAATTATCCTTTAGTGAGCCCTGATGAAATTCTTTTACAACGTTATCAACTTAATGATAAGAAAAAAATTAGACATTGGGTACGTTTAACAAACACAGTGTAGGAGCACACAACGGTGACTCAACAATCAGCTGAACGCTTCGATTACGAGTACTGAGCGATGAGTGAAGATGTTGAGTGACTGCTCACTATTTTTGGTAGCAAAGAAAAATTGCTATACACTTCATAAAATTACCATATTTCTGTTCAGTTTGACTTCTAAATCAAAGTTCATTATATATTTTTAAATTTTAACTCATTTAAATTCAAAAATAAACATTATGAATTTTTTTTTATTAAAATAGGACGATTTCACGATGTTGAAAGAATTTGTAATGTTTTTTCTTATTCGTAAAAATACATTTGATACAAAAACAAAATTTTAGTATTTGTTTCTGATTCAAGTGTAATTATACGAATGAGAAAATACTAAATAAATTCTTTCGATATCGTGAAATAGGAAAAAAAATTCAATAATTTGTTGTTGATAATCTAATTTTTTTTAACTTTTTTGGTAAAAGAAGTGATCAGATCGTTTAGAAAATTTAATGAAATAAAAAGCTGCTACAGCTTTCTTGTTCAGTAGCAGATTTTTCTGTTGAACGCTCCCGCCCATTTTTTTTTTATATCCAACATCACGTAGATTTAAATATATACAGCTAAACAGAACACACGTAGTTTGCGGCAGAAACCACTAATTCTCGCCTATATTTATGTGTATAATGCTTTCAATGCTTGTTATAAAGCTCTGTTGAACGTGATAACATGTCCCATATATACAAATTTCCAACGAAAACGCACTTTAAGTAATTTGTCTTATTTTTAATATATATACGAGTACATATGTTTCGATATCACAAAGACAGCTGATGAACCGCATTGTTGTTTTTAAAATATTATTACTTTTTGAGTATTTTCAAAAATTTATATTAGCTTTCGTGTTCTATAAAATAAGAAATAAAAAATGTGTTTAACTGTGTAAATTTGAAAATTTAAATAAAATTTCTATAAAACATTAACTAATAAAATGCATTCTAATTGAAAATATACAAAAAAGAAATCCAATTTATTCTGTTGTGTTAAAATGCTACGACGATTTTTGTGAATTTAATAATTTTCTAAGTCTTCAATTAAATCAAAAAAATAACTAAACTTCTAAAATATATGTTTACTCTGAAAATTGAAAAAATTGTCTTAATGCAAGTTAAGTGCTTTTGTTAAAAGTCAACAGACATTAATATCTTTGTATGTTTGCCAAAGGTCTTTAAAAATAAGGATAAATCCTTTTAACAGGCTCTTACTTTAAATAAATATGTTAAGTAGGTATGACAGTCTGTATAAATATGTACAGGTATTTGTAATGTAAATATTTTACATACACACATACGTACATATATATGTGTCTGTGTTCTCGTATGTATGTAGACTACTACACATTAATATAAATAAAGAATGTCTCAGAATGATAAGTGTGATTATTACAATAGCTTTTATGCATGTATCTCTTTATACTCACACTGTGATTGATATTTATTTCGCTGTAAGCGTAATTTACATACACACCACCACCACCACTTTAAAAAATAATGTGTTTTTGTTTGTACGTTTTTGTGTATACGAAATGATTCTTCAACAGTGAATTATTGATATGCTTTAAAGATTTAAAGTCGTTTTATTAAGGTTTTTGGAAATTATATGCCAAACAACAAACAAAAAATTATATTTTAAGCTAGCAACTCAGCTCAGGTACAACAAGTTGCACATATTTCACGAGTATACAAATTTGAACAAACCTTTAAGAATTCTTATGTGATTTTTAGGTGCATATCTTTCATTTTTATTGCTAAAATTTATGGTGGCATGAGTATAAGTTTCAACAGATTTGTTTCTAAGGATTAATTTATACTGATGTATTCCATGGTCGACACAATCGATCGTATTCTAGATGAAAATATATATTTTTCTTAATGTTTAAAGAGAAATTATTATAAAACATCTCAAAAAATAGTCATACAACAACCTCAACTACAACCATTTCCATGTCTTCTCATACATAAATTAAAAATAAAACATATCATTCAAATGCAAAGAAAATACTTTCCAATGAGCTAAAATAATTTACTTTCCTTTAACACTAGAAGAAGTGTATCCTACATCGAAACTTAGAAAAAAATTACTGTTGAGTTACTTTCTTTGCCACAACCAGTTGGAGAAGTACCCAGGCACGTTTTGTTTTTATGGTTTTCAACTCTTTTAAAATAGTAACATGAGTGCTTGCATTAGTAACAACTCTAAAGACTTACAGCTCTCAAAGTATTTAACCTACAATAACTCACAGTATGTTGTTTACTTTTGCTTTTAGTTTTCTCAAAATCGTTTGAATAATGTGGCCGTAAGGTCTATCACCAAAAATCGTCTTGCCTATTAATTATGTAGATTTTAAACTAAAAAGCTTGCAATAAAACTAAATTTTCTTTTTATTAAATATTTTGAATTATCTTACTGTTAAATAAAGTATAAATTATTGTAATTTTGTGGCTTATTAGCCAAGCGTTTTAATTTTTAAATTTAACTTTAGGAAATATGTGACTTATTACATTTAAAAGTAAATCTTTTTAAGGCATTTTGATTTTTTAAATTAAAATTTATATACACATTTCTTGTAAAGAAACTTAAACAGCTTCTTTTGCTTGCTTATATGAGACAAATGCAAAAGCTTTATACAATCATTCAAAACAACTATTCCCATATACTTGACAATTTCTTCTTGTTTTTTTTTTCCTTTTTTTGTTTTTTGTCTTTAACCATTTTCAAAACCCAACCCTTAAAGCAATCACATTTACTAAAAACGTTTCTGTTTTTTTTTTTTTTTTTCTTCTTGTATAACATCGAATTCAAATAAGATTTTATGTTTGAAAACTTATTTTCTTTTAAGATTTTCCTTCTTTTATTTTTGTTGAAAAGTTCAAGGATATAATTAATATAAATTTTTTATATATATTTTTTCTCTTTTACATTATTATTTTTAGTTGAAGGTATTCTAAAGAAATTAAACGTATTGTCCAGGGAAATTTTATGCCCAAGTTTTTGTCATATAATTGGCAAGCAAGGTAATGAAATATTAATGTGCTTTACTCTACAACAATAGAACAGAGAAAAAAATGAAATAAATTAGTTAATCAAGAAAATTTTCCCAGCCCATAGTTAAGGCAGATTAAAGTTAATTACAACATATTTCCATATATTTGAGTAAGTGGTAAATAAAATATTCGTATAGTTATCAGTAAGCAATGGTGATCAGATGATTAAAGCCAATTTAAGTGTTCCAACTTAAGTTTGATGATGTTGACAGACAATTACATGATATCATTGCAAACAAAATTAATTCAGTTAAGCTTCTAAGAAAATTAAGGAACAAAAGGTTATGCAATTTATAGATGTATTCTGTTCATTATTCATTAATTAATAATCGAGTTTTTTTGTATGCAATAATTTTTATTATTAAAACAATAAAAGATTGACTGTATTTTTCCTTACGAATAATATCTGATTGAAAGAAAGACAGCAAGCAGTCTATATATGTTATACATCCCATAAAGCTCTAAAATGTTGCACCTACAGACAGAAAAAACACACACTCAAATAAATTTAGATATAAATATGTTTTTTATGAAGAGTATGTTAGTTATCATATACGTACATTTTTTAGTCTAACAAATTGACTTATTTCGTATTATAACAAAAAACATGTGATTGATATCTGTTCAACTAGATGAGAACACGTAAAAGTCCAAAAGTATGTTTGATATTATGAGAGACTATTTATCAAAATATAAAAGAGAAATACAAAGCAAAAAAAAAAACAGAAATTATTACCTTAATACGCAAGAAATTAAGCAAGAAAGGAAAAAATAAAAAAATAAAACTGCCAAAAAAAATATTTGACCTTAAATATTTCAGCAAACATGAACACCCATATGTCTTCTTTAACATGAACTCCGCCCCGCTCTCTTACTAACACACATACGAGCTCTTATATAAGATACAAGTATTAATAATATGACTAAGATTAATGATGTTTAAAAGTCTTGAGTAAAACTAATAAATAAAATACAAATAAAAAAGAAAAACAAAGTGAGAAATAAAAGCCTTGCAATAACTACAAACAAAAGCTAAACGGAAGCAGGAAACGGAAGTAAACATATTAAGCAGTAATAAGAACAAGAAAATTTTTCAACCAAACAGTTTTAAGCAAAAATTTACTCAAACTTTTTAACATTTTGAACAAATAGTTTAAAAGTAAAAAAACAAAAACAGCACCAATAAAATAAAGAGCTTAATTACGTTAAAGAATGGTAAAAAAAAATAATACTAAATTATGAACATATTTGGTGTTTAAAAAGGAAATCTGCCCAAAGTAAAACCAAATTAAGGCTTTTGTTTGCTAACAATTCAATTCATTTCTTTATTTCTATATTTCTATATTTTTTGTTATCAAAACAGAGATAAGTTAAATTTTATTAGATTTTTATAGACATCAATAATACTGACAAACACAATTTTCTAATAAATTTCAAAATATTTTATATATTAAAGACAGAAATCTTTTCTTCAACCCTACAGTAGGCATACAACAGACGGATACTATATAAATTTTCAATTAATTTGAGACATCAGTCGATCATTGATTGCGTCCTCGTTGTTCCTGAGAAGCAGATAGCTCCTACACTCCATATACCTCATCCTTTTGCGTAAACAAATATTCTCATTTAGAATTTTCTCAATTACATTTGAAGATTTTTTTAATTTCACATTCAAAATTTCAATTTTATTCGGAAACTACTCAGTTTAATCTTGAAAATTTGGAATTTTATCTGTATTATCGTTAATGTTCTAAACTTCAATAAAAAATGTATTATTTAACAAAATTTTTTTACCACCCAAAACTTTCTTAGAATGTCTAGTGCTTTACTAGCTGTGGTGTATAATTAATGGGCGCGTTCAGCAGACACAGTTTGCTACACAACTGTTGCTCAATAATCTGCTGAACGCTTTGATTACTGATCGATGAGCAAACATGTTGAGTGAGCGCTCACTGTTTTTGGTAGCAAAGAAAATTTACGATACATTTCATAAAATTTCGATATTCCACTTCAGTTTGACTTTTGAATCAAATTTCATAATATATTTTTAAACTTTAATTAATATAAATTAACATATATATATTATGAAATGTTTTTACATAATAAAATTCAATAATTTTTATTGAAAAGAAAATTTTTTTAAATTTTTGACAAAGAAGTGAGCAGACCGTTCACAAAAATCAATTAAATCAAAAGCTGCTACAACAAAACTGTTTAGTATCAGCTCGATCTGCTGAACGCGCCCAATGATCAATTATATAAAAATAAATTATACGCCCTGTTGGTATATGCAGCTGAAATTAGAAGACCACATACAAGACAATTGTATACAATCAATTATTGCTAACAGTATTTTGGACAGTGCAAGCAAATTATGTATATGTGATTGTTAGCTTTTATGAAGCAAAAGGAAACAGATTTTAAAGTCTTGCTTTGATCGTGTACAACGCAAGTTGATGATAAGATAATTTCAGGGATTCGCCTGAGCTTTCCTTTGCTAATATTCATTTCCAATATATTTCTTTTAATTCCCACAAAATGGAAGGGAAAAAAGTGTTCATCGTAATCGTCTTTATTTTTTTTTTTTTCATCTTGCCTTATTTGCGCATAAGTTACAAATTCTTTTAATCTTCATACCATATAAAATAAACAATAAATTTTATTTTTATTGTCTTGTCTATATTAATGCACAATTTAACGGCAAACATATACATAAAATCTTCACACATACGCACAATCATACAAATATAAAGAACACACACCTGCCAAATATTTAATAAATTAAAAAAAAAAGTAAAATAAAATAAACTGGTATAACAAACGGAAATAAACAAAAGTGATAAAATTAGTTTATAAACAGAACAATAACACAAAAACTCAATGAAGTGTACCATTATGTTACAATAAAGATATAAAATTGGGAAACAGCAATAATTTTTACTTTAAGCACGTTTCCGGAAAAGTTAACAAAAAACTTTTTTATTCTTCGCAATAAACAAAAATAAATTTTAGCCAGTATTTTATATACAAGAAATGATTAGTAGAGATAAGAACACCTTTCTTTGGTTCACAAATTAAGAAATAAAATACCCAAAACGTATACAAGCAATGAACTGCAAAAGGCTAAGGTTATTTCCACCACTGTGCAGAGGGCTAGAGGGCAGAAACAGAAATATAGCAACAAACAAATAAACAGACAGCAAAGAAACATTTATGCTTCATAGTGAGAGTGGCAATTATAATGCGTATAATATATGAGATGCATGGAATATATGACTACACTAACCATTATATATGTAGTTGTGTCATATTGTGTTTAATTTTAACTGCATGTGTTACGTGAGATTTTATGATTCAAATTAAACACCTTTTTTTTGTGGTAAAACTCAATTAGCAGCAACAAACCCTTATTGTAAAATTTAAGTGTAAAATATTTAAACTAAATAGTTGGCTAACAGTTTTCCAAACGAGGTAAAGCAGCATTATTGAACAAATTTTGCTTAAAGAAGGTACATATTAGTAGTTATGGTACTTATAATTTTTGTATTATTATATTAAAAAGTTTTTTTTTTGCATAAACTAACATATTTGCACGCCGTTTAAAAGAAGAAAAAACTAGTACATACTTATAGTTCTTTTTTACTTATGGTACTATTTTTACTTTTGAGGGGTTTCTTTTGTAGAACCTTTTTCTTTTGAGAAATTCTTTTAATAGATTTGGTTGAAATTTTGTAGACGAGTAGCATGTGACCCAGTTTAAAAGGGATAAATGGGTAGTTTAATACTTTTTATATTTATGCTTTATTTTTTCTGGGTGCGGAGATGAGTAAAACATTGTACTTTTGGTACTTATGGTACTTTTTACTTTTGGTTCATTTTTTGTAGCACCCGTTTCTCTTGATAAATCCTCTTAATGGATTTGGTTGAAATTTTGTGACCCAGTTTAAAAGGGACAAATTGGTACTTTTTACTTTTGGTGCTTTTTTGTTTTTGTGTCTTTTTTAGTTGTGGATCTTTTTTCTCTAGAAAAATTATCCTAATGCATTTCTTTGAAATTTAGTATTTATTGAGTTAAAAAGGGTCACATTGATAGTTTTTATTTTTGCACTTACATATATTTTATAAATTCTTTTAGAAACTAAAATACATTCTGGGAGATGAAATCAAAAATTAACTATTACTTTTGGTACTTTTGTACTTATGGTACTTTTTAAACTTTTCGTGTTTTTATTACTTTTAGTACAAAATTAAGTAGATGGATAACATGTGACTCAGAATGAAATATAGAATACTTTTTAAGGTGTAAAAACGGGAAAAAATAAGTACTTTGGGTATATGTTGTTTCTATTATTATAATTAAAAATCTTGTTTTTTAATCACATATCGTGAAAGCTACTTGAATATACATACTCGTACATACATATGTATATAAATAGTATAATATATTTTTTGGAAAAATTGTTTTTGTCAGCAGAAGTGTCTTTTTTACTAATTGAACAACACTACTGCAACTATTTAATAAAAAATGTCAAATTAATAACTATCAAATGTGCTTCCAAAAGTACTAAAAATAGAAAGACTATTTAAGGCTCTTTAA
Source organism: Lypha dubia (assembly GCA_947311025.1). Lineage (NCBI taxonomy): Eukaryota > Metazoa > Arthropoda > Insecta > Diptera > Tachinidae > Lypha > Lypha dubia. The sequence goes on along the minus strand of OX371261.1, from coordinate 114,343,082 downwards.
TATTAAGAAGCTTTTTTCGAGTTCTGCGAAAAATTTTCCTAACTTCGTTTTTCGTTTCGAACTTACAATTATCTTTTTGAACATAAAGTCACGCTATGAAAATTCATTTAAAAATTCTTCGGCCATTGGCAGTGCATTCTGATTCTATCATATTACCACCTCGAGTAATTGTGTCCATTTATAAATATACACATACAGTTTGGTTTATAAATTCCCAGCGGCAGAATTTTGGAGGCCTTCATTTATAAGGCCCTCCGTAAGGCCTTCCTAGAGCTTCTTTTAGATTTTTGTACTCATGCGCGATTGCCTTCTCACGAAGGCATTATGGAAGGCCTACCAACTCCCTTCTAAAAATGTAGTGTATAATATGGGTATGTATACATCAACCCTGAAATTAAACATAAAACAATAATCACTATTTTGTAGAGTTGATATTTTTGCACTTTCATGGGTTTTTACTTCGTTTTCGCATTTCTAAAGGTAATTTAAAAATAAATTTGTGACTGAATAAGGCCTTCTATCAGGCCTGTGTATGAAGGGAATTTAGAAGGCCTTGAGTATGAGTATGGAATGGGGCAAGAGGCAACGTAAGGCCTTCCATAAGGCCAAATACGGCCTTCTAGAAGGCCTGCTTAGTGCTTCTTTTCGCCTCTGGGTTCCTACTTATCAAATATTCTATATAATTATCTAAAATATTTAGTTGCATTCGGAAACAATGAGAAAATAATTGAATACCAGCAAAAATACACAAATTCATCAAAATTATTTGAAATCGCATATTTGCGTTACAATGTAATACGCAGCCATACAACCACTAAAATTACATTGAGTATCACAAAGTTAAAAATGTACATGTGCTGTTGTATATTTAGATGTCTGTGTGTAGGCTTATACATATGTGTGTAGTAGTATTGTTGCATGAACTAACAAAGTGAAAGTATTGCAATTTAATCAATAAATACAAAATATAATTTGTATTTGTTATAGAAATGACATTCATATATATGCGGCTTTTAGGTAAAACCACATATGTAATAGTCTCGCAATGAACAGATATTCGAGGCTTTATTAATAAAATTGATTATACATGTACATATGTATGGTTTTTCGTTTGTAAATACAAATATTTGTGAGAACCAATTTCTAAATTATTTAAAATCAATTTAATTCAAATATTATAGAATAGCACATACGTGGATTTTACTATAAACCACAAAATTATATTTTTTTTTTTTTTGTATTTTTATATTTTTCTTAATGACCTTCTACGTCAAACTTCCAACCATATCTACTCTTTTGCAGATGACAGCAGTTTAGCACATTCGTATTCATTCAGTAACAGGCCAAACCCGTCGGAGATCCGGGCAATGCGGCAAAATGTGAATGATACGCTAAATCGCGATCTCCTGACAATTTCAAATTGGGGTCATGCTAATAGGGTAATTTTTAATGCACGAAAGACCCAATGTGCTATGCGCACGCACAGACGTATAACCGGACATGCTGCTCCATCTGTAAACATGGATGATATAGATATTGAGGAATCAGAAGCTCTTGATGTTCTTGGCATGAAAATTCATTGTGATGTTCGATGGATTGATCACATTTTTCATGTCTCAAAAGAAGCATTCAAGTGCCTCGGCTTTTTAAGACGGTGTAGGACATACTTCACTCCATCTGATCTCCTTAATATTTATACCACCTTTACCCGACCGAAAATGGAATACAACTCTCATGTATGGGCCTGTGCTTCAAAATCTATTTTGAAGTTACTCGACCGCGTACAGTATAGGGCGAAGAAGCTTATCGGTGACAGTAGGGTAGCCAACTCTATTTACTCACTGCAGCATCGATGCAATGTTGGGTGTGCTTCATTGTTCTATCGCTACTTTAACGGAATGTGTTCTAATGAAATCACTGAACTTGTTCCTGAAACCCGTAATTTTTCACCTACAACACGCTCCTCATGAAGAGCACATCCCTTTGTGGTCGATATGCCAGCGAACCGCACTACAAATTACAGAAAGAATTCGTACTTTAGCCGTATTGTTCGTATGTGGAATAAACTCCCCGAAGAGGTATTTCCCGCCACTTTCAGTGTATTAGGGTTCAAATCGAATGTCCACATACACTACTCCCTTTATCCTCCTTCCCAAAACCTATTTTCCTAGTTCCGGCTCAATGCTTTGCATACGTGAGAGTCATATCCCGAGTGCTGGTCCTAATTAAAAAAAAAAAAAAACTGGTCTAAAAATTAACAAAATGCGCAATACCAGAGTTGTTAAGGAATTAAGCCGTCTACATTTTTAACATTTATCTTCTCTACTCTATTCCTTTACTTAAGTTCTGGTTCAATGCATGACATAAATATGAGACATCACCTGCAGGCAGTTAAAATCAGTAATGTGGTCTTAAGACTGCGATAATTAAGGAATTTGATAGACCAAGTTTTCAACAGTTATCAAACCATGTTGGGTTTCAATATCATGTTGGGATATCAAACAAAACGAAACTAAGTTTTGCAAAGGTATGCTTCACTGAAGTTGAAAGTGGATCATCTTTCTATATAATTGTGATTTTAAGCTTAATACAATTTATTTTCTAATAATTTATATGAATAATTTTTTATATTTTTATATTATTATTATTACGAATAAACGTAATTATTATTTGACCTTATATTGATTTACATATGAAAGGTAATATTATCAGGCTCAAGTTCAGTTTTATTGAATTAATGAAAATTCAAAATTACTAAGAGTTCCAAACAGTAATGAGGGAATTTCGTACTAACCAGCACTGTTTCATTGTAGAATAAAAATTGAATTAAAAATTAATTCTCATATTCTATTTCTGTTGAAAACTGGTTAAATAGTTGATATTCTTCTCAATTAGTATCCACTTTACGGAAATTGTAAAGATGGACAATTGAACGCTGATGAGAGGTGTAGCGGCCTTGAAAACAGTACTGATACGTTCTGCTAAAAACTGATTGGATATAAATAATAATATTTTCCAACACAAAAAAACTCTTAGTAATTTTGAATTTTCATTAATTCAATAAAACTGAACTTGAGCCTGATAATATTACCTTTCATATGTAAATAATTTTTTATGTAATTTTTTAATCATAAATTGGTTGGACTGTAGCACATGTATTTGTTTGTATAGAACTTTCATGTTGCGTTTCCAGGCATTTTGATTAATTGCATGTTCACATGTAACACACATAGGGCTGATAGCAGTCGATAGCGAGCACATATGCATGTGATGTTTTTATTACGGTCTTGACGTCAATTAGTTACAGAATATGAAGAAATTTGTAACTACGGTTTGTTTGTTCCCATCAATGCCGTCTATTATAATAATTCTATTGTTGTAAATGTTGATATTATTTTTATTGAATTTTTAAGATATTTCATTTTTGATATATTCTTTATGATATTTAGATTTTTCTGCTAAAGTCTCAATAATTGATACATACTCGTATATCACAATTTTTCGTATTTCTTGAGCCTTCTCTTTTACGTTCTCTGACATTTTATTGATTATGGTATTAATTTTCTGTTTGCAGTGACCCCTATTATTTATACGAACATTGTGTTGCAACATTTTCCTTTATCCTTTACATACGTATAAATTTACAATTTGTAAATAATTCAATTAGATTGAAAGGAACTTTAAGCGCAAATTGGTTTTGAATTATTCAATTGTATTTGTATAAACTTGTACATGTTTGATGAAAATTATGATGGCATTAAATTGCATTTGGATGATATTATAAAAGACATGTGGTTATTTAATATGATTTATGGTTACAACAATTTTTCAAAGTTGTAATGCTGTTTGCTAGATATGTATGAACATGTATGATTTAGGATTTATATTGATTGATTTTATTCAACATTTTCAAGATTAAGACAGCCTTAAGGAATCGTTATTTATGAAAACTACATATGTTTTAATTTTCAGAATAATTTTTTATATCACTTCTATCAAAATGTTAAATTTTTTTTGTGCTCTTATTTTTTTTTTGTATCGATTACGTTTCATTTTAAAGTTACCTGTTATTTTTGCTTAACAAAATATAGTTCATAGTAAGAGATGTCAAAGAACTTACCTGAAAATAGAAAAGAAAATATGAGTGCGATTAAAAATCTAAGCAATTATTAACTAATTAAAAAAAAGCTATAAATAAAAATGTATTAAAAATATGTATGCTTGTTTTTTCTGCACTTTATACAATTACCGTTAAAAATCTTTTTATCTAAAATGTACATTCCATTTTCATTGTTTGGAGATTCCAGAGGTATTTCATATCGATTTGATTTGAAATTTGTTCTTTTGTAATTAAAATTTCTGGTAATCTGATTTTCTAAACTTGACAAAATTGACATTGAAAGTATGATAAAGATTTCATATACTAAAAATTATATAATTGACTTATTTCGCTTTCAACGTTAACCTTTTTTCCACTTTTCGTTTTTCGTATTAAAAATGTGAATTCCAGAACATGTGGTATTTCAGTTAAATGACACTGACTACATTTAATATATTTCATTGCAATTAGACGAAAACCTAAATGAAAAGTAGATAACAATAATGGGTTTTTTTCCATTTTCCCCCCAATAATTTTAGTTTGCACATAATACAATTTTACATGGAAATAAGTTCTCGTATTCACTTTTATAACTCATACATATGCTGCCTGCTGTCTGCCGCTGTTGCTGGTCATGTTCATGATGCCGCACATATTGGAAGCATAGAAACAACAGCATGTTCCAAACGTATTCATTTGGATGTTGTTTTAAGTCATACTTTTTGACCTCATTACATATGTAATCTGAATGTTTATTAAGTATTCCGCTTAACAAAAATCGTAAATATGTTGGGACATATTTGCTTTAGCACAGTGCGTACTTATGTGTCTGTGCTTTTGGAGCTTGTGTGTAAATTTTTTTGAGTATTTTACTGTCTGTTATATGCAATTTCATTTAGTATCATGTTTTAATCATACAACCACATTTGCAACCACCAAAGACCATTAAAATAAAATAAAATGTTTGCCAATACTCTCTTTTATTTGCAAATATTTTTTTTTTTTTTTTTTTTGCCAAACCAGTTCCTACAGACAGTTTGTAGTATAAGAAAAAAAATGTTGTATAGTTTTAACCATAGAAAACATTACACAACCAGGACTATTTAGTATAAAATAAATTTATACACAATCTAATTGTATTAGATACGTTAAAAAGCTATTTCGCATAACATAGTCATTTTTAGTTACAGTTATTTGAAGGCTTTAAACTGTTATAAATTTAGTTAAAAAGGAACTATAAGAAAATAAAACTCCAGAATATCAAGACAAGATAATGGATAGTGCTTTAAAATCACTTTCCACAATTTTTTTTTTTTTTTGGATATCTTAACTTTCTGAACTCAACAATAATTTCGATGTTTAGAAGAAAAATTGTAAACTCCACACTACAAATCGTAAATAATTTACATAAAACTAGTTTTTTTTGCAATATATAAAAGTATAACTTTGCACATACAATCAGATGTATTTGATTGTATGCATAACGGAAATGACTTTTTGAGTTTGAGGTTAAATCAATGCATTTTATAACTTCATTATTATATGAAATTTAAACGTGTTTTTGTTGTTGCACTCGTACATTCATGATGTACAAATTAAAAAGTATTTTGTATCGAGAAACTCAATCACTAACCTAAATTTATTATCTGAATTTCGAAAAAATATCATAAATAAGTGGAAAAAAAAGTTATCATTTAGCATGCAATTTATCACCACAAAATAGCAAATTATAATAAAACCATTCTTGATGTTTATCATTTTAAATTTGTATTCAAAATTTTGCAAATAAAATTATCAGAATAAGTATATAATTTAATTTAATGATTAACTAAAAATTGGTTTGGTATTATTATTAATATTATAGACTTTATGCCAATTAAACTTGGATTCCTTTAGGCATTTTTATTTGTATGTTTTGTTTCCAAAAATATTTTTTAACCCAACGATTGGTTGGGAAAATAAACGAATCCTTTATTAATAATATTGTTCATAATTATTATTGTTATCACATTTGTATTTATTGTTATAAGCAATACAAATAAATAAGTCTATAATGTTTAATAGTTATGCATACAATTATTGCCCTACTTGGATATATGTTAAATATATACAGATATAATTAAGAGAGACAGAGAGAGAGAGATAACATTAGATATCTAAACAAATAAATAGAAAATTGTAGGTCAATTTCAATGTGTTCAAAATTTATTTATTCCCAGTTTTTTCTTATAATTTAACTTAAGCCTTGAGTTTTATATCAACAAATGAATAAGAGAAAACAAAAAACCAAAGAAAAAATATAATTCAACATTACTCATGTAAACAAAAAACACATACAAAATTGTAGGTCATTCTTATAAACTTTAAGTGTATAAAAATTTATTTTCTTTGCGTTTTCTGTTAATAGATTTAGCTACACTCTCGTTTGTACCAGTATTTAAGGTTAAACCTATTAGTGCATAAGATATCTTTATAGGAACGTATCTATTATTTCTCTTGCGAAATGCTTTTGTGAACGTTAAAGAATAATTGGAATTAGCATAGAAAAACATTTCATACTGTAGATGTGTGCGTTTAAAAAATGTTGTTATCACTGATGATGGTTAGTTTTAGGACGTGACCTTGTCTCAAAGACAAATTATTTAAATTTTGTAAACATAAAACTTGATTAAATTGAATAACAATAGTGCTTTAGTAGGCTACTAGGAAGTGCATAAGGTCCCATTTTTCCGCAGCTTACATTTGGCATATCAATCAGTCTTTTGTGATTTAAAAGAAACAGCTCATTAACAGCCTGAACTTAAGAAAATTTATGAAAGTTTTGTGTTGTATTGTCATACAAATTTTTAAAAAATTTTTTTACAACAGTTCAATCACCTTTTTCAATTGCCAGTTTCGTATTGACCGTTTATAGCGCTTTTGGCTTATTTTAATTGTATATTAAAATGATATAAATTTTAATCGTTTAACAATAAAAATAAATGTTTATTACTGGATATGTGCTTAAATTGCAGTTCAACCACAAGGCCAGTAACACAGACGTTATTATGATGAGTAATTTTCAAAGTAAAATTAATTTTGAAAAATTATCACAGTTATTCTGTGTCCATAGGCCTGTATGAGTAAAGTGTTTAAATTATTTCAAAAGAAAATCGTAAAGAATAAAAGAATGATAAAATAATGGACAGGGAGGTTTTTTTAAAAATTCTAGCCTTCTGGCGCATATTTTTCTGCCTTTATCCGTCGATATCAGTTATTTAAATTATTTTTTTATTATTATCATTAAACTACTTTTCTCTTTTGTTTTTTTAATTTGTTTGTTGCTTTATCCTTATCAATACTATTAATTATGTTCATCTATCCTTAAGCGTTTCAACGTCAGCAAAAATTTTTTTAATGTGTTATAAATTAATTGCCGGATATTAAGTTAAATATTGTTTATTTAATACATTTGATATTAATGTTTTTTTTTTTTTTTTTTTTTTTTATTGTAGTTTTATAAATGTTGTAGCACTTAATTATTGTGAATTATATATGAAGTATTCGGCTGTTCATGCGAATTTATTTTCAATATTTTTTTAATTGAAGTCAATGCACAACAGTGTAGCGTTAGGAGTGTTCCTCTGTATCCTGATATGGTATTTTGCGCTGTGTTATGGGAGGGAATATCATGACATCTGTATTTACATTTTTTATACAAAAAGTTTGGTTTTTTTATTTTCACTAAATGAAATGGTACAAAATACTTTAGCTGTGCCACACAACACTTTGAATTTTCATAACACCAAACTAATTAAACTACGTAAAAATATTATTAAATAAAAACTTTACAGTACCGAACAATGAAAACAAAATTTTACAAATAGAGCATGAAAATTGAAAAATTATTTGATGTGTATGTTTGAAAAGTATTTTCTTGAAAGGCTATTTTTATGCTTTGTAATTCGCAAATCTGTTTGTGAGTTTATGTATAAATAGATGCGCTTTGGAACTTTTTAAACATAAAGGGGAAACATCCACTGATGAGTTGGTATGGCAACCATCAAAATATATATTTAGATATTTCTAACCCGCAACAAATAAATAAAATTTAAGAACAATGAAAAATTTACTTAAAAATTATGTCTTCATTGTAAGAAGACAAAACTCTATAATATTTCTTGAATAATATAGTTTGGGATTTTCTTGTATTGATTTCTTTGTTCAAGAAACATTTTACATTTTAGTCTTCTAATATTAAAAGTAATAAAAGTAAGTAACAAAAGCTTCCATTGAATTGTCCGGTACTGTGTATGACTTCAAATGGAAACTCTCACTACAAGTAGTTGTTACTATTCTTGAAAAATTTATTTGTGATCATATTGTTTAGATTATTAATAAGTTGTCATAAAAATGCCAAACGGTTACCTCTTAATTCTGAAATATGCAATTAAACGTTCACAGCTAATGGTAAGGTTTAATTTAAACAATTGAGTTAAAATTTTTTCAAACAAATTCCATCATTCACCAGCACTTCGTTTAATCAATAAATTATGCAGGAAACTCCGCCCAACATAAATAAATATGCTGAAGCATATGTTGGTATATCAAAACACATGAGTATGCAAAACAATTATTTATATTTTACAATTCTTATATTCGAAAAATTATTAACAGACTTAATGGCACTTCAATAGCTGTTGGATTATTATATACTTTATGGGAAACATCAGAATTTTATAACGCTAAATATTTTAAAAGCACAAGTGTTATAAACTATTGATTGCTGCATACTAGTATATAATTATTTTTTTTTTTATATTTTGCTATCAATAATTAATTGTTGTATTGTTTTCAGTGTAATTCAAGTCAAACAATATGCAATGAGAAATTTCATAGCATGTGTGTGTGTGTGTGTGTGTTCGAAAAGTATAAATATTTTTTTTTTCCAATAGAGTAGTTTTATATAATCTTACAAAAAATTTATGCAAATTTTCGAAATCCTTTCATACAGTAGGTACACGTTTATTAGTCTCTATAGTGAAGTATCAGCATTTCCATACTCACATACGAAAGGATTATTTGAATTGCAGTCCCAAATGTATGCGATAGCATAAAAGTAGGGGAAGAATATGTTTTAAAAATAAATTGATCTTCATAAAATTTGTCTTCCAAAAATTATGCTTTCAGTAGGCGGTTTCTATTTTTAAATTTATATGAAAAAAAGTTTGTGTGAGTTATAATTGAAATATTTTATTCGTTTGAAAGATCTATTGATGCATTTATGTGTGGATTATAACATCGTTCAAATGTCCGCCACGACTGCGCTGGATCTACTGCATTCGAAATGTCCAATTTTTGATGACTCTGGCGCAAAAACCAGGCTAAATTTGTTTACTTAGAGGACCGCTGTTGTTTGTGGCTTCTTCGCGTTTACCTGCGTTTTAAGAAAACCTCAGAAGCAAAAGTATAATGAGTTCAAATCTCACGATCTCGGTGGCCAGTTTGCATCACCTCCCAATATACAAGTCGTCATGTGTAGCATGAGCTGTGTGGTACGTAGCAGCGTGCTGTTGAAACCACATGCCGTTAGTGTCTAGATCATCCAATTCAGTTCAAAATAAGTTGATAATCATCGATATAAAGTGCTCGCCGTTGACATTGATTGCCTGGCCATTATCTTTCTCAAAGATATATGCACCGATAACGCCGCCAGCCCAAAATCCACACCATAAAGTGAGTTTTCCGGAATGCATTGAACGCTCTGTGGTTTCTTGTGGATTGGTATCGACTCAAATTTGTCAATTTCTTGTGTTTAGATACCCATTAATGCAGAAATGGGCTGACGATTCCTTTACGTTACGCGAACAGAACACACATTTTGATAAAACAATTTAATTGTTTCACGTTTTATTGAATGTTATATTCGTCCATTGTGATTTGGCAAACAGAGATTCAGCATCAATAAGATGGCCCTTATCAAATGTCAAAGTTCAGAGGTCCCTCTTGGAAGACCGTATTATTATTAAGAATAACAAAATATTGCTCATACGCAGTGAGCTTCAGTAGTCTTAATACAAACTGCTGAAGGTATCCAATAGTTTTTGCAACAAATATTTACGTACACATAAAAGTAATAGTGGAGTTTAGTGCGTTTTGTTTTCTGTACGACCACTTCTTAGGCTATAATCCTCACTTATGCAATGCAGTGTGCCAGAACTAAAGGAAAGGGATGGGAAAGAAAATTTAGATGGCTTAATTCTTCTAAAACTCTTATATTATGCGTTTTTACAGTGGTCTTGTAGCGCCTCTGGTGTTAATTACACGCATTAAATTTAATAAGTTGTATGAGCAGGCATTTATTAAATGTTTTACTTCGCCGAAGTTTCTTGTAACCAACGCCGGGGGGACACTGTGTCGTACATTAGCTTGGACCAGGTGCAATTGCTGTCGGAGCATTTGTTTAGTTACCAGCGCTATGCCTTCATGGTTTTGAGATGTTCAAGAACACTATTTTATGATGCTGATTAACTTGAGTTGACCAGGAATCGAACCCAGATCCCAAGTCCTATTTTATTTAATAGTCTACACGCCAGCCACTTCAAGCAACGCCACCATGCTTCAGCTAAAAACTAAAACATTAAACAATTTTCTTTCAGTGCTGTACAATTTTTGCATTCGTATTTAATTAGGACACTGATATGGGAATGTTCTACAGATGCTGATATTTTCTATTATTTGATTTATTTGTTACTAGAAAACTGTAAAATAAAAGTGTGTGTTCAGAAAGTCGTGGATTTCAGTTAGTTTGTAATTTATTTCATTTATAATTTATGAATCAATCAAATCATTAAAATTATAAATCATCAAAGCATATTTTTTATAAAAATTTTATTATTTTTTTTAACTTTAGCTAACCCCCTTTTTTTATCAAAATGTTCATTGAAATATATATAAATGGGTTTGTAGGACACTGTGTTCGTGTATGTCATATTTGTTCATTAAGTGTGGTTGTGCGTGCGGCTTTTACTTTTTATTAATGCTGGTGTAGCCTGCATCTGTTCTGTTTTAAGTGTATTTGTTATAATTTAAAATTTATAACGTGATTTGTGCTGGTAAGTGCTGGATACTTTCTCTGGTTTTTTAAGTTTTGTTGTTGTTGTTGTTTTTGGTGTTTATTGTCTGTGCGTTCTGTAGTAAATTATTTGTTTTATCACATTAACGACACACGAATTGCCATGAATAATTAAGTTTTGTCAGATATTGTAAATAAAATATTTATTTATATTAAAATGGAATTTTAAAGTGGTCACGCTGGCTTTCGTGGTTAGAATGAATGTGTCAAAAAGAAAAAAAAAAACAACACAACAAACAATTTCAATAAAATGGAATATTCAAATTAATAATTTACACTTTCATTAATGAGACTACAAATGAAATATTTAAGGATTTTCCTTAATAACCTTTTTCAATTTTCCAACGCTGTTGAAATGTGAAAAATATCAAATCACTTGTTAATTTTTTTTTGTTTGCCTTTGTGAAATGTTAACAAAAATATCTTTTAATTATTTCAGCATTGAACCCCTCGTTATGATATTGACATCTCATTAAGTGATGAAAGAACATACAAATTGGAAAACCAACATAAAAACTCACTAAAGACAACTATCAGCAAGCTGGCAAACAAGTATTTATTTTAAAAATTAAAATCAGTCGTGTTGATTTTGATTAAGGTCAAATATAATGATAAAAAAATAAGCAAATAAAAAAAGGTCAGTACTTAATAGATTTTTCACATCTACACTCAGGCAGTTCGTTCCAATTTGAACAAAAAAACGTTAAAAAAATCTCAACACAATTAATGCAATTAACACACTTGAGAAATAAAAATAACAACCTTCGAAGGTTGAAATTAAACAGCTTGCTGACAAATTGTGCAAAAAGAGAAGGAAATAAATGGCAGCAAATGCAAGTGTTAATGGAGAGTTTTTACTGAATTTACAAAAGTCAGAAAAATGAACATCGATTTAATGAAGGGAGATATACGAGTATGTGTGATAGACATGAATGATCAATCATTTGCTTCTCTTGTTTTATTTATGCAGTCTTTAAAAAAAAAAAATAATAAATTAATTAATAACACGCGTGTGTACGTATGTACACATACTTCGTCAGATTGTCACATATATTTTCTGCCGTCCGTACGTTTTTCCACCACTTGCCAATTAATATGTCTTGATTATTTGAAAACAACATTGAATTAAGTTAACAAAAAAAAAAAAAAAAAAAAACATATGTGTATGTAAAATGTCAATTCATTAGTAAAAAATGCAAATGGAAAATTAAATATTGAAATTAATTATTTCAAATGAAACATGCAAATTAAATAGAAATCATAAAATCACATTTGAATTAAATTAATAAATAATAAATCAATAAATATGTGTAATAATATAAAGGGATAGCGAAAATGAAAACAAATTAAACTTGATATTTTACACTATTTAGAACGTATCAGTAGTGAGATTTAAGGGGTCGCTACAGCATCTCATTTGCGTTTTACCAAGTTGGCAGTAAAATTTCCATTGAAATTTTTTACATTTTCAAAGCACTTTCCTTTATTTTTCTACAGTTTTGAATTTAAGATGAAATTAAGTCTATGGGAATATAAAATATTTAAATTGGAAAAATTTGTAGTATGAGAAGCCGCATTTGATTGTGAAAGTGATAAAATTTTCAGCCGTTGTCAAATAAACTGGAATATTCATTGTATTCGTTGTCAATGGTTTTATTCCTAGACTTCATTATCTTATAATCCTTTATTTTTTTTACATAATATAAAAAATGGTCATATATCAAAAAATTTCAATAGCATTAACATGAATTAAAAGAAATTCTAAAAATTATCTGAAAATTGTTTGCAGCGGTGCAGCATATACAAATTTTAGAAAAATTCACCTTACCTGGGATTAAAGTTTTTGTGAAAAGTAATTCTTTTCACGAAAGCTCTAACCACCAATTTTTGTGCTGTTTCTGTCTCGTTGTACTATTTTTTTGGTTTACCTTTTTTTTTGTTCAAGGGAAATGTTGCACTAGAAGAAAATTTTCGCCTTTTATTTCTTAAATGGTGAAGTATTTAATACCAAAAAAGCAAAAATTGTAGGTCACCTCGAATAGAGAAATGTAAAAAATCATTAATAAAAATTTTGGTAAATTGAATTTAAAATAGTTTAATTACTGGTGATTCCAGTATTTAATTATTAGGGCAATGCTACACGTTCAATATATATATTGAACGCGATCCAGTATCGCGATATTTATTGAACGTGTAGCATGATGTATTGATGGATCCCGATCAATATCGCAGATTACGCTGAAATATGAAATCTGAATTGCGGATCGCAGATCACAGGCTTTTTTTTTTTTGTTTTTTCTCATATCTGTAAATTTTAACACTACCCGCACAGCAAAATATGTAAATACTGCCGTGATAAATATTGAGCATGTAGCATACGCTGCGATACATCAATCCATTCAAATGGATCACGATCCAAGTATCGCGATATTTATTGAACGTGTAGCATTGCCCTCAGCCCTTATCACAGGTGTCGTATACGTAGTCGAACTTTAACGACTTCATGTAAAATATATAGCGAACGTTTCAACAGTGTAAAGATTCCTTCAGGACTATGACTATGCGATGAGAGAGCAGTGATGGCAATGATTTAAATGATTTTTGTAAATGAAATGCTGATATATAAAAGTAAAACATTTAAGAATAATCAATTCACTTCGATGTGTGCGTGTAATGCAAACGATAAGCGTTTGAAGTTAATTTCGATTTGTTTAATTTTTATTTGTTGAAATTGAAAAAAAAAAATAAAATTAAAATTTCGTTGAAGGATAAAAGTTGCCGATTAATAGAATTAAATTTAAGAAAATTTTCCAAACTCAATTAATTACATTTCTAGCTGTTTCCTGTAAACTTGAGTACAAATATTATTAAAAAAAATATATTCTGGATGCAAATAGAAAAGCAAATTTGCTACAAAACACAGAGAAAATAATGTAAATGGGTGTTTAAAACTCGAAAAATACATCTATATGCAAATAAGTATAAAATATGCAAAAGTAGGCACCACCAACTGCTCGGCAATATATTTTACACTTTCGAAACATTAAAGTTTTTCACTACAACTTCAAAAACTTGCTTATTTAGTCATCACTATTTCAATTACTCTCATCACCATCTGTCTGCTGTTAATGTCTGGCTTAGTTTTGTTGTCAATTAAGGTTTCTATTTCCGTTGATAAATAAAAAAAATCAATATTCTGTCCAAAAAAATTTTATTGTCAAATAAACCGAAAAACAATTTTATAAAATGTGTACTGTCGTTTCGTTTGAACTCCTTAATTTTTATTCTGATCTGGTTCTTAATTTCCATTCTTACATCATTCTGCTAGCTAACTGCTTTGCTTGTCTGGCCTGGTGCCTAGTAGCTTAGTTTTCTCTTCCCTTCTCCTACTCCTCCACCATATTTATCCTTTTAGATGAAACTGAAAATGATATTATCATTATCTGTTAAGCCATAAACATTCAGAGTAGTTTTAAATGTCATCTAGGTACTTGAAAACTGGTCATTTGCCAAAAAATATTTATTTATACATATTTTAGCACAATTCCTCACTGCTTTCATTGCAAAACTCATAGACAAACAAACCAACAAAAATAGACTTAAACGAAACGGACATACATAAATATGCATTCAGTTGTTCAGACACAGCAGTCAAATTGAAGTAAACGAGAGATAGAGGAAAAGCAGGAAAAAGAAATTAACAACATGATGCCTGGAAATAGTTTAGTACTCAAAACATGTTTAGAAAATAATACAATTGAAGCTAAAATTATTTAAAATTTTTAACTTTACAAATATTTATTCATGATTCGCCATCTAAGGAATTTTACAGCACAGAGAGAGAGCGAAAGAGAGAGAGAGTGAGTCAGGACGAAGGAAATTTTAATTATTTAACAAAATGTAAATAAGGTTTTAAATAAGTAAATGAAAATAGGAGAATGTAGCAGCCATTTCTTATTGTATTCGTATTCAAATGAAGATATTAAGACACTAATGTGCAAGAGAGAGAGGGGCAGACAGATAGAGGCAGAATGATTTTTAATGGCAAACTAAAAACTACAGTCGCCTTGACCGAAACAATTTTGATGTGTATGTCGGCCATAGAGAAATTTAAATTATCTTATAAATATTTAACTTGATGTGGCTTGTAAGCAGAAATTATAGAAAATCTTTTGAAATTTAATTGTGTATTCATGAAAATAATAATATTGCTAATGAAAATTTAAGTTTTCATCTGACAAAACTCTATAAAAAGAAATTATTTTATGAATTTTTAGCAGTTTGACTGACGGTAGCCGAATATTTCATGAACATCCTTTTCATTTAGATGAGCTGCAGTTATCATTTATAATTTAGTTTTTTTTAGCAATTTACTATTAAATGTTTTCAATCATGATAATTTTAATAGATTACTATGGGAAGAATTTTATGATGGAAGTACCGATTAACATTGTTGTTGTTTATGGCAATCGAAATTATATGGTTAAATTTCCGTAAATCTAAGAAAGAAATTTAATAAAATGTACTAGAATAGCCAGGCATAAGTTAAGTGTTCTTTTGTCTTTGTACTTTCTTGGGTGTAAAAGGACTACGGCGGTAGTCGCACGGTGTCGCCATCTGCTGTTTTTATAGTAATCCTTAATGAGAGAGAGGCAGAGAGATCATGAGAGTCTTCAACACACCACAAGCAACAGCAGCTAATGCAACTTCACAAACAAACATCAGATCTCAAAACCATCGAGATTCGGTAGACTAGATGAAATGAAAATATTAGTGGTATATGGACAGCTGAATCTATCCCCGAAATATGCAAATGGATTCACAGGCAGCATCCAGAAAGTAGTCATTATCTAACGCAGTTTCTAAGTGGACATGACTATAATAGGGAGTACATGTTTAAAAGCGGAAAATGTTGTATTGTTTACCTACTTAGTTTCCTAAATTATTATCCATTTCCAAAAAAAAAACATAAATCCGATTATTTATAGTGGATTGCGTTAGGAAACAACAACGCGTTGAAATTTTAAAAACTTATTGCAAATATCTTTTAAAAGACGAAGTGTAGTGGAAAAAAAATTAAAGCAAATTAGTCGGTTATGAACAGTAAAAGTACTGTATAGCTGACTTCCAAAACGTTCGTATACCAAGTTTGTATACAGTATTGCTACTGTATTTAAATCAGACACATATGCAAAAATCCGAAAGAATGAATCAACTATGAATCAACAACCGATGCCTTGTTTGCTTTCTTACTGCGTTAAAAATACTTGGCGGCGGCGTTTTGAAATGGTATACATCCCAGCAAAAAATAATCAAGTTTTTGGAAGCAGTACATACTTTTTCTGCCTTAAGAATGTGCTTCATATTAAGCACATATGTATTATCTTAACAAATGCAGAAATGTATGGCAGAAAATGTAAAATTTTTTGATAACTTTATTTAATCAATGTAAAAACAACACGCTTTTCAAATTATTTATTTCAATTATTTTTTATTTCAATTTTATTTTAAGCTAAGTTTAGACGATATGTTGAATCAGCATATTTATGCTGAAAAATTTGTTACAACTGCCAGCATATCGTGGAAACGCAAAATTTTTTCAGCATACGCATGTTTGACAACGTTTGTTAAGCTTACAGTACACGGCATGTCAAAAGCCACATTCGCATGTGGCTCTGACGTAATTTTGACGTCACCATGAAGCTAAATTGGCAACATGTCGTGTACTTCAACTTTTTGTGACACTCACATGCGGCACACATTGATATGTGTGCCACATGTTCCTTTGTAGAGACATGCAAACATGCGTATTTTAGACATGTCGTGTACTAGCTTGGTACATTTGAATTTTGACATTTGTAATATTTTTACATGCGCATGTAGCAGTCCCAAACATGTGGCAGCAAACATTTTTACACAACATTTTTCAATAGTATGTAGCCAATGGCACTCTTTGCCAATGTTGATTTTCTCCAACAAAATGTGGTAGGAATTTAATGACGAAAAAATTTTTTTATTATTATTACTCACACGTTGACTGAGATTCATGATAATTTTTTTGGTTTGCGAGCGGGGTAGAGATGAAAGAAGGGTAGAAAATTGATCATATTTTCTCTTTTCCATGCATTTATTTGTATTTCTCTTTGCTTTGGGGTTTTTGTTTTATTAATTAATATCTTAATTAACAGCTTAATTAGTTTGGGTTTTTGTTATTATTTCTCGTTTTTGTTCTAAACCATGCAAAAGATACTTTCAAAGCTAAGATGAAAAAATTCATGTATAAATAGTAAATTTATTCAATAATTAATAAAACAACTGTGATCGCCAATTGTTGCGTTGTTTTTGTGTCAGTGCAGTATTATTAAGTTTTTCACCATTTTATTGTTCATGGGAATTATTTCACGATAAAAGTGAATTTATTTTACTTTTTATCAGATGTTGTTTTATTTCTTCTTTCTCTTCGACATTTTATAAATTTGACTTCACACAAAATTTTAAAAATTAAACAAGCGCCATAAACATATGACTGTTGTACATGTTAATATAAAAAATGTGTACATATGTTACATGCGGTGTACTGACAATACATATGTAGCCAATCAAAAGTTCACACATATGCTGCCATTGCAAATGTGTACGCTTCGGCTACATTTGTCACATATAAATTTTGGGACAAAACAACATTTCATGTACTACCAAAATTTTGAAGCATGTAGGCACTTCTGCATGTTTATTAAATGTAAACAAAATGCTGCAAATTCTCGTGACGTCAGAGCCACATGCGAATGTGGCTTTTGACATGCCGTGTACTGTAGGCTTTAGGTTTATGTTGACAATAGAAACAAACGTATGTTGGTAATTTTAGCATATCGTCTGAACAGCATATTTTTAGTGCTTGACAAATTTCCTGTATATGCTGACAGATATGTTGTTTGTTAAAAATGTTATTTAAACTTTTCAACATATGCCAAATTTTTATGCATATGTGTCGAATGGCTTAGCCGAGCCGCCGTTAGTTTCTTTTTAGTGTAAATAAAATTCGTGTCGAAAATGTGCATTAAAGCACACACATACCAAAATAAAATGAAATTTAGTTGAAATTTAAGCAATGCGTAACTCTCAAATCAAAAAATAATAAATGGTTTGAAAATTTACAATCAACGGCAAGGCGATTAATTAAATGCTCACAGCCGGATTTTAGCTGACGTCGCATTTTTGTTTTCAACGGCGGCAAACGTGCAAATTAATGGGCATAAGTATTCGAACGTCAGTGGAGTATGTAAACAGTAAACAATAAATTATAAAATACTTTTTTATTTGCTTTCCTTTTGTTTTGCTGTTTTATTGTATTTCTTGGTAAGCTCTGCAATATTTTACTTTTATTTTGTACAATAATAGTACTATTTTTCTTCATGCACACATCCATACATGTGCACATATGTACATAGTAATGGATCCAACTAATGAAGAATACTTGGACAACTTTGGCGATCTGGAAGAATTTCTTGAACAACAGAATACACCGCCGCCAGAAACAAAAGTGAGAAAAAAGTACACACAAGTAAGACCCAAAGTACACACCGAATGGACTCACGAGGATATAGTAAAATTAATAAATTCCGTGGTAGAACGCCCAACGCTTTGGGACATTAGTTCTTCGCAATATAAATTGTAATGTCAAACTCACTAATTTCATAAACAAATGTTCATATATGCAGCATATATATTACCATATAGATTTCAACATACCGTATAAACACAAAAATCGTATGCTAACTTTTATGTTGACATTACATTTGCTGATATATGCTGACATTAAAAAAATTGGTAGTTTCAGCATATGGTGTAAACACCTAACATATGATATATGTTGACATAGGAATTTGCTGCTACTTTTAATCAAATGGGTGTCAGCATATATATGCTTATTCAACATATCATCTAAACTTAGCTTAAAGCTAATATAATATAAATCGTATTTTTAATATTTTTAGAAATATTAACCATTTTTGTAATCATATATGGTGTGTGTGACAGGTTTTATGAAAAAATACTGGAAGATTGCTAACAGCTTTACTCTTTGAAATATACAGTTTCCTTATTTTGACAAAAAAAATACAAAAATATTAATACAAAATTTCTATCGAACACTATCAAATGATATTTTATAAAATTTCCTTGAATTAACGAAAATCTCGTTGCTAAAATCTTACAGATTTTGTGGAAGTCGGTGTAAATCTGTTGTACTCCTATTGCACCCTAGCTCCTGCAATTTATATATCATGCACAAGATCGACATCGTCGTCAGATTTCATTTTTCCCAGGAAATTACTCATAACCAAAAGAAAAGAATTTCAATTTGAGATAAAAACAAAACTAAATTACAGGAAACAAGCAATTTTTCCCTTTTGTTGACCACTGTAATCAATGTTGTTCAACATTCTCCAAAAATTCGAACAAAGTATTGCTGATGATTCTTGACGCCTGAAAAAAGACGCTTTTTGCAAGCAAACATAATTTTTTTTAACCGATAACTCTCTGTACAAAAAAAATCTATTCTCCAGACAGAACTTTTTTAAACAAATAATTTTACACTAAATATTCTGTTCAATATATTTCAACTACAATTCACTGCTTAAGAAAACATGCCGAATATCAGATTGTACTCAACACAAAATAGAAATTATTTATAACCTTCAAGTGTTTGTGCAACAGTTCATCTAATCAATCTTAACATCTTGGCAATGCCCTCAAATAAATCTTCTATTGTGTGAAGTGTTAACATTTATTAAGTTAAATATCTTACTGTGCTTGGATACATATCTACTTACTTATACATTTATCTTGTATATCATTTACCATAATGTTTTTATAAAATTTTTCATAAACTAAATGTCTATAATTTATTTATTTGTTCTTCTATTTACTTGTGTGTATATGTGTTTGAGTATGTGTGTGTGTGTATATATACATTCATTTCTAACAAAATTATTTGAATATTTATACTCGTACATCCAAGTTTACTTAACTATTAAAAACCCAAAAACAATATTTGCACAATTATTTTTGTCGAAAATTGTATTTTATGAATATTTTAATGAAATTAAAAATAAATTGAAATATTTTATCTTTAATTAAAGCCATAAAAGAATTGAGTATGAACAAGAATTAAGAAAATTAGTTAAAATTAATTTATTTAAAAAGCTCAGCTGTCATAAAATATACATATAAAATGTAAAGAGAAAATGAAAATGGTTTGTTTTATTTTAGAAATCCTTAGAAGAATAATTTTTACAATTCAAACAAATGCCCAGCATTAATATATAAAAAGGGATTAAATTTTCAATAGCCGTCCCAAAAAAAAAAAAAAAAAAAAACTCAACTTGTTACAGCTGCAACATATTAAGAAAAGTTTTAAATGTTAAGTAAAATGTTTTATGTTTGATAATTTGATAAGTTAATTGAATGAAATTTATTGTATGTTTAGCATTTAGCTTGAAAGTTAAGTTGTTAAGTCAGAAATATACAAAAAATTTTAATTAATTGCAATTAAAAATTATTCAAAAGTACAAATTGTTTAAGGACGATTCATTACAATAGAGACGAATAGAGAAAAAACCAGAATTAATTTAAATTTTAATCAATACTTAAATTTCTAGCTCATTTCAATTGGCTGCAATTCATTTGATATCAATTATACTGAAAATATTGAAACAAATTACGAATTATTTTCTGCTACTGTTTTTTTAAGGATATTCTGTTTTTCTTTTTTTTTTCTTTGTTCTTATTAATTTAAACTTTTATTTGCAGCTGTTGTCCTTATTTTTTAATGCTGCCATTAAATTCAAATCACATCAATATATTTTGTCTTTTTGTTGTTATTTTTGTTGGAAACAAGTATTCTTTCCAAGCTTACATGCGAACCTTCAAATTTGTCGTGCTACTCCATCGCTTACTCAACTGTTAACAGAGAGAGGAAAACAATTTTAAAAATTGTTTTGCATAAAAATTCAATTAAACTTGAAATGACACAAAGTTGAAAAAGTTGTTCTCTTTATTTTTTTTTTGTTCTGCAGTTGTTTTTCTATTGTTTGTTACCAAAAACAAAAACAAAAAAATAGCACACAAACGGTTTTGCAAAAAACTTGTTTGAACAAAAAACAAAACAGTAAATTTTTTTTAAACACATTTTAATGTGTTTTATGTTTTTGCTCCGCTTAAAAACAAAAAAAAAAGGAAATGAAAGGACAAACAAGGTCATAAATTTAAGCATGTAATGCTAATTATGTCTAGAAGCCTTTTTGTTTATTAATGCTTGTATGCATGTGTTTGTTCTTGTGTTCGTGAATGTTTAAGTTTTTGCCAGTTAAAAGAAAATTATACATATTAGCTTTTTATTTAAGCCATGCTATATTTATTATTTGCAAATGTGTGCTTGTTTTTTGCTTGCATCATGTTGGCTTCGTTTAAAGAACACGTAGATTTAAATTTTTTGGGTTTTAAATACTCGTACAAATGAAAAGGATTTTTTTTTTTAATATGAAGCAACTTTCGAAATATATCGCTTTAATGCCATCACTTCCAGTTTTATTTAATGTCATGTCCCCAAATTATTGTATTTTTTTCATAGCCAAGAATAATTTTAGATTTAACATTTTCAAATTACCACTCTCAATGCTTTCAGTGATATTCGGATTTATTTCGCGGTTTGGTTTCAAATTGAAATTAAAAGCTGCCAACAACACGATCATCAATAAGAGTTTTACGCATAAAAAGTACCAAACAGTAAAAAAAATTGCATTCCTGCAGAAATCGTTGCAGGACCGTTTGAAAAACTAATTTATTTCTTCAATATTAAACAAAGGAGAAATGTGGTAAATATTTATCTGGTACACGAATATATTAAGTTGTTATTTAATTTAGCAGTGAAATTATATTTTTAGAAATTCTTGTTTTCTTTGTTTAAAAAATAGAATTATGGTTGCAATTATTACAGATGGTAAAAAATGTTGACAAGAACTTCAATTAAATGACAAGTTTGTGTTATAAATGCTATGATATATAAAAATAATTGTTTGTTTGCTACAATCATACGTTGTTTGCCGCAACTATACTATAGCTATAGCAACCATTATTTTTTCTACGTTAAGCAAATACTAAGCAGATTATAACATATTTTCCGTACATAAATTTATCATGAATATCTATTCGTAAAAAATTTGATATGAAAATCATATTTTTACTTTAAACGCATATTCTTGGCATATATTATTTTTAAAACAAAATTGGTGTTTACCAAAGCTTATAAGAGCTTTTATTTTTACTATGATAAACAGGAGAGAATACCGCCAACATCACTGGCTTTTAGACTCCTCTTTGGGACAACAAAGCCTACAACTAATTTTTAACGTAATGCTGCAAAAGAAGTTTTAATTATTTTTTCGAAAAAACAAAAGAACTTACATCATATTAAACGAAAAATGTTTCGTAATTTAAATAAAACTATTACTTTTGCATTACTTAAATTCGTAAAACGAAAAATTTTATTTGAGGCATAAGACTGTGACATCCTCGAACCGTTTCAAAAATTTTGTTAGAAGTGTAAAATGGAGTAGTTGGAGGAACTTCTGCAGTGGTGTAGAAACCAACTGGTTTCGTAAGAAATTTGCTATCTCACTGGTCATACCCAGATACTTATAAAAATTCTGTGGAAACTGGATCTGAAGCAGTTACGAAACTTTCAGCCTACTATTTGATAATCATTTCATCAGTATTGTCTTAGTCCCTGTGTAAGGGACGATAAGATTATTTCGTCTTAATGAGATATTTTCCCGATGAATAACGACAAATTCAAATGGGCGAAATTATTCCAGCTCATCTACAAAGAAATATGGATTTGATTATGCTTGTAATTTTGAAAGAGTTCTTGAAAACGTCTTACATTCCGGCATGCTGGCATTTATGCTGGATCATCTTGATCATCAAGGGGCAAGACCTTCCACAATCAACCTAAAAATTGCAGGCCAATCAGTCTGACGTATTTTCTGGCATTCTACCACCATGGCATTCTATCACCACACTACATCCGTGCACACAATTTATAGCAGCAATTAACGCATTGCTATCGGATATTTTTTGATATCCTTTAGTTACTAAGCCATCTTGCCGCCCTTGTGATAGCAAAGATTTTGGCTTGCAAGACGCTAAAGCCATTCTAAAGTCTAAATGGAAACCATACATAGAATTTTTCCACAACGAAACCTTCGCCAGTATTGTCACCTCTTTTGTTACCATCAGTAAACTCTGCTGTTTATTTAGAACCACAGATCGAAATAGCCCACCAAAATAAGGATTCAATGCATAATTGTTGTTAAATTCATGAAGCGCTCGATGCGCGAGAATACTAGAATGAGCAAGTTCAGTTATCATCCATAAGCATGTAGCGTGCAGTTTCAAATACTGAGAACAAATTTAGTTGCTTGGCCAGAACATCCACCGGACGTCAGTACATCATGTCGGACAGTCTTTTCGTTAGAGCTACTGTGATCAGGATCGCCGCTAGCCTATACTGTCTTAAAGATCTACTTGGTCTCACCCGGCTCGATTCTCCAGCTTTGAACAAGTTCTTTTTTCTAATTAAATATTTTTTTTTCAACACATTTTAACACAACTTATCAATATATTAAACTACTAGCTGATCCCGGTGTACTTCGCTACCCCCCTCGTTATAAAATAAAATTAAAAGTATTTATATATCCTATTGTGAAAATTTAATGACCAATAGTTAAGACTATATTAAGATTTTTTATTTTCCTATAAAGGGGCGTGGTCCCACTCACTTTTCTCCTAGTACGTATTCCTAATTATGTCAATACTATATGTACCAAATATCATCGGCGTAGGTCAAAAAATGCCCAAAATATGGCGATTTCAATTTTTGGGTTATATGGGAGCTGCCACGCCCACTTGTCCGATAACGCCCATTTTTGTCCTGATTACTCACATTAGTAACATATGAACTATTGCAATGTTTCAAAACTCTTGCTATCACAATAGTCAAGATATATGATGTTATTCAATTTATGTGGGAGGGGCTACGCCCACTTTAAATATTAAAAGCCTAAAACCATCCTCTATAAATTCCCTTTTGAATGACACCAGTTTGGGTCAAATCGGTTGGATAGTTTCCGAGTCTATAGCGAACATGGGTACAAACATTTTTTGTATTTTATATATATAGATAGTATGAAAAGGGTCTGTCGGAAATGGTTCTTGTGAGATCATAAAATTTTTTAGAAACTAAAAAAATTAAATTGAATTTCAGAGCTATCGGATAACAAAGAAAAAAATTGCAACAATTTTATTTTAAATGGTTTATGAAAGTGTTCGTTGAATGTTCAATTTTTCATAGTGGCTAAAATATTGTATTTAAAGCCGTATAGATATAAGTGGTGTTAAATTTTCAATAGTGAATGAAAGTCTTTCCTATAAGAGTCCAACTTAGAGTGATTAATTTCACTTTTCTTTAGAATGACTGTTTCATTCATTCAAGAAAATTTCCTGACAGCAAAGTAGTGATTAAAACATAGTGATACACAGTAATATCGAATATATGTTTATTCCAAAAACAAAAAAAAATACTTTTAAAATTTTGTGGCAAGACTAATAGTTTTCAAACAACTATCACACTTCACTCTGCTTTTAGTTGGCATTTTTAAATTTACATTTAGAATATATATTTTGAAATAAATTAAAAACTTTAAATAGCCTCAAGTGGTTTTCTAGTCGATTGCAAATAAATTGAAATATTTTACAATGTAACAACAACAGCAAAACATCCCCAACAAAAAGAGGAAACACACATGCTTTCATACTCTCACACACTCTCTCACACTAACTGAACAACACTCTTAATTGCCAACAAAATGATAGTTTTATCGCCTTTAGTTTTGCAAACATTTCGATGGCTTCAATGGCAAACATCAAAATATTGTTAGGTTGTTTGCCCTGCATTGAATAGAATAGAATGGCAGACTACTAACTGTTGCTAAACTTAAAAATACTTTACAAAAATAGACAGTTGAATATAGTAAAAACTCTAATGCGTCGTAAATTTTATTCAAAACTCATTTTGATACCATTGGGGAATTTTCCAATTTCGTTTCTCTGCTTTATTTTGTGGCCTTTAACGATGAACATTTTTGCCAATAATGTTTTAAGTTTGGCTGGCGTTAAGTGTGATTTAATGTTGTATATTTTGTATTGAGCAGTGATTCTCAAAATGGTATTTTTCTCTGCCAGCAGAGCTAAATAGTGACCGGAAGGAATTTTCATATTTTGGTTAAGTATCATTAATTGTAATAGAAGTTGCGAACAGCATTAACGCAGCTGAGAAATATGGGTTTTCTTTTCCATTTTGCTCCTTGGTTTTACGGACTCCAAGGTTGTTGAGACCAATTTTATTAGAACGCCTTCACTAGTCTTTCCGGATAGGGATCTTTGGGTCAAATGTAATAGACTGTACGAGGGCTGCGCGGTCTTTACAGATGGATCGAAAATGGAAATAGGCACGGGTGCTAGAGTCTATTTTTTAGGAATGGACGTTCGTAGGTGTTTTAGGCTACCAAACGAATGTAGTGTATTTCAGGCTGAGATCCTAGCGATCCTCAGAGCCACGGAACCAGTGACAGAACACGTAACTGAAGGCGTGGAGGTAACATTCTACATTGAGAAGTCAGGCGGCGCTAAAAGCTTTGAAGGGGCATAGTGTCAAATCGAAGCTGGTCAGCAAGTGTAGGCTATCTCTCAACTTGCTTATGGACAAATTTAGCGTTAGGCTATGTCGGGTACCAGGACATTGCAATATTGAGGGAAACGTAATCGCTGATGAGCTGGCAAGAATAGGGTCAGCATTAGATGTGGCAGTTAGTGACAGGTCGATTAAACCTCCAATCGGTCACTACTATAGGAAACTCAGTAATTGGGTAATTAGCAGAACTAACCATTCCTGGAGGAATAGAGAAGATTGTAGAGTCTCGAGGTCCATATGGACAGAACTATACTCAGGTAAATCTGATCTACTGCTGGGTATGAATAGAAAGGTTTTGAGTGTCTTAGTTGGCGCCTTGACTGGCCATTGCTCGGTTAGAGCGAGGACCAGCATATGGGAAAATGGCACTCCGGATTTTTGTTGGATGTGTGGGGATGAAGAGGAGCCAGAAACTATAGAGCATATCATCTGTCATTGCCCAAGGCATTAGTGATATCGCGAAGTGCAAACTTGAGGATATCAGGGCTTTATCATGGGAATTAAATGGCTAAATGATGGATGATAACGGCTCTTTGTTTCTAATTGGACAGTAAGGAGACTAATTAGTCAATAAATTATAAATGAAGGGAATCACAATGGATCCAATTGGGTCTCCGAGTGGATGTGTATTTCACAATACCCTTCCTAACCTAACCTAACCTTCCCATTTGGCTTCGGGCGTAGCGCTTTCAAGTTTCAAAATGGCGTACTTTGTTTAAGTTAAAATTTACTTTTCATATTTATTTCTTATATAAAAAAAATCACTATAAAATATTATCAGCTCCCTATAAACTAACAAAACCTCAAAAGTGCTCATTTAAAAAAAAATTTAAGCTCTACTGCATTTTATAGCATTTACACAAAGGAGTTTTAATTATAATTACAATAGAAAATGGTGTTAATACTATTTAATATGTAAATTTTCTTTTGCACTCATTCTAGCAAAATACAGAAGCTTAATTGGAATTTTTGTATTTGTTTTTTTACATACAAAAAAGTTGCCCTTAAGCAAGATAAATAACAATTTGATAATGTTGGCTTTGCTTGCAAAGAAGTGTTGATGCCGCATAATTTTCGAAATAAACTATTGATTAATTAATTGCACTTAAATAAATAACAAAACTATCTATTAAAAATAGAGCAGCAATGAAAATATTAAATTGAAATAGCAAATTTTAGATA
Organism: Lypha dubia; assembly: GCA_947311025.1. Lineage (NCBI taxonomy): Eukaryota > Metazoa > Arthropoda > Insecta > Diptera > Tachinidae > Lypha > Lypha dubia. Next base: position 114,315,878 of record OX371261.1, on the reverse strand, counting down.
AAATTTAAATATTTAAAAAACTTATTTTAAAAGAATTTTATTGCTTTAATAACTTTTCTGCCAATATAAATTTTCTATAGGAAAGGAAAAACCAATCAGAGAAGAAAGAAAACTTCTTTGTGAAACATTTGAATACACAACTTTTTGATAATTGGCAAACACACTTGCAAAAGAAAAAAACAAACATAAATAAACACACACTCACACACGTACGCAGCTTTTGTATGAATGACAGCAACATCCAGCCAAGAAGTAAGGAACACACACAAAGATAAAATCAGCCCTAAAGCAAATAAAATGATTTTTGTAATATTGGTGACATATTAGTACAGCACAATATTGGAAATTACAAATGAAAAAAAAATGTTTATTTACTTTTACAGCCTTCAATAGGACAGGCACAAGCAGCATATGTACAAATAAATATCACAAAAATTATATATAGAAAACTTTTATTTGTAGCAGGAATTTCTTTATTTGCCATTTTATGGCATCCACAATTTAAAAATGCAAAAACAAAAATTCCTAACCTGTGCGTCGAAATGAGAAATCCGTTTATAATAAAACGTCAAAGTAATAAAATCAAAAATAATACATGATAAAAAAAAGAAAGAAGGAAAAAACCCAATTACAAATGAAAGTGTTGGCAACACAAAAATACTATATGTTAAGGAAATTATTTGTATAGAAATAAAGACAAACAAACAGACAGGCAGTCACACAGAAGGCAGACATAAAATATTGTATGACAAAAAAAAAAAATATATATATCATAATTTTAGCGATACTCATAAAAAAGGGCGCAGTTTGGGGTCTTTTATTGTATTATTGAATGCTACACATACTGGTATTATTCATACATATGTATTGTACATCTATATATATATATATATATATGCATACACATAAGTATGTGCCTCTACCCTGCAGGAAATGTCGAGAGTGAAATTGTAATGATTGGCTGGTGAATTTTGCAACAGTTCTACTCTTCAAATACCCTAGAAAATGCTTTGTACTATAGACACTTAGCATAGACTTGTCATTGAGAATTGAGGACAAGGTAGTGATTACGTAAAATTCTCATAGGACCAAATGCAGACAGTCGAACCGAAAATTTACAAGTAGATTTCTACAATTTACATCTATAAAAACAAACTAAAAACGGTAGACGTTTCGTAGACAATGTTACCAAGAAGTCAGCAAACTAGTCGACAAAAGTGGTGATTTGCAGACACGTGGCCCCAGGTTTCCTACAGGGTATGAAGTCACGACTGCAACATGTTAATATATTTTCATATAAACCACGAATTTTATTTCTTTCAATGATTAATTAAACAAAGATTTAGCAAAAGTTTGCCAAAAACCAAGGAAATAAAATGAGAAGTTTATTTTTAAAAAAAGTTGTTAAACAATTTTTTTAATTTTTTATTGAAAATATTGGCACATATTCTTAAATTATCGCTAAGTGGAAACGTTTTTAAGTGTCAATTTAAATTATTTACAGTTGTTTACTTTCAGCAAGAGTAGTTTCCACTTAATTAGGGGTACAGCTGTCACTAAATGCCAACTAACTAATACATTCAAAGAACAGCTGATGATTGCTGTTTGCGTCCATTTTTATTGCGTCGAAAAAACATCAATACAAAAAAGAGATTTAACTAGAGATGTGTTTTTGGTCAACAAAGTTCAGTTGAATAATTTTATTTTACACACCGATATTTTAAATGATTTATACAAACTGTAAACTAAAAAATTAGTTTTTTAAAAATTATATGAATTTTTTAAAGAACACAAATTGTTTTAAATAGCTTTATAATCTTTTTAATTAAAAATTTACTGTAATAGTGCAAAATATTATCGATAGATAATATGCAGGGTTGCATTTCTTTTACCATCTGAGAGCAGTTGCTTCGCTAGTTATGATTTGTGAATAAGATCTATAAGGTTGATTCTGAGATTACGGGCTAATTTGCTATATTTGTATTTAAAAGGGAAAAAAAGAAATATATTCCACTTTATTATTTACTTCACAGCAACGTTTTATAGGTCTTTTGCTGTCTCTGAAATAATTTTTCTTAAGATTGTTTTTTTTTTCAAAAAATTGCCTGCTAAAGTGTTAAAAAGTCATTACCCTGGCTGGTCCTAACAATATTTTTCTTAAATTTATCAAAATTTTTACCAAAATAGTATATAATATTTTAATAAAATTATTGTATAATAAAAAAATAATATTAAATGATCTCTTTTTTCACGTAATATATATTATATTTTATCAATTAATATTTTTATGAATTATAATATTTTGTCCCTTAAGTTTCACGTCATTCCCCTGTAAAATCATATATTTGTTAAAACTTAATTTTCCGAAATGTTGGTGATTTACAATAATATAAATTTGAAAGAACATTATGTTTTTGCGTATACATGTTGCAGCATTTTCACCAACAATATTAATAAAGATAGGTCAAAGCTATTTTGCCTTACGTATCGAGCATTCACACTTACGTTGGTCATTCCCCGGTACTGTTTAAATAACAAAATTCTGAATATTTTTTAATATTTTAGGTTTTTTTTATTTTATTTTAATTATCAGCTTCCAGGTCAGCCAAATTTATTTACAGGTAAGTACTTCAATTACCAGCAAAGAAAATTTTTTTAGATATTCGTCATTTCCCTGCCATCATTTCCCTGTCAAAAATATAATAAAAGTGATATATCTTACATTTCTTTATATCAAGTTCTGGGTATATTGCCAACACCAATCGTTATTGTGCACGAATGTGGCGTTAAATACAAGTTTCCATACAAGATAGACTCTGACAACTAATAATTATTAATTATTAATAGTTTATAACATAATTGCTTAGAATAAGCCTTTTTTTATAATTCTAATAAACGAACTGAATTAAAATAATTGATTTTAAATGAAATAAAATGATTTTATTAGTTATCGTATTTTCCCTGCCAAATAAGTCATTACCTGGGGGGAAATATTTTGTAATTGCACATAATTCGGTTAATCATTAAGAAATTGATGTGTAATTACGAGTAAGTAGCTATTCTTTGAAGGATTAAAGCTACAGACTTGAAATACTAAATTCCGTAAAAAACTTAAATGCCGAAAAATTATGTCTCAATTAGTCGGTAATCTCAGAATCACCTATAACTATCTATTAAATATTTTTTAGTTACTGTTTTATCAGTTGCGACTTTGGTTATAATTTCTGAATATGCTCTAATATGTTTATCAGCCTTAAAGTTACATGTACAGTAGATTGGTTCGCTTTCCATACAAATAAAAAATTTTGACAGTCACCTCCTTGGATAAATGATGATTTAAAAACAATTCCAAAATTTATTTTTAATTTTTTTTTGCCACGCCTACAAATACCGCCCTTTTTGTATGTTCTTCACTTTGTCGCCATTTTTAGTCCGACCATAACATTTTGTATACCGGTGTTTATGGCTCTGTAAGGGCTACATTTCTGTCTTCAATAGTTTTTTATTACCAAGACAAATTCTAGTAATGACTTTTAAAAACTATATTTGTACCCACCGTAATGCTAAATATTTTTAAACGAAAATAAAGCCGTGTTATTTAGATGAAACTTTTTCATTAAAAAACTATTTAAGACAGCAATTTATGCCTTCCACCGTTATATAAAATGTTATGATCGGAATAAAAATGGCGACAAAGTGAACCAATTACTAAAGTGGCGGTATTTGTAGGTGTGGCAAAAAAATTAATAAATAGTTTTGAAATTGTTGTTAGATATATTATAATTAATCCAAGGGGGTGACTGACACATTTTTTTTAACCATTCTAATGTACACTGTACAACATAAAAAATAAGTTTTAAATTTAAGGAACTAATTCCAGTAAAAGCCACTCATAAATAGCCCATACGCGTATTAGGGGAGTTAAAGGAAGCGCCCATCATTCCCCAAATATATAGCAATACTTTGTCCTTTAGTTGATATGAACGACCCAAATAGATGGGAAACTGATTCTAATGAAATTAAAAGCAATTAAAATTAATTAGGATTTCTACTTTCAAAGCCAACTCTCTATTAAAACCAATCAAGCGCTATTGCATTAAGTTTTAACACACTTCCTCTGTCAATCAAATGTAGGGTGATTACAGAAGCTTCCTAGTATTTTAGGTGTTTGTATATTCAAAAAATCTAGATGTTCTCAAATGATAAAGACTATTTCTGGAAAGCATGTAACATTATTATTAGTATTTTTTTGGTAGGACCAGCCCTCAGGGAATAGGGTAGAAAGGTTAGATGTTGAAAATATAGAAGGAGTTTTAATTATTTTTGTTTATTTTTAGAGCTGTTTTGCAATGCTTTTTGGTGTTAAGTTGACGCATAAAGTTTCTCAAGCTGTGTGAGCAGTCATTTTATTAATTGCTTAAGCCAACCAACGAAGGAGGGTTAGGTGGTGTACATTAGCTGGGAATTGTATAAATCGCCGGCGGAACATTTTTTTAGTGACAACTGCTAAGTCTTCACCACTTAAGTAGTTCAAAAATAATTAATAAAATGCCACACTAATGCACATCAGAAAAATTTATGATGTTGATTGACTTCCTCTGACCAGGCTTTGAACCCAGGTCCTAATTCATAGTATGCTTTGTAGTCAACGCGCTAACTACTTCAGCCATCACCACCCCCAACATACCCCCATCCCAGACTTTGGTCTTTATTAGAGACTTTAGGTGGCTTTTCACCTTCTTAAACACTAACATAGATCACCTTACTTCCTTTTATATCTTTTATATGAATGCCCATTATTATGTTGCTTCAGTTCTCAATCTCCCCAGAAGGCACAACACTAAAGTGTGGATATTACCAAAGTGTAAAATGTAACCCCGGGGGATCGGCGCCAGCTTATAGTGAGACAATTTTTTTAAAATCTATGAGCGACCGAATTTGATAAAATATCACTGAAAAAAATATTTTTCCTTTGTTCGGTTCCACTCGGCATACACTGGGTTGAAATACTCAGTTTTCGAGGATTAATTCAAAAATGAAATTTAAAGTATCGTCAAAACTGATTGCAGTTGCTTACAGCCTATAAAATTATATATCACTGCCATGGCAGTCTGTAGAATCTAGCTAGCAACCACACTTGTATTTATTTAGAATATTCTTGCAATTATTCTTTCAAGACCATGTAATTTGTGGTCTATCTAATATTTCTTATTCATATAGACTTGCCAATATCATAAAATACACTAAACTAAACAGATACATTAACTTAATTAATATTAAGCTCAACTACTTGAAAAGATACATTTTATTCTCACTTTTATAACATTAATATTTAAAGGCTAGACAAAAAATATGTACAACATCATTTAGTTCAGAATGTATAGAACATTAAAATTATTACCAGAGATTAATAGTAAAAAGCTGTTGTAAATATATGCGTTGTGTACGAGTATGTGTATTTGTGTGAAAATTAAAGAAAACTCCTTTGGGAAATCTTCAGCAATAATAATTAAGTTTAAGACAAACTACCCTGGTCATGAATAGAGAAATTAACAACCCAGCTCATTAATTTCAACACGCCTCACTTACAAATACAATTTAATGATTCAACAACAAACACCTTGTACGAATTTTTGGAAAATGGAAATATAAATGAGGTGTAATATTCATAGTTGTGCAGTGCTGGCTGGCTGGCTGGCTCTGCCTACAATGTAAAAAGAGAATTTTCTTTTACAAAACCTCATGAAAGTGATACAAAGAGTAAATAGTGATGATAGCAAATGACATGAGGCAGGCAGCTAGCACACTTCTTGCCTTACTCGTTTCTTTTCTTAGACAAGATGTTTTCTCACTTTTTGAAACAGTAAAATAATTTACGTACAAAATTTACTGTAGACTTGAATACTTTTACATAAATTATTTCACTTCATTGCACTAAAAATCTTTAAATGTTACTAACTTGGGAAAAATGTCTTCATACCCATATTTCTTTATTTAATTTGCCAGCCTGTGAAAATGTTAACAATCTGCGTATTTTGTTGAGACTTCACTTAATTTAACCAGCAATGAAATTTTGTGTAAATGTCTTCATGTTGTTGGGGAGACGTTGATATGTTTTTTTTGGTGTTTGTACGCATTTTATTTTCTTCTCCAACCAAACTTTAATATGTTCATTAATTTTATTACTAACACACAGATGCATATAACATCTCCCCCGAGGGTCATTGACATACATTGAACTTTCACATTAAAACACTTGTACATAAAGAAAAGGATAAATATACTAAAAAAAAATATAAAGTGATATGAAAAATCTTTAAGGTGAAAATTAATGAATTAGGGAGGCAAAAGTAAATTAGAAAAATTGTATTTTGTAGTAGATAAAAACCAAGAAATATATGAAAGCGGAAATAAAAAAGCGAATCAAAAAGGAATCATCTAGATCCTTCTTGAATTCGCGTGTAGTGGGTAAAAAATTTAAAAGAAAAATCTTATGATGTTTTCTTTTCTACAAAAAAAAATGGTACATCTCCATGCAGAAAATGTACTTTGGTGTTCGTTTCTTAAAAATGTTTTTCTCTCTAAAAGGGCAGTGTGTTTGATTCTAAAAAAATTGCCCTCACTAAGGGTGGAAGGCATTGCACTTTTTGCCCCGTAAAAATCGACAGTATTGATAATACCCTGTAAAACTTAGCTGTCAGCTGTTAAAAACAGGGCGTTCCACTTTTTCATAAGTTATGTTTTGTTCTAGTTCAAGCTGCATTATTACAGGGTTGGCAAGACATGTTGTACATGTACCTTTTAACAAGGAGCCATTTTGTGTGTAGAAAAGAAAACACATTAAAGATTATTGACTCTTTCTGGCGTTACGACGTATAGCTGTTCATCATAAAAAAAATGGCAAAACATATTCATTGAGAAGGATCTAATCAGCAACCAGTCACATAATTCATACTTCAGCAGGACTTTAAGAAAAATTTTGCCAGGATATCGATTTTGTGTAGCAAATATCAGAATTTACTAAAGCATTTTAGAAGGAGGAGCTGTGCATTGCCACTGGCCAGGCCTCCAAAATCTTAACTTGTGTTGGATTCAGATTAGCGAAGGACATTCTTTTTTCAGTCATCACTTATTAAAAAAAAACTGCCAGGACAGTTTGGAAAAAACAAGTAGCAAGATGTTAAAACTTTCCACAAGGTGGCAGGTACTGAAGTTAATCAGCAACATATATGTATGCTGTCTATAAATTTGAATAAAACATTTCGAAAACAAATTAAACTTGAAAGCTTTTAATATTAATTTTCTGTACAAAACGAGTATCTGCACTATGGCTGCAGCACTCGTAACAAATTTTATCTATGATGTGTTTAATATTTTGAAAAAGTTTTTAGCCATATAATAATTTTCTGATATCAGTTCCGAAAACTTTTCCTATTTATTTTCTGTATAAAAACCGCTCTACTATAAATTTAACTAAACTTTAAATAAAAAAAAAATAATACCATTTAATGTTGGTTTTGGAAGAAAGCAAATGAAAAAAACATGCTTATAAAAAAAAAAGAAGAAAATAAATAAAAGTTAATAAATTGGTAGTAAAAATTGTTACTACGCTGCTGCAGCCACACCTGTAATGCAGGCCACACATATACATTAATAGTTCCGGCTAAAGTTACACAAATTCATACATTGAATATGCATTTTTATTTGCACAATATTCTATTGTACGAATAGTTTTGTATTCATTTCCACTTACTTACAAAATGCACATAAACGTTTGCATTTTTTATTGTTTTTTTTTTATTTTTATTTTTATTTTCATATAAAAATTGTGTACATTTCTTTAACGTTTTATAACGGTGTTTGTGTTGGGGAAAGTCTATATTCTCTTATTTAGCTTTATGCAAATACATTTTTGTTTTGTTTCCTGCAATATTTATAGTTGACAACAATGTTGGTGTGGTTGTGTTGTTATTTCTGCAATAGCAATAGTTTAAAGGTATACGTTTATTTGCTTTGCGGATTTATTGAAGTATGTGTGTGTGTGTTCGTGGCTTTGCGTGTGTTTATGTGAGTACATGGAGTAAAGTTGCAGAAAAATATGACTAAAGCGAAGCAAAACTACTTTTTCAATAAACTTAAATGACATTTTATTGTTTCTTATATTTGTTTTTCGTTTTTTTGTTTTTAATATTTTTTTTTTTGTTTTTTTCTAATAGTTGTGTTCTGCATATGTTGCATTTCCGTTTCCGTTTGGTTTTAAGCACAAGAAATTTTTGTAAAGAATTTAAAAGATTACAAAAATTTAAGAATTAAAGTTTTTTACGTTTTGTTCCAAATTCAATTTCAAAATATTTTCAAATTAATCCCATATAATGGAATGATGGAAGGACACATACACATATTTGTATATATGTATGTAATTTGACATCGAAAGAAAATAGAAGTTTGCTACTTTTTTTAAATCTAAAAAAGTTTTTCAAAACAATACCGAAAACCTCGATGGCTTTAAAAATATAGAAGGACAGACGGATGGATGTGAAAAAAGCAATCAAAGGCATAGAAAATAATCCAAATCAATTTTTAACGTCGGATATCTGGTATAAGAAAATAAGCCAATTTAAAAGTAAATGAATAGTCCCATCTTTCGCTTTAAGTTGCTTAAAAATAAAAATTAAAATATTGGAAAATAGAAATTGTAATACATTTCAACAACATTACTGTAGTATCCCAGCTTCCGAGGCTGCACAAAAAGAAGGCAGAGAGATCGCTCAACTTATTTTTAAGTACGTTGAAGTTGGTCGGCTATTTACATTTAGTTGACACGAATAATAAAGTAAACAACGAATGGAAGATAAAATTTCATTTAGATGCTCTCTGCCTCTCCCGCTCTCTTATTTAATTAGACTTGTGTATTTACCTACATATGAATTATTTATGTGGGTAGATGACGCAGTAAAACGAAGTCATAATTCAGATAATTCCAACATGATTTTAGCGCATTTTTGGATGATTAGAAAAAAGCGCTCTTTTATGTAAAAAACTAGAGCTCCAAAGTGGGACATCGCGAACAAAAATCATGCATGTTTGAAGCGCTTTTCGCAGCAGGAGGCACAACAACAACAAGCATCTCTCCCTTACAAACAAGCAGTAGTTTTTGCTGGGATTATAACAGTATTATGCTGGTTGAAAAATTCGACTGCATACTTTTTGGGAACCTTAATGATAACATTGTTGTCTACTTTTTCTTTCTTATTCTCCTCTGGCTGTTCTGCACGCCATCTTATAGCAAAAAAAAAAAAAAAGAAAGGAAAACAATGGACCCTTTGCATTTTCTTCCTGCTGTAAAACGAGGAATTTTTTTTTTGTTAGTAAAAAAATTCAAATTGTTTATGGTTCAGTTGTTCTAACACATACTATACAATCGCACACATACACACACAACTATGACATTTAATCCATGTTGCAACAGTAATGCTGCAGAAAATGTGTTTTTCTTTTTATTAAAACACTTGTATTTAATGTGGTTTAGTTGAATAAACAAACGAATTAGTAGATGATGTGTATGTGAATATTTACAAAACAAATGCAATAATTCTTTTTCTACTGCAATACTTAGGGAATTCTCTTTTCGAAATATATTTTCTAAGCGTAACAGCAAAATGATTTTCTTATTTCCACAGATCAAACGTAACTATCAAAATATAATGTAGTGTCACAGTAAGAAAACAAATTATATTAAAGAGGGAGGAAGGACCACCCTAAAATAATGGAATTTTTAAACTAAATCGTTTTAAAAATATCGTTTTATCGTTTGCTTTAAGACTGTTAAACTCAAATTTGGTGATGCTTCAACGAATAATAAAAAAAAATAATAATTTTAGAATTTATTTAAAAATTTAAACAAATAAAGTGCAAAAGAGAAATGTAACTCACTGAGAAAAGTTCTGAGAGAATTGTACTGTTTCTACTTCACCTTCGAATGGAGATAAATTTGCCTTTGAAGTAAAATTAAATTTTAAACCAAAACTAAAAAAGTTTAAATTAAAATCGCTGTCAGGGGGTTTTTTGTATTTATATATAAACATTTCTTCACCGACAGAACCTTAAGAAAACGATTCATAGATCTGTCAATATTACTTAAGTGTTTGATAGCACCTATTCAGCTGTAAATAAAATGTTAAAAAAAACAAAACAAAAAGAAAAACACATCAATTGTTTATTCACTCGTATGTCCTTGTTTACTTCCACAGTGACACGATTTTACTTTCGAAACAATCCCAGCACCCTTCTTAAACATTTTCTCCTTTCATCATTCATTTTGTTTCAGTATTTTTTTTTTGCGCTGTTTCTCCCGTTAAAACTGAAAGTATTATAAAAATTTTCCCATCCTAAAAAAAGGTGCAAAAGTATTATCTGTGTTACAACAAACTGTCTAAGAATATTTCATATGTATTTGATAATACTTCACTTTTGTTGTATATTCATCAGCTTAACTTGACACAGTTTATTGTAGAGAAGTATGAAACACAGACAAAACATAAAATAACAATAAATCTAACAAATAAAAAAGTGTGTATCGGTAGTCATGTAGAAAAGCATTTATAACAACTAAAAACAAGAAATATGAAATATGATAACATCCATAAAAGCTAAAAGTTTGGCCTATTTATGTATTTGAGGCAGTAGAAGACAAAAAAAAAAACGAAAACAAAGGATCAACAGAGCTCGCTCTAAATGTTTAATATACTCTCCTATAGTGTAGAGGTGACAAATGTCTAAACTTTTGCATGATTTTATTTAACGAGCAATCAAAAAAAAAAGTAATTTATAAAAATATACTTGTAGTTTTGTAAGGGTGGAATAGAAAAAAAAACACTTTTATTAATTTTTTAAATAAAGAAGATATACGACTTGTGTACCTGGATGTAGCAAATAAAACTTTCTTTTTAACAAATTGTAAATATTGTTGTTAGAATTTGAAAAACAAAATATATAAACTTTCTTTTGAAAATTTCAAACTTCCCAAAAAAAAATTGTATTTCGCTTCCCATCCCGCCAATTTATTTCCGGACTATGCAAAGTACTCTACACCAAATTTGAGAAATTTAACTATTAGCAGGCTCTAGATATGGGGTAGCTAAAATATTTTATATGGGTGTTGCATTCTCCTCACTCATATACCGGCTGTTTTTTTGCTTGACTTTTTTAATTATTTGTAAAGTACCCTACACCAAATTTGCGGCATTTAACTATAACAGATCACTTAAAGAGTTAAGCCTTCTACATTTTCAACATCTATCTTCTCTACTCTATCCCTGTCTCTGAGTTCCGGCACAATGCACTGCATACGTAGGGGTCATACCCTGAGTGCTGGTCCTAATTAAAAAAAAAAAAAAAAAAACGCCTGTTTTTTTGCTTCACTATAAAAATTATTTGTAAAGTACCCTATACCAAATTTGAGGCATTTAACTATTGCAGCTCTTTAGATATGGGATAACTAAAATGTTTTTATAAGCGGGATAACCTGTCCCGTGTCAATTTGTGTTATACAATCTGCTGAAAGTGTTTCGAAAAAAAATTTGTTAAATCGATCCAGCCGTTTTCAAGTAATGTTGTGACATATATGGCCGGTTTCATGTTTAACGGTTTTCCAAAAAATAAGGGGCATATTTTGAATTATTTTCGTGCAGTGTGGTTCTATGCAATTTTTATCAATTTCGTGACCTTCGCAAAGTTATTAAATATCCCACAACTTCATCATTTCTGAAAAAAAAAGTCTGTCCAGCAGTTGGGTCCCAAAAATTTTTTTAAAAAATCTGGAAGAAGTTATTTCTTCATATATTGATTATCGAATAACACCTTTAATTATGGCCCCATATACATAATTTCATAATGATTGTGTTTCAACGGACTTTCAGCCAGTTTTATGTCATATAATTTTTATATCAAACTCCGGAGAACTTTCTTTCCCCTTCGACTGGGTTTTTCTTCCCTTTAATGTGACCCAATTGATCCGAGATTTGTTTTTTTTCGATTCAGAGCAATTTACTTAATGGTATCATACACTTAATTTTTAAAAATTTTTGCTATGAAAAAAGATATCGCATATTAAAATAATTTATGGTCTGACCAGACCATGACGGCCACCAATTGGGTTTCATAATTAATTTTTTTTTTGTAAAAAAAAGTTTTTCTCCTGGATGTTGAATACTGAATAACGCCACCAATTTTAAATCAGAATTCATTGTGCGTTGCAACGGGTTTCCGTGCAGTTTGATCCCATAAAATCTGTTTTATCAAATTCGGGGGAAATTGTGTCCCGTCCAAAATATATATATTGGTTATCCCATTACTTTATCATTTATTCAAAGATTTTATGATATTTTAATTGTTTTATGATAATAAGATTTGACAACAGTCAGAAAAAGTCATAATATTCATTTGAAGGAAGTGGGATTTATGTCAATGTTGTGTAAAAAAATTTTAATATTTTTAATTACGATTTTGCTACTACAACATGTTCTTATTTTATATGAAGTTATTATGGGCTGGTAAAAACATTGATGCTGGTCAGAACGTTACAGTCAATGGTGACTGCAATAGAGCCGTAATTACTGGTTTGAATAACCATGATGTGCAGGAGCAACATGTCACACAGTACAGTTGATTTATTAAAGGAAACGTTTGGAAACCACATAGTTACACGTTTTGGACCAAGATCGTGCGTTTTACCGCCGCTGGACTATTTTCTGTGGGGATATGTGAATATAAGCACGGAACGATTGACCATTTAGAGGACAACATTCGCCGCGTTATGCCGATACACATGCACAAATGTTGGAAAAAGACATAAAAAATCGGACCTTTAGTTTAGACTACGTCCGAGCCAGCCATGGCGGTCATATGCCAGAAGTCATATTTAAATTATATTGCCAGAAGATAATCTTTCGAAAAAGTAAATTTCATGTCAATTTAAGAAAGGCATCTTTGTTTTTTTTTTTTTCAAATTTCTATAACTCTATAAAAAACACTCTTTATTTCCGGATTTAAATACGGCCATAGTTGAGTCGCATTCGCAATCTGTTCAATTGGTTTTTGTACTGAAGTCGGTTTTTTTTTTCAAAATTATTTCCTAAATTTCTTGTAATTTTTTACAAGAAATTCTCTTAAATAAATAAATTTTACAGCAAATTTTCTTTCCACTATCCTTTAAGTGTCTTCAACACCAATTTATACTACACGAATGTACAATTATCTCGAAAAAATTTATTGCCATTTAAATAGTAATAAATTGCTTGATACAACATCGTTGCACATCAATAAATAAATAGTGGATGTGCAAAATATCCAACGGCCACATGAAAGTCTGTGAACATGCAGCGAATGTCTTTAACGGCATGCGGCAACATATTCATAAAAAAAGATACCTTAAAGACAAGTATAAATAAATTTCCTTTGCGGTTTGTTAAGTGTTGTATGGCTGATAATATACAATTATTTAGTGATTAATATCAAGTGTAATTATTATACTCTAACACACATTAATTTTGTTAGCAAATGTGCAACGAGTTTGTCTTGCATTGTATTTGTGTAACTTTAAAATAAAGAAAAACTTTTCAAATTGAGTTAAAGAAATCTACTTTAGGTAAATTGGAAAATTTTCCTTAGCAAGGGGACTTAAACAAGCTGCAAAACATCTCAATAACTTATTGGATTTCCCACGTATTTTCTATACAATTATTTCTAACACTTTTAACAAGGACATTTGCTAAATGGATAAATAATTGTGTAATTTCGTAGAGAATACATGACTTTTAGATAATTTCTATGATAAAATTTTACACAAGTCATGTACATACATACATAACAGTGTAAGTTTACTTTATGAAAAATTGTTAATTATATTTCAAGTTGTTTAGAAAAAAATATGACTAAATATTTATTTTAATGACATGTTTAGTAACTAAATTAGTTATTAAATATTTGTGTGTGTGTGCGTGTATGTGTGGTTAAGTGTTATAACAACCCTAATCAAGAGCTAATTGATATTGGAAATAAATTTGAATACTCAATTAATTGAAGTGATAAATCAAATCCGCAGGAAATTTAATAGCTAAAGATAAAGGTGAAACACGAGATTTTCTACTAAAGGATAATTAGCTGTGCCTAATATTTTTTTTTGTTAATCTTTTGTTAATTATCGTCCTAATTTGTTGGCAATTAATTGTAGTTAAATGTTGAGGTAAATTTCTATATTTCTATTGTTTTTTGTTCTTATTTAACTAAACATGTATAATCAATATAAAGGGTGTCTCCGTATGTTATGTTATGTTGCACAGGTCGCTGGCTTAATAATGGATCTGGCGCACTTGGTTTGAAATGGTCTCTTCGTTTTACCTGGGGCGGAGACCGTGATGCTTTGTGCTTCATCTATTCGGTTCATTGCTAAGCGAACCCGACGACCGGTTGTATGTTCTTATCCACATAATACCGCAGTCCGATAGGGATGCTTGGTCTTCCAGCAGAAGAAGAGCCGCCCTTTTTACAAAGAGAACAGGACAAATACAAAGGAGGTATTCTACACTCCCAATCTCCTCCTAATTATGACTACTTCTACAGAAATCGCTACATGGTAGATTTATGGTGTTTTCTTTTCTACAAAAAAAATGATACATCTCCATGTCAAAAGTGTAATTTGGTGTTCATTTCTGAAAAATATTTTGTTCCCTAAAAGGGTGGTGTGTTTTATTCTAAAAAAAATCACCATCACTAATAACCAAAGGCAATGCACTTTATACCCCCTATAAATAAACAATATTGATAGTTCCCTATAAAACAGATAGTAAAGCTGTTAAAAAGAGGGCGTTCTACTTTTTCCTAAAATTATGTTTTATTCTAGTGAAATAATAAGTTGTATGTATGTACCTTTCAACAAGGTACCATTTTGTGTGTAGGAAAGAGCACATCATTAATCTCCTTGCATGCTCATCTATAAAACAGAGTGCACTGAAAAGACCGCAACAAGAGTGTTTATTTGGCCACGAGGTGACCCCTTAATGATTTCAGATCTACTGAAAGCATATTGGGGAAATATAAGCCTCGATATCCAACAAGTAATCTCATTTGGTCTTCGTAATTTTACTTAGGTTCAGCTGCATCATCGCTTTAGATCGCTTCAACCGGACTCCAACCATTATATCCTTTTCTCGAATATGTATTTTTGATCCTGATTTGGCCAGTTTGTCTGCAACAACATAACTCGTCACATCGCTGTGAACTTGTATCAGGTTTGAGTGTCTTGCAATCTCGTTTAGAGATATTCAACGTCATACAATAAACATGAGATTTTTAAATTTAGTGTAATTGATTGTTTTTGTGACAGCGGCAGCTCTGAAATTTGACAGCTGTCACATATATTTATTCCGGAAATTAAAAATTGATCACTTTGCAAAAGCTCAACGCGTTATAATTTTTAAAAATTATTTTGTTTGAATTTAAAATGAAAACAAGAATTATTATTAGACAACTTGTACATAAGGGCAAGTCACACATTCCGATCGGTATTGTTTCAGTTCCGCATTTGTAATATTAAAGTCATTTAGTTCCATACATCCAAAGGCGTTCTGGTAAAGCTCTCACACAGCTTTTTTAGTAACATGCAAAGCTTTAAGTAAAATATTATACTGATGCCCCTAAAGCTCCTACACAGCTTATTTTAGTAACATGCAAAGCTTTAAGTAAAATATTATACTGATGCCCCTAAAGTCATTAAGTTCCATACATCCAAAGGCGTTCTGGTAAAGCTCTCACACAGCTTTTTTTAGTAACATGCAAAGCTTTAAGTAAAATATTATACTGATGCACGCTTTTTAGTGTTTACTACAACTGAAGTTGCGCAGTATTATCATTTTAAGTGAGAGTATTGAAATAGTTAGATATCCTTTTTATATATTTTCTTTTTCTCACTGTAAAAATGGATTTGCAAGCAAAAAAAAGTTGCGTAGTCTAAAACGCCATTATAGTGTTTATTTTTTTATTTAGACCAGCACTCAGCAGATGAGGTATGGAGAATAAAGAGAGTATTGTTAGTAGAAAAACTCACTCATTGGCAATTAATATATTAATTTTAAAAGTGATTTGATTATAAATAAAATATTCGTTTTTGATTTTCTAAACACTCCTATTTTCGGAATTAAAACTACTTTCAATCAGAATTGTGTTCTGCAACATGACTGTTAGTTCGACTAAGAATAAAAATATTTAAGCATTAAATGCTAACTTATTTTTCTTCAGTATTTGATCCGTTTTTAGCTGTAAAAATCTTCAAAATTTGTCTTTTACCCTTTGCTTGCTTTTGAACGTTTAAATTTCACATTAATTGTTTGTGGATATTTCTAACACTGCAATTGTCACATTATCTATTCAGTTGCAAAAATAAAACAATTTTGCTTTTATTTCTTTAATAATATTCAATTTCTTTCTTTACTTTTCTACCTCTCTCTCTCTCTCTCTTTTGACTGCATTTTAAGCATTTAAATGTCATGTGGCCCGCCAGCACGTTCTGTGCAATTGTTACCACTTTAAATACTGCTGTTGCATTAAGTACTATTGAATAGTTTTTTTTTTCTTTTCAATTTGACATGCATATAGTATTTGGTGGTAGCCAACAAAATCAGCAATAAACATCGAACAGTGATAATAATGAAATAAAAGAACAAATGGGAACTAGAACAGAAATGCAGCAAAACAGTGGGTGTTAAATTTTCTATTAATGTCTGTAGACATATTCAACAAAAAAGATTCTTTCAATAGAAAATTTCCAATTTATATTTTTCCCTAAAATTATACTACAAAAAATGTATGTTTTAGTAGCTGCAATACAGAGAAATATAAATATCGAGATTAATTTCGAATAACAGCCGCACTTGGATCAGGCTCTAGATTAGATAAATTATTAAAGATTTCTCTATAAAATCTTGTATATTTTTTCATTTGGCACACCACTGTGCACTATTAACAAAACCCATTCGAAAGTATTAGTGTCACACTGGTTATTTAAAATGTTATATATTTATTTTATAAATTGCATTTTTGTTCTTATATTTCTCATTTTTGTTATTACCACTATTTAATTTTAAATCTTATTATTATAACATTTTTGAGTATTTCACTTTGATTTTCTGTTGATTTTTTCTCTTTTCTAAATCTCTTTTCAATAGATGTCAGTTAATTTTTGTGGTTTCATGTCAAGATTATGGCACTTGAACACTAGATGGGACACTAAGAACAGGGAGGATTAAGTTTTATTTTTAAATCAATGAGATTCTTCATGGACTTTAAACACAAGTAAAGAAAAGCCAAAGAAATATAGTTATTAAAAGAGGCGAGTATTTCTATTTCCTCTTTTAAGGTTTAATTTCTATCAATTTTATATGCATTAAAAATCGTAAAAAAATACTGTAAGTCACTTTAAGAAAACCCATTTTTCTTGTAATATTTTTTTTTTCATATAAACGTTATTGATTGTTAAGCAATAAAAAAAATGGCCATAAGAAAATCGGACTTAGTTGGTATAAATAAACTATACTGCATATGACACACAACTGCTGGTAAAAAAAAAATTAAAAAGCATAAAATATATGCAAATTTTTTTCATTTCTTTCCATTCTTATATTCACCATTTTATGCAGGACTAGATTATAAAATACAATGCAACATTGTGTAAAGGACATTGGCCACAACATATCCCTAGGAAGAAAAACTAGAAACTATTGTTGTAGCTCGATAATATATTCAAATAACTACAACAAAAATTTCTATAAGCAACAAAATCGAATAGTCAACTTGCCAATAGTTAACAGGTACGTACGTATTTGAATATATGCATGCAATTCTAAAACAGGAATTTAAAGCTTCCGGTATTGACAGCATAATCCTGACCATTACAAAAAAAAAACAAAAAACAAAAACTTTATCCTACATGTTGTCCTTCTTTTTTTTTCTTCTTTTCTTTTCTTTCTTATACTATTATTATACTTTTATGGAAAAGTAAAGATAGAAAAAGAACGTAACATGGCTAAATTGGAAATTTGTTGCCACAAAAAGTTTTCTTTAGAAAGATAAAAATAAAATAGAAAAAAAAAAAAAAAAAAAACAATGCAACAAATGCAGAATCCATAAAAAAGAATATTGAATTTGTGAAAAAATAACTACTATCTACTGCTTGTCAGCCTAAAGATAAATTATCTATGTTTGCAATTTGTTTCAAATCTAGGACAAAAAGAAATATTTTTTCCTTTTTTTTTAAGGTAGGGAATGAAGCAAAATGTAAAATTAAATTAGTTTTTAAAGAAAAATAAAAAAAAAAAAAAAAACACCAAAGTGCAGGCTGCAAATTTATGAAAGGACATAATTTTAAAGTTTTTTTTCATATTTTAGAAGACAGAAAAATAAATATTTTACCTCATTTCTTTCCCATACAAAAATATTTCATTAAAAAAAAAAAATTATATATAAATTGAGATTTTCTTTTAGCAGCCTTAAGAAAAAGTACAAAATATTATATTAGTTGGAATATAAAACGTTTAAACTTTCTCCCTGAAAACTTTGAAGCGTCATAGTGTCAAATCGAAGCTGGTCAGCAAGTGTAGGCTTTCTCTGAACTTGCTTGTGGACAAATTTAGCGTTAGGCTATGTTGGGTACCACGACATTGCAATATTGAGAGAAACGAAATCGCTGATGAGCTGGCAAGAAAAGGGTCAGCATTAGATGTGGCAGTTAGTGTCATGTCGGTCAAACCTCCAAATGGTCACTATTATAGGTAACTCAGTAAATGGGTAATTAGCAAAACTAACCATGCCTGGAGGAATAGAGAAGATTATAGAGTCTCGAGGTCCATATGGACAGAACTAGACTCAGCTAAATCTGATCTAATGCTGGCTGTGAATAGAAAGTTTTTGAGAGTCTTAGTAGGCGCCTTGACTGGCCATTGCTCGGTTAGAGCGAGGACCAGCATATGGGAAAATGGCACTCCGGATTTCTGTAGGATGTGTGGGGATGAAGAGGAGCCAGAAACTATAGAGCATATCATCTGTCATTGCCCAAGGCGGCAACGCCAGACGTTTCCATGAGGGCATTAGTGATATCGCGTAGTGCAAACTTGAGGATATCAGGGGCTTTATCATGGGAATTAAATGGCTGAATGATGGATGTTAACGGCTCTTTGTTTCTCCTCGGGCAGTAAGGAGACTAATTAGTCAATAAATTATAAATGCAGGGAATCACAATGGATCGAATTGGGTCTCCGAGTGGATGTGTATTTCTCACTACCCTTCCTAACCTAATCTAACCTTCTCTCTGAGAAGCTGCATCAAAGCTTAATTAAAAATATTTTATTTTCACACCAAATGTTGTCTTCACTTAAAGGATTTAAAAACTTGATATGAATTTTATATATTTATCTTTAAATGACTGTGTTGTTGTTGTTGTATTTTCCTTTTCTACGAAAATACACATATTTTTATCATCATAAATATTTAATTTTAAGTACAATCGCACACACACGCACTCAAACAGACATATACACAAATTTTATTTAAATTACATTTCAAAAATAACCAACATTTAAAAAAAACACTGACATGGTAATTGTCTACAAAATTGCGTATGTATACAACGGTATGTGTGTATCTAGAAATACAGACACACACACATACATTACATCATCACATTTTTTATTTCTGCTATTATATTGTATAAACTTACTTACGCTTACTAACTGTTATATTCCTCTCTACTTACTTGTACATAATATTTGTATGTGTCCCTCATAACTCTTATAGGAATTAATTTACAAGACACACTTCTTGTAATTACAAAAATAAGCCAAAAAATATGCTATAACTTTTTCTTTTTCTATTATATATGGGAGATACAATACACTCTGAGTATCTTTAAGGGATTCTTATATAGAACATGTTTTTTTTTTTTTTTTTTGGATTTTGTGTATTGAACGTTACTCTTCTTTAGTGTTCTTCACAACCTCTTTTTAATTGCTAAATTTGTTTTATTAATTCTATATAAAAAAAGCCAAGATATATCACCCTATATGTATTTCGATTACAGGGGCAATGTGAATCATGTAATACATATGCATTGACTGTTACCTGCATATTTCTACCTTGCACATGCAGTGAAGGAGGAATCAAGCAGGAATGCAGTTCGGCTGCCAGATATTTGCAGCACAAAGACTGGAGATCTGGCTAGACACATGACCATATTGAGACACTTTGTAAATGTCCCATACACCAGAATAAATAACCAAATTGAACCGATTTTAGTTCTGATATGCAGTCCTAATTTCCAAAAGGCCATTCCCATGGATAAATGCTATAAAATGTTCCAAACCGAAGTCAGTGCCGTTGTTATTAGTGCTGAAGAATACCTAAGACGAAAATATAAGGGTTCTGGTATCTACTTGATTTCAGATATCCAGGCAGCACTCAGATCTTAATTTCTTACGAGCTAAGGTCGAGTGTTGTCAAGGAATGTGTTAGAACACTAAATGAGCTTAATGTCAAAAATAAAATAACATTTGCTGGGTGCCTGGCCATGAAGGTCATGCTGGAAACGATTAGGCTGACTGTCTAGTCAACAGAGGAGTCCAACGTAAATTTATAGGGACCTTCTTTGGTATTCTGTGACACAACCCATGCGGATATGTCAAAGCACAGAATAGTTCATGGGCTCAGATTGCATTCACTTGCCACTGAGAAGCCCTTCAAGGACAAAGACAAGCAAAACGATTTATTGAGTTATCTCAAAACAACTACCACAAAAGTTGCTAGTATTGATCAAAAGTTACCTTAGTTTGCAGACGGGTTGTTTTACCGATCACTGCGGTCTCAATGGACATCAATTATTCATTGGAAAATCTGCGACCGATCTTTGTAGATCATGTGAAACGCAAAAATAGATGCCGAAGCATATTCTTTGTGATTGCATGGCGGTAACGGAGCATACAATAAATTTACTTGAAGGTATCTTGATGACTCCAAATGCCATTTACAGTCTCTCATCGCATAGAGTAGTTTACTTTATTCGCCGCCAATATACTTTGTTGAACGTTTATTTTTTTTTTATCTCAAGATGTCTATCTTCCATTTTCATTTTAAAATTCTGCAATCAGTTAAAAATTGCAAAAGATACAGGCTGCTGAATATGGAATTTTTTGTGCCTTTAAATAAGTGAACCGGCGTGTACAACTTACAAATTATTATTTTAAATTTAATGGCTTCTCTTCATATATATAATAAAGTATTGATAATTTAAAATAAAACATTGAATCTAAGAATACAGATGTTCGTTCCATATGCCAGCCACAAAGAGAAGCAAGACTGTATGCGTATAATTGCGACTGCTCAAGCAAAAAAGTACTAAAGCAGCAATAATGTAACGTAAGTGACGGTCTGTTCAATGATGTCTGATGTTTAATTCTTATTCTAAACCATTCAGAATTCCTGTATTTTTTCTTTATTCGTTGATGGGATTGGTGCTGATCTTGATAACCTGATGGTGTTTAATTCTGATTCGCGCTTTAGTGTATTTTTTTTTTTGCAATTACTACAATTACTACAATTATTAATGATTATGAAAAGGTTCTCTCTCAAAAAAAAAAAAAGAACTTAGGTGAAAAAAATAAATAAATTGAATAAACTTACGAATAAATAATTAAAAGGCCTTTGAACTTAAAAAATACCTTTCAAAATACAAAACCTCAATAAAGTTTCAAATAGAATCAAAGGCTCGTTATAAATGATTTTTATAAGATTAGAAAATATAAGAAAAAGGTAAAAAAATCTGTACAGTTCAATCACATTTAGCAAAATATGTTTAAAGTATAAAAGATCTGTAGACACAAAATATACAAAAAATTAAAAATTTTAAATAAAATTGGGAAAATATCTCGAATAACAAATTTATTAAGTGAAAAACGTTTATTTTATTACCAAGAAATTTCATCTTCTTTTTCTTCTTCGCATAAGAAAATCGAGTAACGTTCAAGACACCAACACAATTTTTATTATTTTGTTAAATTTTAATATAATAATATAACAAAATATATGAGAATAAAAATCTTCTAGTCGATTTTGGAATCCACCGTACATATATTTATGTATGTATGAAGCTTATAAATAACTCAATGTACATGCATACATAGTAAATACATCTTTAACTTATAATTATGTATGTTTGTTTGAATATAAAAAAAGTTACTCATATTTTATCTTCAGTATTTTATATTCATTTTGTTATACCCTCTGCTATAAAAAAACAAAATATTATAAAATACAGCAAGAGATCAGGTTAATATATAAAAACAAGTAACTTTTGGTATTAAAAAGTTGGTGTGTAAGGAAAACAAAAACAAACAAAAAAACATAATTTTAACAGTTATCAAGTACGTACAAACATACATACAGGCACATACGCAAACGATAACAGCTCACAGTAAAAGTATGATAAGAAAATAATACCAGCCCAGTGCATACGTGCTATCCTATATACGTTTTCCAGAGAACTTTATTTTGAAGTTAAATCCTTCGGCTGCTTTTTAATAGTTAACTCAAAAAACTTGACAATTAAAATATGAATTCGTTTTTTATGCTAAATGGAAATAGAATAGATTACATGTCTCATAGAGTTTTGAAAAAATTAAATTTAGTGCTATTTGTTAGACAGAAATTGGAGTATTTATAGTTTTTAAAATCGAAGGACAATTCATTTAAACTGAAAATAGTTTTAACACCGTGAGAGAGAGAGAGAGATAGAGAGAAATTTACGTTATTGAAACACGAATTGAATTAATTCAATTATTGAATTAAGAAATAATAATATTTTTTATATTATTACTAACAAACGTAATTATTATGTGAACTTTTATTGATGTACGATGTATATTGATGTACGTACAATGTACATATGAAAATTAATATTTATCTGGCTCAAGTTCAGTTTTATTGAATTAATGAAAATTCAAATTACTATGATTTTTCATTTTTGAAAAACATTAGCATGTGCAATCAGATTAGCAAAACGTATCATTATACCGATTTCAAGGCCGCTCAACATCTTATCAGCGTTCATTTGTTTATGTTTACAATTTTCGTAAAGAGGGTACTAATTGGGAGAGAATATCAACTACTTAACCAAGTTTTCAAATCAAATAGAATACGAGAATTAATTTCATTGATTTTTATTTTACTTTAACATGTTGAAACAATTTTGGTTAGTACGAAATTCCCCATTACTGGTTGGAGATAACTAATAATCAATACAAACTCAAAGTACGTTACATTCAAAGTATTCTACTTTGTAATTTAACTCTGTGTTGTTTTCACTCTATATTAGGGTGATTCACACACTACTGTGCCTAAGCTGAATTAATATTTTTTTTATTGTATTACTAATAAACGTAATTATTATTTGAAATATTAAAAAATAGTACAAAAGTCTTGGAGACTTAATTTTTAATAAAAAAAAAAAAAACCAGAAACTGTTTTTGGAAAACGTCGAATTTGATTAAATTCAGAAATTTGAATAGCTTTGACTGCCCATAAACACAAAATTAGTTCAATTTCCATCTTATTTAATTCTAAACTGTACGCGATTGGGCTTAAAAATCGTTGAACAATTTTTTACTGAGTATTTCTTTTTCTTGCAAGATTTTTTATAACAATGACATTTTTGTTTCATCAAATATTTTATCACTCACAATAGTTTTCAGAAAATCACACACATTAACTTTCATTAATGAAACTATTATTATTACGCGTTTCTTATTATTTATTTCATTTTCATTTACTGCAGCAACCAACCAACCAACCAACCCACCCATCATATTCATCTGCATGAAAACACAGTTATAGTTTTATTTTAATACCTAAAGGGCATGTTGTTTATTGTAAAAAAAAACGAACAAAAGTTAAAGTTCAGTTGTATTATTTGGTTCATAAATACGCTTTTCAGTCACTGCCGTTTACTGTAGACCATGCCACGTCATGTAGTGAAGTGCTGCATTGTTGCCCCATTTTCGGTGTTTTCTTTCAGAATGACAGGATTTGAATTTATACAAGCAGAAAAAATGATGCACAATTTTGCAAAAATTTTAAGATTTTTAAGTGATGTTATTCCAAGTACTGGATGACAAAACGTTAATGTATTTTATTATTTGTAATGATGACCTTGTAGTGCCTTAATTATATTTTTCTTTTCATAATTTTTCCCACTGTAATTTTACTTATACTCATATTGTAATTTTGTTTATGATCTAACTTTTAGCGTCTTTCTATGTGTGTGTGTGCCGGTTGGTTTGTGTGTATATTAGTAGTCTACATGTTTTTATCCTTTTAAATATATAGTTTTTTTTATTATATGCTAAATATGATGCGTTATAACAAAACAAAATGTTGGTTTATTCCCTGCTAAGTGTTGAATATTTAATTTTTGTTACTCTCACGCACACACGCACGCACACATGACTCCTTCTACTGACACATTTATTCATCCATACATTAACATAAATATTTTTATTTGCTAAGAGCAGTAAAAGATGTAATGTCTAGTGCGCTAAATTGTTAAACATAAAGAAAAACAATCTTTATGAAGAATGGCTTTGCAAGGATTAGTGTTTTAAGGTTGTGAACAGAAGTAAGGGCTCATATATTAAATCTGTTTATTTCAAAGAATAAGGAAATAATTTTATATTCTTTTGAAGCATATAGAAAGAATAAAAAACTAAATTTAATTGCAACGAAGGCGTATGGGTGATTTCCTAATCAATAATAAGTTTACATACAAACATACCGTTCGGAAACGGAATTCAATTTATATTTTTGTTCTTCAAAAAGCGAATAACGAAAATAGTTTTCGGAATAAAACTACTTTTATATAAATAATTATTTCTTCTGTTTGTAAATTTAAAAATGGTTTCATTTGGAAAAATCATTTGTTTTTGCGGAATATTGAAATGTGACCGGTCAGATGACCGTTAGGAATCCAAAAATGTGACCGGTCAGGAATTCAGAAATGTGACCGACCGGTCAGGAATTAAAAAATGTGACCGGTGTAAAAACAATTTAAACAAACGCTTGTGATTATAAAAAACTTTATCAGTGTATAATCGAAATATAAAATAAACATAATCTGAAGATAATAAACCAAAAACGATGGGAATACAATTACGGAATGGAAAACATACCGATCGGAATGTATGACTTTTCCGATAATCAAACCAAAAATTTATTATAGAAGGTGATCCAAGTAGAGATACTTTTTCCAATAGCCTCTTTTTTACAGATCACGTGTGAGTCGTGTCATGCTGTCATGTTATTTTTGTTTAGTATTGTTTAGCATTTCATAATGGAAAGACTTACGCCTGAACAACGTTTACAAATCGTTCAACTTTATTACGAAAATTCACGTTCTGTGAGGAATGTGTTTCGAGGCAAATTTTGTTTAGCGATGAGGCCCATTTCTGGCTCAATGGGTATGTAAACAAACAAAATTGCCGCATTTGGGACGAAGAGCAACCTGAAGAGATTCAAGAACTGCCACTTCATCCAGAAAAAACAAAGGTTTGGTGTGGTTTGTGGACCGGTGGAATCATCAGTCCATATTTCTTTAAAAATGATGCCGGTGCGAACGTAACCGTCAATGGCGACTGCTATCGTGCCATGATAACCGACTATTTGATGCCTGAAATTGAAGCTCGTGATCTCGGCGACATTTGGTTTCAGCAAGACGGCGCCACTTCCCACACATCGCATCAATCAATGGATTTATTGAGAGAACATTTCGGTGAGCACATAATTTCACGTTTTGGGCCGGTCGATTGGCCACCAAGATCGTGTGATATCACACCGTTAGACTCTTTCTTGTGGGGATATGTAAAGTCTAAAGTTTATGCCAGTCGAAATGCTCGAACGAGTCATCGAAAATTGGACTCAACGGATGGACCATCTGCGACGTAGCAACGGCCAACATTTGATAGACATAATATTCAAAAAATAAATGTCAAAGAATGTTCTTTCAAATGATAATAAACATTATCCAACAAATTTGAATTTTCTGTGTTTTTTTCTTTAAAAAAGTAGGGAACCTCGAAATGGATCACGCCTTTTATGAAAATTTTGTTAAATAAAGTTAAACAGTTGATATTTTTCCACATAAATATCGAGACATGAGATCAGTGATCAGTGATCAGAACCGTGCTGTCCAGGGGAAGAGGCCATGCTCAAATCACTGGGATAGCTATTCATCTCGCTGTAATATAAGGAGCTGCAAAATATATTTTTTTCTGGTTGCTGCTTTTGGGTCCATTACATATATACATTTCCTAAAAGCTTTTATTTTTATTTTTTTTTGTACAGAATTTATACGCGGCAACTAAAAAATATCGCCCTGTATAAAACTAAATAATTATACCTCAAAGTAATTGTTGATTAAACATACAAATGTGTGCTCTACACTCACACACACACACTCACAAACACAGACGGCGTATTTATTTAAAATATATAATGTTTATTTTTTTCATATAATTCTATGCTGGCAAATTCTCTAATAATCATACGCCCTGGGTGACCCATAAATTCCAAATAAAAAATGCAATAATAAATAAATACACACATACACACTCTCTCATATAGCATTCAGCTGTAATAAACAACAATTTTTGAAATTTTTTTCAGCATATTAACTTTTTTTCTATTGTTGTGAAATATATTATTATTTATCTAGTGCAAAAAAAAAAATATTGTTAGAAAAACGGAAAACGATTGTGTTGCAGAAAAATGGAAAAATATACATGAAACCAACGAAACAAATATAAAATTTATTTATTGATTACAATTATTCAAATTCATGCAGTCAAATAAAATGACTAAATAAAAAATTTACACTCTACTAAGAGGTAAGTATGATAAGTTATTTAAACGAGATTGAATGCTAAATTTGTTTGTTTAAATCATCATAAGATATTTATAAGTTTCAAGTAATTTTTTAAGAAAGAACTCTTTCTAAAAAAAAACTTTTTTTTTTTATATAAGTTTTGTGTAATTAACAATTGCTAGGTAACCCGTTAACACTACCCACTGAGCGAAAAACAAAACATACAACTGTATGTTTCAAGGAACATTATTTTTATAAAATATTTATCTCATGCACTTTTACAATTGCATTTCTATGCAATTTGTAAAATTCACACAAACACTGTTATTTACTTTTGTATACCAAAAACTACAACACCAAAAGCAGCTACAAAAAACGTGGAATATGTATAATGGTATTACAGAGAAATATCTGTGTAATACTTTTCAAAGAACTAAATACAATTTCAAGTTTTTTATTTGTTAAAAACAAAAAAATGAGATGAATATTAAATTTTCCATTGATATGTTTGATTTTATTGTTCTTTTCTTTTTTTTTTTTTTTTGTTTCCTCTTATTGTTTTAACTCAAGTGAATAATAGTTTATTGTATTCTATTTTGTTACTTGTTATAAAATATCTTGCAGAGGAGAATCAGGAGAAACAGAGGAATATAGCAAATTTTACAACTATAGATTTTCAACAAGTATTCAAAATTCTTGTTCATGAAAAATATTCTTATAACAGTGTAAGGAAGAAAAAAAACTGGGAAGATTCTGACTAATTGTTTAGGGTAGAGCAGCATATGTCGGCCATTTAAAAACCTTATCTCTAGAATATATTTTTTGTAGGAATTACAGTACCTACTTTTTTGTGGCCGTACTAAATCTTCTTAATCATTTTGTAAAATTAATTTAATAACTAAAGCGTTTGATCATGAATAAATGATAATTTTATTTAAATTTCTTTGGCTTAAATACTATTTTTGAAAATTAATCTTAACCTTTCTAACTTATGGTAATCATACAATTGTTGCTTCTTTCTCTTTCAATACTATGAAGGATCGTATTCACATTTCTTTTTGACCAATCATCATAATTTGTATATTGAATTGCACTCACGGAATTTAGTCGAGTCCTTATTGACAACCCCTTAATTATTTGCTATATAAATAATATTGGCAGATCTCCCAACGAACAGCAAACTTATCCCACCCGGACTAAGTTCTTTTACACCGTTTTAATGTTTTGTTTTTTTTTTCATATAATAATTTTTTTATTAAATCCCATTTAACCTGAGCTTTAGTTCAACACACAGGCACATACAAATGATACGTTAGCTTCTCTTAGGATTAATGATATTTTTATATTTTATTGAAATTCGAAAAATTAATTAAATATTAAGCACATTGTTCGATTTTATGTCATGGTAGCTAAAGTTATTATTATATTGACAATTCATTGAACAGATTGTTCATGCAAAGCTCCTGCCGCTTTGATTACTTTGTTCAACATTTGTCAACGAATGAATGTATGAATGTATATAATAACATTATGATTTTCCAAATCATATGACTTTAATCGTAAATTCTTTTTATTACGTTTTTAATACACAAAGGAAAAAATGGTATTTTTGCGCACGTGTGTGTGTGTGTCTGTGTGTTTAATATTTTAAGCACTTTTACAGCATGCAGGGAATAGAAAAAAAAAGAAATATCACTATTTTATATTGAAATTTAAAATTTTTATATTATATTTCTAAAAGAATAATCAAAATCCATGAATGCATTGTTGGTATCTGCATGTGGGAATACATCAAAAACTTTCGATATGTATGTTCAAGCATGATTTTGCATGCTTTTCCTTCTTCACAAAATATATGTATATGTATATTTTATTGTTGTATTTTTTATTCGTAAAAATTCATGTACATATTTCAAATCATAGAACTCTTCTCTTACTCTTTTGTTCTCTTTTTTTTATAGAATCACTTTTTTCTTAATATTGAAAATGTCATACAAAATTGTATACGTTTCATTTTACATGAAGCGCAACAACGATAAAATCCAACAAATATTCATGTAAGCAGCAGCACAAAATATTGTTGTATTTATAGCTGTTGTTGTTATTGCTTAAACTTAACAATTATTATTTTTTTTTTTTATTTTGGCAAAAATGGTAAAAAATCCCAAAATATCATCATCGTTTTTATTCTGCAGCAACAAAACGCACTTAAGCAGCACGTAACAAAATGCTCTAGAGAAAATTATAAAATCAATCTTTGGAAAACGATTGAAAGTGTGTGTTTTTTTTTTTTTTTTGTTCGTAATAATAAAAATATAAACTGTGCAAAAGATCTAGAGATAGTGTTCAAGCTATTAAGGGATATACAAGAGGTGAAAACGGCAGCAGTAAAATTTAAGCATTAAGGTACTTGTGCAAAATTAAAACATATTTTTTTAAAAGTCTTTGCAAACCCTACAAACTGTGGTTCATTGGTACTTACTGGGATTTCGTAAAATGTCAAAACTGATCATATTTGATCACTTTACAGTGGAGTACTTTTATATTTTCAAGTAGATTTTTTAAAATTCATTCAATATACTCAACATATTACATTCTAAAATATACCAACCATTTAATATGAACTTTGCCCAGATGTCCCTTTGAATCTAGGAGCACGGCAGTGGGCAAGGCCAAGTTTCGACCACATACTGTGTATATTTACACGAAACCATTCGAGCTGTTTTTAACCACCACTCCTCCCCCAACATAACTTTGCTCCTCTTGATCATAATATAATGAAACTTACAACATAAGGTCTCCCCACAGAGGTGACCTCACAGGTTAAATGTGATAGTTCTACCGTAAAAGCTTCTCGAGATATTAAGGTGTGAAAAGTTCATAACTAAGTATACATGTATTCACTCACTGACTCACAGACTCACTGACTCACTCATCAATATTATTGGGCACTTCCAGTATAGCTAGAGAGCTGAATCTCGGTGCACAGGTAGGTCTTGGTGAGAAATTAACCAGAAAAATCTTAAAACGGACACTTTTCACCCGCACAAAAACATAAATGTGAAAATAAGGCCAAGTTCATATCCAAAAAGATTCGGCGGTAAAAAGTACTGAGATCAAAATAAGGACCAAGTTCTTGATAGGTACGATTCTATCTCATTTCTAGGCAACCTAAATACATTCGGGTTAGTTAATATGGGACGTTCCACGAAGGCCCAATGTGTTTTTATTATTAAAAAATTTTAAGGAAATGGCAAAAGTTTTCGAGATGTAATTAGGAAATGTAGAAAAAAATTCGTTAGAGAAAATGCTCGAACAAATCGTGCCATCAAGTTGATTGTAGACACGTTTAAAAAAACTAGATCCGTAAATGATAACAGAAACAGAATTTATCAAATGTGGTGGTCGTTCAACCGAGAATAAAGCAGCTGTGTGGAGAAGTATTGAAGAAGTCTAAAAACATATACATCGGAAACAGGGAGATGATCAGAAGCATTTTGTAACATAAAATTTATGATTTAGACGTAGAGGATGGTGACACTTGCCACACAGCAAGATAAACAATGGATATTTTTAAAGCAAAGTTCGCAAATTGCATTATCTCTTAGATGATGAGTAAATATCATACGAATTGACATCTTTATCTTGACATTTTTTTTTTTTGTGGGTTTTTTGAAATCGAAAGTGTACAGCAATAAACCCACCACAGTTCAATAGCTTAGAACCAACATTATCGAGCAGATATCAACAATTGAAAAAAGTTTATTGAAAAACGTGACTGATAATTTTGGTAAAAGATTGCAAGCCTGCTGTGCCAGCCAGGGGTCGGTGGGTGGTCCCTTGACCGACAAAATTTTTCATTATTTAATTGAACTGAGGTGTAATAAACTGAAATTAAAATATTTTTAATATCTGAACAAAAAAGTCTTTTTTCTTTAATTAAAATGATACCTTAATTTTGGATACACTTTATAATGGTTTGCTAAGTTTCACTTACTGCCTGTTTTTAGAAAATGAAAACAAAATTGTGAGTGTGAATTTATATTGAAAACAACAATAAAATACGAAAATTTGTTTTTGTTTTCAATATAAATTCTCACTGACTATTTTGTTTTCATTTTCTAAAAACATGCAGTTAATGTAGTCAACTAATATGCCTTAAGGTATTTTCATACATTTTCAGAATGATATATTTTCTTCCCTCTAAATATAATATATTGTCGACACATTATTCTACGAGTATTGCCTTTCAAAATGGGTCCTTAATAAACGAATTTTAATGAAACTGACTTCTATTGGAAATCAGCTTAAAGTTCACTGAATTCAATCGCTTTCTGATGTACTAAATTTTAATAATAATTTAAAATTTTAAATAAATTAGAAGTGCACCAAACCCCATAAACTTAACATTAAATGGAAATATAATATTACAAAATTTTTGGTTTTTAAGTTAGTTTTAAAATTAAAGACTTGACAAATTAAAAAACCGACTAAAATATTGCATTAAAATAATAATATAAATTTACTTCAGATCCTTAATACACACACAAATATACAATACAATAAGTTAAAAATTCAAACAGTTCACTTTAAGCCTCCATAAAATACACAATCGGATATTCTGTACTTATTTGTTTTCCATTCAAATCTGTAGCAAAATAATATATTCGAAATCAATATAAATGTATATCCATCATGATATAAATATCTAATCTTGTTTTAAATCCCTATTAAAATTATTCATACGTCACGTATCACACGTTATTTTTATTAATATTAATCATACGCCCTGATTGTCCAACTATATTATATTGTTATTAACATAAATCATATTTAGCAAGGCCAAAGCCAAAGGATTTTATTCAGCTCTCTATTTCACATATTTTATGTTCTTCTGTTACTAAAGCTTGTAGAATATTTTTATTTACGGCTGGTTAAATTTTAATATAATTTACTATATGTTTACTCAAGCTTGGTGTAAAGAAGATATTCTTAAAGTTTTGCACAACGAACCTTTTTCAAAAAAAAAAAAAAAAAAGACAAATAACCGAAAACGTTTATATTTTAAATTTATTTCTGTTTACCCCTGAAAAATATTTTGGTCATAATTTATAGCATTACCGAAAAAGAAAAAGATGCAAGCCATTGATTTAGCAAAACATTATTGTATGCAAAGAAAAAAAGAAAACTTAACAAATTCATGCTTAAAAAAGCACAAGCATAGAAAAAAAAAACGTTTTTTCTCTCTTCTCCGCTTTTTATTTTAATAATTTATTTTTATCTTTTCCAACTCGTTTAGTTTGTCTCTTTATTTGGCTAGCCAACAAATGTCTCGTTCGAATGATACTTAGAAATTATTACTTTATATTTGCATATTATTAAATATTCGGTTAAAGAACAACCAAAGTATTTTTTTTTTTATTTATGACCTAAACGTAGCAATAAGTCAGAAGAAAATAAAACTACATTAAATAACTCAAACCATGATGATAAAGAGGTTTTAACAGGACATGATAACCAGCCCTTTTAAGGATTTGTTATACAAATTAAATATTATATTGATAGGAAGAGAAAAAAAAACATTTCCTAATTTATCTATTTAGCAGAGGAAGCAGACTGCTGAAACTAGAGGGTACAATAAGCCAGCCTGATCCACAGCGAGACCCGTATGGCCTTCCCTTCCTTCTAATTGAACTCAGCAAATGTGAAATTTCCTCTAAGAATCACTTACGCAACCTTACGACCGTAGTCACGGTATACTCCACCTTCGTTACCTACGCAGAGGCACATTGGTCTTCCTCCAGCTGCTCCAGCTCTAATGTTACTTCTAATACCTCGAAGAATGTGTGTACAAAGTTTCATGATGATCGGTTTAATAGCGCAACAAACAAACTTACATTCACATTTATAATATTAGTATGAAGGATGATGAACTCAACGTTCAAACCATTATTTGATTTTATTCGTTGAATTAAACAATGAACTAGTTTTTTGATTTAACGTATAATACTTTGAATTTAAGAAACTCGTTTATTTATTTAAACACAATGAATAAAAACTTTGATTCAAAGAACCTATTTCTTAATTTTAAGTAATAGTTTTTGATTTTGTATGGTTTCTTAACTTCAACGAACTTTACGTAGAATTCAACAAGCCAATGAATTGTCATACATTGATTCAACGAATTATTCCTTATTTTTCACACAAGGTTTTCACGTTGAGTGTAGTCTAGCCATAGCCTGGTCATAGTCTGGCCATAGTCTAGTCGTAGCCTAGTTATAGTCTGGTCAAACGCTTAGTATAGTCATTATCATGTAAAAGTCTAGTCTTAGTCTAGTCATAGTTGGCCTGGTCATAGTATATTCCTAGTGTCATCATATACAATTAATAATCTAGTCATAGTCTATTAATAGTGTCATCATAGTCTGTTCATAGTCTAATCATACCCTAGTCGGTGTCTAGGTATAATCTAGTAATAATCTAATCATAGTCTGGTCATAGTCTAGTAATAGTGTCATCATAGTCATAGCCGGTCATGGTCTGGTCATAGTCTGGTTATAGTCTAGTCCTGTGTCATCATAGTCTGTTCATAGTCTACTTATACTCTAGTCGGTGTTTAGGTATAGTCTAGTAATAATCTAATCATAGTCTGGTCATAGTCTAGTAATAGTGGCATCATAGTCCGGTCATGGTCTGGTCATAGGCTTAGTATAGTCATTATCTTGAAAGAGTCTAGTGTTAGTCTAGTCATAGTCTGGTCATAGTCTAGTAAGAGTCTGATCATAGTCTAGTCATTGTCTAGTTATTGTCGAGTCACATTCTATTCATAGTTTGATCTAGTCAAAGTCTCGTCATTGTCTGGTCATAGTCCAGTCATAGGCTAGCTTAAAAATTTATCTTTTTACGTGTTAAATTACTCAAACTAATGAAAATTGCCTTCTAGGCAAACTAATTAGTTTAATTTTCTGCAAAAAAAAAAAAAAAAAGAAACAAGAGAAAGAAGAGATAACAAAAAGAGCATCGGTATAATAATAGCTGCATCAAAATACACTAACACAAATAAAAAGGACACTAGTTGTTTGTGCATTTTTTATTTGTGATTTTTTTTTTTTTTTATAAAACGTTGTTGTTGCCTGTAATCATTTTGTCTTTAACCGGTTGTGGGCGTTTAGCACAGTGTAAGCGTATGCAATTTATTTCTTTTTATATTAAGAATGCAATTTTATTTTGTATTCTTTTTATCCTTTATATAACTTTACTTGTTGTTTTGGTTGGATTTTTTTTTGTTTCTTTCTTAAACATATGAAATAATAGAAATGGTAATGAGCAATTTTTGGTTGTATGTTCTTTACTTTTTTGCTCGTTATCTGTGTTGTTGTGTTGTAGTATTTTGTTTAACATTAAATATAATGTTTAGTTATTATTACCACATTCCTTTATTTGGATTTGTTGTGTGTATTTTTACCTCTTTCATTTTAATGCTTGTTGTCAAGTAATATGGGATAAATGCTACATTTACCAAATTTCTTTTGTCTTTATTTACCACAATTAAGTCATTTAAAAGCATTATCTTACTTTTGGTAATTAAAATGTTTGATTTAAGCAAGTTTTTCGTTAATGAAGTAATTTAAATGCAAAGCATGAAACTTATAGTTCACATTTACTTGTATTTATATGTAGTAGTGCTATTTGGCAATTACTTTTGTATGTATTAGGAATTAATGAAATACCTTAAGTGTATGAAACTCTATATAAAAATATTTATCAGCATTTTTCGAGACCATGATTAAATTATGGCTAACTAATAAATATTAAAAGACAGGATCATTCCTAGTAATTTAATGTACGAGAGTACGATTATGCGGGAATGCTACTAAGCTACAACTGTGCAGTAATGGCTGGAAGTTACTAAGGCCTCGATTATAGAGTGCTATTGTTCCCTTGTAAAAACCTCTTAACGATCCAGTTTTTTTTTTTATAGTTTTAGTTTAAAAATAACACGTTATAATTCTGCCATCTAAATTTTTTTTCACCCTTTTTTAATTTTGCGTAAACTTTCTTTTCAAATATTCAGTAAAGAAACAGAAATCCCAACTTGCTTCACATTAAGCATTCTGTTTTTGAACACAAAAAAAAAATGTATATGAAAAAAGTACTTTTTATGCTAAAATCGATAATACTTGGAATAATTTTCTATTTAATAACACACAAAAAAATTATTCTAAAGCTGGCAGAAATAAAGGCCACAAAAATACAAAAAAAAAGGAAAATAGAAAACATGCAAAACTAATTTACTTTAATAAGCTTAAAAAACAAGAAACTTGTGCCACCGGTTTCTTCTTTTTCTTTTGAAAACATATTTTTCAGAACATAAAAAATATATATGTTGAAAAAAGGAAGTCTTTATAATTTTGTATGCAAAATGCTGAAATCTTTAAAGGGAAAATCACGCAAAAACATTTAATTTAATAAACCTTCTCAGCAAAAGGCCTCAAGAGATAATGTTTTAGTGATACACACTTATTAATTAGACAAAAAAGGTTAGTTTTGGTTAATCAGGCTGCTACAGCACATTGGGTTCAGGTCCAGATTAGGTCATTTTGTGATATGTATTTGATGGTGAAAAAGAAATAGAAAATAAGAAGGAGAAGGGAAAGTGTATATGAACAGAGGAGAAAAATTGCTGTTATCACATACCGTAAAGGGATGCTCGTCCTGCTTCTGATGAAGCCCTTAATTTTTTGGTGATTGTGACCTCCACCAGCTGAAATAAGCTGCTAAAGGACGATCGGCCCATAACTGCCATTCGATGATTCTGCAGAAAAGGACAGAAGCAGAGAAGAACCGAGCAGAAGAGTTTGATTTCTCCTTATTTAGGCAACTTAATGGGTAATAAGTAATGCCATTAACTTTGCATGATAGCAGTGTCCCGAGATCACTACAACGAGGCCTGTCGACGGGAAACTTAAGAGGCTCCTGTTATAAATTGAATCAAATATAGGTCAGAAAAGTCTCAAAGTTCTACAAAAGGCTAACTAAACCATATATCCTGGGCAAGATCCCTGCAAATTTTGTCAATTTGATGGGAAAGTGTAGAACAAAAAAAAAAGTAAATTCTAGACAAGATTCATATTGAATTTCTTTCATTATAGCGGATGAACTAAAGAAGGCAGTTTATTCATTTTCTCAAAAGCTAATTTTCTACTCACAATGGCAGTTTCAATAAGTTAAGAATTTCTTGAAATAAACATCCTGTTGCTTTCCGTGTTAGATTCTTCTATAAATTTGTTATTATTTTAATTAGAAACATAAGAAAAAATGTTCTATTTATATTCCAAGCTGGTTTTAATGGTCAACAACATTTTATCCTTTTTGTGTTTTTTTCTTTTTTTTTTTTTTTGGAGGGGGGTAAAATTTATAAAAGGCAAAAAAACCTGTTGAGGTCAATTTGAATCATAGTTTTAACAAAATTGTTCTTACCTCTGTTACAAACGCAAACTATATGTATATTTTTTTTGTGTGTGTTTGCTACACGCCACATTATGTGTGTTTGTAAAATTTACGTTTATTGTTGTATCCATTATTTGCCTTTCAGCCTTATTGCATACGTTGAGAGCGAGAGGTTTTAGCATAGGCTTAAGGGGTTTATATGTTGTATATGTTGGTTAAATAATACACAAATTTTATTGTGTGTTCGTTTGCATTCATTTACTCTTACCATATTTTTTTCTTCCTTTTCCTTCATACATATTTTGCTATTGTTTGTGTTTTTTTCCTATTGTGATTTTTTTCTCACTTTCAGAATACAAATGGGGTAAAATATTGAGGCAAACAAAAAAAAAAACTAAACCACATTAGCATTCATCTAACGTTATTGTTTAACAATTTCGTTTTAGGTCTCATTATGTCCATATAAAACAAATTTTCTATTTTTCTTTTATAATTTTATTTCAAAGCTTTTTGTGCTGTGCATTCTGACATGGTGTGGAAAAAATTGCACTGTTACAAAATTTTCAAGTTTTAGATGTTGCTCCTGACTTGAATATGAGCAAACTAAAATCAGACTTTGAAAAATTATGGGAATATAAAATGTGACGTAGCATTTGTGGGCATTTTATTAGCATTTCAAGGAATGCTACAAGTATTTAATAGCAGATTCACAAAAATCAACAATATTTTAATACGTACTTTTTTGGTGATTGATCCTACTAATATTGTCAATATAAAAGTTTGTATATTTGTTCTACTATAACTCAAGATCTGCTTAGTGTAATTGAATGAAATTTGGTACTTCTTAAGTGGTAAAAAAGGGACAAAATGTTAGTTTCGTTAATTTTTACTTCAGTACTAATGTTTTATCATTTTTTTTTTAATTTAATATACTTTCTGAGGAAAAAACTGGTACATTTTTACTTATGGTACTTATTTACTTTTGGTGCTTTTTTACTATTGGTTCTTTTTCACTTGAGACTTTCTCTCAATAAATTTGGATGAAATTTACTAGACGGCTAGCATGGGACCCAGATATAAATATGACACAGTTTAAAAAAGGTAAAAAGGGACAAAGTGTTGGCTTTGGTACTTTTTACTTTGGCAATAATTTTTTAAACATTTTAACATGGGTTAAACTATTATCTGGGAGCTCAAATGAGAAAAAAATGGTACTTTTTGTACTTTTTCACGTATGTGTTGTTTTTACTTTTGGTGCTTTTTTTACTTTTGGTACTAATTTACTTGTGGTTCTTTTTCTCTTGAAAAATGGAATGGCATGGAATATATGGTTGATATGCGAAAAAATGGTACTTTTTCTTTTATGGTACTTTTTTACTTTTGGTGCTTGTTTTACTTTTGTTACAATTGTTTCTCTGAAGAAGTTCTCTCAGTGGATTTATCTTTTTTTATTGATAAAAATGGGACAAATTGGTACTCTTGGTACTTTTTATTTCTTTTAGATATTTTTTTAATAAGAAAAGATGTTGTTTTTTTTTTTGTAATTTTTGTGTTCCTTACAATTTTTTTTTTTAAACTTTATGAGAACAAAATGAGAAAAATGATATTATATTGGTACCTCTTTTATTTCTTTGAAAATTATATACAGACAGTTTATTCACGCTGCAGATAATTTAACGAAAATTTACGTTTTGTTACTGCTTCTTTTTCATCACATTTTTTTCCACTAAACGAACTGAACTACTACTTAGCAGTACATTACGAAGAAATGAAAAAAATAATTTGTTTGGCCCAGTTTAGCCAGAAAACAGAGTAAAAATAAATTTTATAACAGCATAAATACGAGTATATAGTGAAAAAATCGACTTTGCAATTCAGTTAACAAAATAAAGTCTTAACTTATTGCTGAGATGATCAACGAACTGTCTGTCTGCCAATTGTATGAAAATTAATATACGTAAACATATATTCTTTTTAAGTTCTTAAAAGAGTATAAGGGTAAGTTTCACTATTTCAATCTCTTTTTTTTTTTGTATCAATAAATTTAAGTTTTTCCTTTATAATTCTGTGTGAAAACAGGACATACTTTGTTAAGAACTATTCTCATAAATTTTATTTTTAACGAATTATATGTATATTTTCAGCTTATTAACAAAATAAGTTTGATTTTTGTTCGTTAAACAGAATTGCCTGCTGTTGTATAGAAGGGAATTTCACAATTCGGCTTGTATTGCAATTTTACAAATATTTTCCATTTATATGTAATTGCTAATTAGTACAACAACTTATTTGGTTTTTTTTAATTTTAAAAATCTTGATTTTATAATTAAAAAGATTGATACTGCCTGAGGTACGTTGCGAAGGATATCTGCTTTTTTAAATGTAGAATTCCAAATAACACGCCAAACAGCATTTTAAAATTTGTAATGTTTTTAAATACTAATTGTGCAAAACCAGAAACTCTTTCGAAATCTCCACTGCTATCGAATATGTTTTATTACTTATCCAGTTATCCGTTACAAAAATATTTCGTACATCGTTTTTATGTAAAAAGTTAAATATTTTCTTCCAATTCATCAAATTTTAAAATGGATTTAAAATTTATTTTAAGAAAAATTTGTATTGAAATTGTATAAAAAACACATTTGATATCTGTTTTATTTTTTATTAATACTATTATTTAAATTTGGGAATAACAATAACCATTTTGTTCGAAGTTTTGATTGCATAAAATAATTACTATCGATAGCGTTTAATATAATTATTTAAAATTTGATAGTTATAAAAAAATTATTCAAAAATCTAATACATACAGTTATATCTTTTAAACCTTCCTGGCTAAAAATAAATATTAAAAAATTAAACTCATGGAAGAAATAAACATACGTAATGTAATGCACACCCATACATTTGTATGTATGTCTCCATTGTGCGGAACCATGAACAGTTTGTTGTTGAGGGGTCGTTTTATGGATTTAGTAAAATTTTATGAAGTACATACAGGCAGGCAGCCATAATATTTTCACATAAAATAAATTTGTAGGTATGTACTTCATATATGTACGTATGTGTGCAAAAATGCCATTATATAAAATTTTAAATTTCCTTTTAAGAAGGTGTGGATATTTATTACATAATTTAGATTTATTTTTTGGGCAAATGTACAGCTATGTTTCGCTATTGTTTTTCGCTCTGGAATAAAATCTCATAAATAATCGGTCAACGAAGCAGATAACTATATACATACATTCATACACGTATATGCATTTAAATGTGTATATATTTACGAGTATGTGTATATCAAATAGCATGTCCTATGTGTAGTTATAAATATTTTCATTATTTCATGGTGTTGTAATACACTCATGTTAACAATTTATTAATTTAGCTATACTTTATCTATATACATTTATATATGTAATTATACATAGATTTATAAAATGTTTATATTAAAGAACCGCAATTGATTGTTAAAATATATGGGATATTTTAACTTTCAAATATATGTTTAATAAAAATTAAACAGGGTAACAGTTAAAATTCTGTTCTTAACAAAACTTAATAGATTCCTACTTAATTTCAATTTAATTTCAAAATATATACCATGTTCTTAGATTTTCTCAACGCCTACATATTTATTTTTTCTGGGCACATCCAAAATTTCCACAGTATATTTCGCTATAAATTGATATCACTTTGTTCGACTTCGTTCAAAACGACACCAGAAGACACATGTTAAAATAATATTTCAGGTACTTGTGTATGTATAAGGTTTTGCAATAGGGATGATATGATTTTGAAGTGACATTTCGGCCATTTGTAATAAATATGTCATGATCTGTCATTTGTTTTTCATTGTATTCAGTAGAGTTTACAATTTCATCATGGAGAGATAAACGCAAGAACAACGTTTACAAATTATTAAGTTTTATTATCAAAATAATCGTTTTCCAATTGCAACTTTTCGTGCGATTTTGCCATTTTATTGTCGTAATAATCCAAGTGTGCTCGCTATTCGTCAAATTATTGAAACTTTTGAGGTAACATTTTCTTTATATAATCTTCAAGTGCAAACAAGACAAAGAACCGCTCGAAGTAATGCAAATATTTCTGCCATTCAGGCAAGTGTTGCTGTCGACCGCAATTTGTCGATTCCAAGACGTTCTCAACAATTGGGACTATCTCAAACCACAACCTGGCGGTATAGATCGATGATAACCAACTTTTTATGGCCGAAATTGTAAGAGGTTGATCTAGACAACATTTGAAATATTGAAAATTTTGAGTTTACATTTTCTTTACATGATGTTCAAGTGCCAAGTAATGCAAATATTGCTGCCGTTCAGGCAAGTGTTGCTGAAGACCGCAATTTGTCGATTTCAAGAAGTTCTCAACAATTTAGACTGTCTCGAACCACAACCTGGTGGATTTTGAGAAAGGATTTGGGTTTGCATCCGTATAAAATTGTTCTCAATCAAGAACTGAAGCCATTGAATCACCGTAAACGTCGTGATTTTGCTAGCAACTTTAAATCTATAAATAATAGCGATGAAAGGTACCCATAGAGCATAGAGTCTCTTAGAAGGGACATGAACCCTATTGCTAATATTTTTCATCTTATTTACATTTGAAAACATGAACGCAACAATTTCTTAAAATTTTTTTTTATAAACACCATATATAAGCTTAATTTTTAACTCTGCAGGTCGCTATAAAGTGGAATAATAGAAATGTCCCTTTAAAAGGACCTTATGCAGTTACTAGTAGACTACTAAAACACTCTTATAATTTAATTCAATTAAATAACAGAAAGTACAAAAAGTAAAATATTTATGTTGGAATTATTGAAAACATCATCCTTAGAGAAAAAAAAGGTTCAGCAGCCTTTAATTCTAACAACAACACTTTTTTAAACGAACACATCTTCAGCACGATATTTTCTTCCATGCTAATTCCCATTAATCTTTAATGTACAGAAGAAAAAAATAACAAAATACAAAAAGATAATGCTGAATATTATTTCCCCCGCATTAGTTTCTATAAAAGTTTAATGTTATACATTGTTTTTTTGTCACGTGCTTAATTTTATACTTAATTTACTAAATTAGTTTTAAAATTTTCATCAATTGAAAAAACTTATTATTTTCTCTCTTGTCCACTTTAAAACGTTAATGTAACTTTTTAACAATTTAGGTTGGGAAAATAGGAAGTTGGCCAAAATTTATCCATCCAGTTTTTTTTTTTTTTTTTTTTGAAATAACCAAACAAAAACTTTCTTATCTGAGACTAACTTTTCAACATTATGCGTAAAGTTTATTCCTATTTGTTTGCTTGTGGGCAGGCTGGCTGGCTGACTGTCTGTTTGTTTTCTTTCTTTTTTTTTTTTTTTTTTTGTTGGCCATCATTTTGGCATTTCGTTCATACAATTACTCTCAAGACTACAAAATTTTTGGTTACCGTTTTTTTTTGTTCTTCTTAATATTTAATTGGGGCGTTCATCAACGTTTTAAGTATTTTGAGCAGTGGGACTATGGGGAAGCAGACAGCCTTTTGCGTGTACCAACCACAGCTTAGCAAATGGAAATTTTTTAAATTGAATTAAATTTGTCCAAACGTTATTATGGTCAGGCAGCAGGCACATCACCAACTGGCAACATCACAATGCAAATTCATGCCCAAAATAAGCAAAAAAAATTAACTAAAAAATTAAAATGAAAGCCAAGTGGGATATAAAATTTGAGTGGAGCAATAGATGCAGAGAAAGTGCCAACAGTATTGTCATTTGTTATGACAACAATAAGATTAGCACAAAAATTGTGGCAAATTAAACATCAGGGCTGAAAATAACAAAAATTGAGAAAACTTCCTAAACGACAAAAAAAAAAAAAAAAGATTCTGATGGACAAGAAATTTCTTCTCATATGAAAGGAAATATTTTATGATGGCAGGCAAATCAAATTCTTAAAGTGTGCAAAAAATGAAAAACTCATCAAAGAAGGCCTTGAAGTTGGGAATATTTTTTGCTTATTCATACGATTCTGTTACAAGGTTCATACTGGAAATTTTTAAATTTGTTGCTATACACTTATACTTAACACTTTAGTATACATTTGTGGTCTATTTATAATAAGCTTAAATTTTGTGGTTCTTTGTAGCAGTCATTTTACAATTTT
Organism: Lypha dubia; assembly: GCA_947311025.1. NCBI lineage: Eukaryota > Metazoa > Arthropoda > Insecta > Diptera > Tachinidae > Lypha > Lypha dubia. Next base: position 114,273,305 of record OX371261.1, on the reverse strand, counting down.
GTTCCTCTTTTGTTATTAAAAGAAGCGCAATTTTATTAACAAAAGTTTTAAAAGTTTGAGAAAAGTTTCGATAAAGTTTTACAGATATTTAAAAAAAAAAGAAAAGAATTTAAAAGAACATTTATTTATCTATTGTGTTAAAAAGAATTTGCTAAACATCTCTTCTTTTCCCTTCTGTTTAGTACAGCACGGCGTATGATTATTATTTAATCTTATTAATAAACAACCTTTGTATTAGCTATACGCCTTAATATGAATTATTTGCTTATTTTAGCTGCACCAACAACATTGTTGTTCTTTCCTATAGATATATATGTATTTTCAATAAACTGATACATAAATGGAAATTTTAGGGAAATTGAAAAATTTTCTAATCTAAAACACACACATTTTAGCGAAAGTGAATCAGGAACTTTTCTTATCACATCTGATTTATTTTTGTGTAACAAATTTCTTACGCAACAAAATTGGGCAGCAATTAAATTAATTTGAAAATAATTGCTTAAGCAAAACACGCGTCTCCAAGCCATTTACAAATTTTACTTCTTTTATTTATTATTTTTCAATTGTCAATTTTCCCACTCTTTTTCCTTCCATGTAAGATTAAGCTTATTTGTGATGCATTACAATTTAAGTAAGAAAACTGAAAAAATTTCAATGATAAAGATGTTACACGTGTTGCTAATAACACCCATGAATGTATATAATTTAGCAAAGAAATCTTTATCTAAAACTTTCAGGGTAAGAATAAAGGTGGTTTTTAATAAATTAATTATTTTGTGATTTTATCTTAAAAAAACGGCAAAGCAATAATTATTTTTAAATTAAATGACTCAAAATCTTTACCTAAGCCAGCATTAATAAATTTAACAATTTAAGCCATGCATTTTAATTTGTTTGTAACCGCGTTTTGTTGTTATACACTCGTGGGATTAAACAATTTATTTAAAATTGCTCTCCGTTGAATATAAAACTTCACAATGCGTTCACTTTAGAAATTAATTATTAGAAAGGTATTCGCAGTCGTTTCAACATAATTTGTGTTTCCACCTTTCTACCGTTATACGCTAAAACCACACCATTTTTACGAAAAAGTAAAACGTTATCTCTTGTTTAAAATAAAAATCCCCATAAATTAATTTTTCGTTTATTTTATGAAACATTGAATACAAATTTGAAACTCGTTAAAATTCAATAATAATAACTTAATTTTGCCAGAATTTAGTTGTTTAAAAACGAAATTCAATTGCTAATTCTTTTTTCTTCGTCCCAATCTATTTTTAATTTAATAATATAATAACTCCATTTTATATACAATGTATAAAATAAATGAAATTGGTTGTTTTTTGTAAGTGTGGTGGATCCACAGGTGGCTCACGTCATGATACTGTATATTGGATAAGAAGACTAAAGCAAGCATTTGGTGCATTACAAAGAGTATGGAAGTCCTCACAAGTCCATATAAAAACTAAACTCCGGCTATTTCTTATCAAATGTTCGCTCCACACTCTACTGCAAGCGACATAAAAAATGTGAAAATATTTATTAAACGAACGTAGTATCCAACAGATATCTCTGGCAAAGAACAGGCGAAACACCAATTCGCATAGAAATTGTAAAGAAGAAATGGAGCTGGGTTGACCATATTTTAAGAAGACCCGCAGATGATTCATTAAAGATGTCAATTGACTTGAACCCTCTAGGCAGCAACAGAAGAAGTAGACTTTATAACACCCGGGGAAGTCAACTAGAATCCGAAATTAAGAAAACAGGAAAATTTTGGAAGTGGATAAAATTAATCGCTTAGGGCAGATTTCGTTACGGCCCTTTGTTTCAATCTTAAACCATAGGAAGCAATATAAACATAATCTGGTTTTTTAAGCCGACATGCATAAGTAAAATATATGAATGTATTAAACCAGCTTTAAGCCCTTATAGCTGCCTAAATAATTAAACTAAAATAATACGCAATATCTTGTTCACTTCTGTGAAAAATTTGTTTTAACTTGATATAAATTTTTTCAAAATCGTTTGTATAATGTGTGCACAGTTTCCACCACAAAAATCCTTATTGCCTGTTAATTAAAGTTTATTGTAATTAGTTTTTTATCCTTGACGTATTTTTAGGTATATATAAAATTTGTTTGATATTTTTGCGTTATTTCACGATGATATTTGTTTTATTCTTTAGGGATAAATCGATTTTTGCGCTTAAAATGTGAGGCAGAGCGTTAGAATACATTACTTCATCAATTAATACTAAATAAAAAGAACATATGTAAGGTTTTATAGCATACAAATTGTTTGTTACAAAATTTTACAAATATTCATCACTTACATAGATTTTATCGCCAAAAGTTCCAACAGTCAGTTGAAGATTACAACTATGATTTTTTTTTTTGCTATTTCACTAAAAATCTTAAACTATATAAAATATTGTTGTAACTTTAATTTCAATTGTCAATTTTTCCATTTCAAACCAACTGGCAACACTTTTTCCAACTGCATGATGAAAGAGCAAAAACAAAAATCAAACATCACACCACTTTAATTACTAAATCAAGCATAAACTTGCACTTCAATATTTCTTTTTAATTTCAATGATTCTTCATAAACACTTTGCAATTTTTTGTTGTTGCTTTCGGCTAGAGTACAGCAACAAAAACAAGCATTCAGAAATATGTAGAGACATTATTAGGAAGAAATTTTAAATCACAACGATTTTTACACTATTAGTTATGTACTTACATACTTATTTATTTATTTACATAGTATGTATGTAAATATCAACTTAGTTTAAAACTAATATACATACATATGTACACATCTGCATACAATTATACATATGTATATACTTATTTACACTTTTTGTAATATTCCAATTAATTTGCAAACTACAAAAACACGACCGGCCGCTGTGAAGGTTTGTTATATTTAAAAACAATAAAAAAATACAAAAAAAAAAAAAAAACAAACAACAGTTATGCAAAATAATGAGAAGAAGATTCTCAGAGTAATTTCCAACTGAAAAGTGAGTGTATGTTCCATGGTGGAATAATAAGGTGCGCGTATCAACGCAACAACAAAATCGACATGCATTTTGTTTGTGTAAAATTAATTCAACATTGTCAAAACAAAGCTGTATACAAAACAAAACAAAAGTTGTTTTGTATGTATTTATTGGTTATGCAAAAACAAAAAGCATAACGTAAACAATAATATTCATGATGGCGGCCAAAAATGTAAACAACTTTTGACAAGACCGAATTAACTTACCATATTTTTGCAGATTATTTAACGGTCAAAACACAACCCTACAAAAAACCATATTCCTTCTTGCGCAGACCTGATTATTAGACCATGGTATGTTCATGTGGTGCTTAAGAGTATAACAATGCCGGTCATATTTTGCAAAGCCGCCGCCAAAAATTTTAAACCAACTTAGAGCTCTGTTCTGAAACAACAATACTACATCAGCAATAACAACAATGACTTGTTAAATAACAGATTCGTATGCAGTGTTGCCAGTAATTTTATTAAATTTTCTTACATATTTTTTTTTTGGTAGTTGTATTGAAATTCATTAAGTTTTAAATTGTTTAAACCAATTGCCTGTTTATATAAGACGATTAAAACATTTAGTCGTTTATAAATGTTACAGAGAAAAACATATTTTGTATTTGTTTTATTTTTTTTTTTTTTTTGGTTTTTGAGACTTCTTTTGTGAAAATAAAACTAAACAAAAATGATAAGATGATAAGTAACATCACAAAGATATTTATTTAAAACATTTTTCAAACTTTTTAATATTTCATATCATTTATTATTTTATTCAAACTAAAAGAGGAAGAAATTTCCGATAAGTGGCATCAATTCATTGAATATTATTTGAATCGATGAGATTTGGAAAAACCATCATTAACCATAAAATACGTATGTTATTACGTTAAATCGCATGTGCCAAATATTCTGTGTACATTTAAAACAATTATTATCACAAAATCAAACTGTTAAAAAATATATTACATAAACCAACTTTAAACTTTTATACAATGGCGGAATTCAGCGCGTGGTTTAAATGGTTTTGTGGAAGAGCAAAAGCAAATAATCGTAGCTGTCTTGTAAAATACAGCAATAAAATACACAAAGTTGCAGTTAGATTTCATTAAATAGCTACAGTATTTTGCATTTTATTTTTTTCAAGACTAATTGCAACAAACAATGAATACAGCCAATGTATATATATAACACCACAACACTTCAATGGATGGAAGTAAATATATTGTTGCAAACTTAAAAATCTTTTCATTTTTTTTTTTAAATAAACACAAATAAACGTAAGTAGCTTAGTTCAAAAATATTTCAACTCAATGCTAATGAAAATCTTTATTTTTATGTGTAAAATCTCTTATCCTTTATAACGCTTTAGTAATGCCACTTTGCAATATGTTTCCGGAAGCAGGAATGTTTCCTTGGTAGTTGCATAGTGTGCAGTGTGGTTCATTATTTAGTTTCGTGTTAAATTCGATTGTTTTAAAAACATTAAAATATTGTGGTACATATTTTCGGTTTTGCAATGATGATGGTTGCATACTGTGAATCTTCTTTCTAAATCTGTTTAATATTTTTAATAGTTGAAAGTTAAGCCAATATATGCAACATGAATGACAAAATTCAACTACTTTGTAGTCTTACGATTTGAATTGAGAATTTCTTTGTATTCCATTTTAGAGTTAATTTGTCTGTCTGCTCCATTATAATATCATTTAGTACATTCATACTATAAAATTCTTATATATCTCCTAATACTATGCTTTAAATAATTTTTTAAAAAGTATTTTAAATGTGTTTTTAACACCTCCTTAATCAATCTTATGTCTTTAAATGTCTTAATATATTGTATCAGCATAAATTTATTACATTTTATAACCAAAGCTATGCTTTACATTTTACATTAAAGTAAAACATCTTTAGCATACCTTGTGGCGAAAATCTCCAAAAGAAAAAACGAAAAAAAACCCTGCGAACAAAGAAGTTTTTTCTGTTTCTGTTGTTAGCCTCAACTTAAATTTTATATTAAAATTGAGGTCATGCTTGTTTCTTGCTTTTTGCTTTTTTTTCGTATTATTTTGCTGCAAAACTTAAGGGAACGAAAGGTTTAACGTCTCGTTGATAAGAATGTAAAGCAAAAGTAGTTTGGGGAAAAAATATATATGAATGTAAAAGTATTTTTAAACATGCCTTCGTTAGCGCTGTTTAAGTGACATTCTTTTACTGCAGTATTTTTTTTTTTGGTTGTTAATATAAATCTGTCTTTGTTGCTGTTGTTGTTACAAACGAGAGATTTTTTGGATTTTACTTTTTTAAAAGTCTGGCAGGAGTAACGTAATGTTGAATATTATTAAATATTTTTAAGTATTTTCTTTTTTTTGCCGTATTTACTGTTGTGTATTGTGTATTTTTTCTCTTAGTTGCTTTCAGCCAGATTGCATGTCAAAGTACTTAACAAGTCTGGAATTATATATACGAGGTATGCGGTGGACTTTTTTAATTATTCTTGTAATATTTTTTGGTTGGGCTTTTATATAACCTTAAAAGGTGTATACTTGTATAGGAATGTACTGGAGATGGTGCCCACGATGGTTATATATAATAAAAATAATAGAAAATTAAAAATAACGCCCTGTGCAATGAGTTTCAGAGATTGTACGTCGTATAGATGTTACTACAAATATCCTCATAAGCATGCTTTGCTTTTCTTTAAAGTATATTTCAAGTTTTAGACTTAAAATGCAATTCTCGAATGGTTTATGAAAATTATTGTTATAGCCCTGGTTGAAAAAAACTAGACATAACTTTTTTTTTGTTTATTTTGTACTAAAATTTTCGAAACAATATTCGTACGAGGTACAACAAAATTATCTGCAGTTCTGTATTAAGTAACTTTTTTTCATATCTTTGATACAAAAAAATGTAATTTTTTACGCAAAATAAAATAAAACTGCTTTAATAAATTATATGCTAAATATCTTTGCTAAAATCGAATAAATGAATTTTTTGAAATTAAGTTCAAAACTTTGCAAAAAGATAAATTTTATTTTATTATGTGACAATGGTTGAAATATCGAAGATTGATTTCGAGTTTTCGAATAATAAAATCTTGTTTCATTTGTAACGATGTTGTATATTTCGAGCTAAATTTGAGATTTCATGGTAAAGTTCGAATTTTCAAGATTATTTGAAATTCCCAAAGCTTAATTTGGTATTTCGAAATTAAGTTTGAGTTTTCGAATTTAGAATCGAATTTCTCAAGTCAAATTTAAGTTTTCAAACTAGAATTTTAATTTTTAGAATTTAGTTCGAGTTTTTGCAGTTAAGTTCTAGTTTTTTAAGTTAAGTTCGAGTATTTGAAGTTAAGTTCGAGTTTTTAAGTTAAGTTGGAGTATTTGAAGTTAAGTTCGAGTTTTTGAAGTTAAGTTGGAGTTTTTGAAGTTCAGTTCGAGTTTTTTAAGTTAAGTTCGAGTTTTTGAAGTTAAGTTCGAGTTTTTGAAGTTAAGTTCGAATTTTCGAAATAAGGTTCAAGTTTTCGAAGTTAAGTTCGAGTTTTCGAAGTTAAGTTCGATTTTTCAATGTTAAGTTCGAGCTTTCGAAGTTAAGTTGGATATTTTTTTTTTTTTGTTTTAATTTAAGCCTCCTGATTGTTTTAGTTCTTAGTAGGACACTTTTTAATTTTCAAAGTTAATATTGAAAATAATTTTTAAGGTTACAGACAGGACAATTTAAAATCGTTTAAAATATTGTTGGCCTTTTTTCTGATTTTTAATCGTTATTTTACTGCTGTTTGTACACATGTATAATTTGGTTACTCTCGTCTAATTTATATTTCATTATTAACCCTTTAATTAGTATCAACATAATAACAGGAAATTATTGCTTAAAAAAAACAATGAAATGAAACGTTCATGAAAAATGTTACCTTAAAGCAGCTAGGAGTGATTAAAATTTTCGTTACATAAACAATAATTAAAAGTGAACCATTAAAGAAATGGTGGTAAGAAATACGAAAAGAAATTTGTTTCAAAGAAAAAAACAACAACAACAACGGTGATTTATGAGGTCATGTAGATGTAATAAATCCACCAGCACTTAAAAATAAATTACGGGAATAAGTAATAAAAATAAAAGGACACAAAAGTCCTATTTTTATTATTCAAAACATATTTGTAGTAGTTAAGGTCTAAAATTTTAGTTTGAAATAAATTTCTTGTAGTTTTTCACTTTTGCATTAAAGCTAAAGAAATTCAGTTAGTTAGAAAATATAACTTACATCATGTGATTAGCCAACAAAAACACTTCCATCATATTAAATATTCTCATGTGTCAGCACAATAATTTTCTGGTTTTTTTTTAATAATTTATTTGCTGGTTTTTTTGTTTGTTTGTTGTTTAATAATCCTTCGTTTTGCTTTAGGCGACGTTTCGTTGAAGTCTACGAAAAAACTTTTTGATTATTTATAATTATAGTTGTGACAAGTTTTAATTTCCAGCAATTAAATTTTTTAATAACATACATTTTTTCATTTTCTTTTTATATTTGTAATTCTCTTCACATAATATTTTTTTAAAAATTTTTTTTATTAAAACATTGCACGCACTTGATACTTTTAACTTGAATCATTTTTATGGTTTGTTAGAAAACACCTTTTTGTTGTTTTAAAAGAAATGCAGTTGTGAGGGAAGACGGTCATTAAAGCTGTAAAGAATAAAAGGAGAGACATTAAGTTAATATGATACATATTTTTGGGAAGAAAGAGAAATTTAACATATGTAGTTGTAGCGTAGCATTAATAATATAATAATTATTCCTAATATCTTATTATCTCTAATAATAGTTAAGATAAAATATAAATTAAGATTTAAGAACCCACTTTATTATGTATTGATTCCTTTTTAACATTAATTATATACATTAGTGCGCTATTCATTTTTTTAAATTAATTTTGATTCATTTTCGTTATCGTCAGCGAGATAGTTGGGCTAGAATTTTTATTTTCCTACAAAATTTTGCATTTTTATAGCTTCTGCAAATGTTTTTTTTTTTTTTTTTTTTTGTTGGAACATCTGAAATTTCAATATTTAAAAAAAGGATATATGGGAGGAACTTACATCCTTGCACCGATTGGAGTAAAATTTTAGCAGTAGACTATTAAATATATTCTACGACTTTTGTGAAATTTAAGACATTGTTGATGCTCTTGTTTCTGTAAAATCATTGTTTTTGTATCAAAGGTAAACATATCGTGGCTTCATTTTACATAATTTCATTTAATGCTCGTTCTTAATTTTCTTGTATGAATTTCTGGGCTTAAATCTCAATTTTTAAAATGTATAAAATAAGGGTTAAAGAGTATTACACCTGCTTTTTTAAATTTATCAACGTTTCCTTGATATTTTTGATACTTATACTGAATCATCAGTAGACATCATTTTAAATAGTAACGATATTTGCCAAGATAACATTTAACAAAATCTTTCTTCTGCCTCATTAAAATATTAAATTATTATTTTAAAAATAAAAAGCATGATATTTAAATTAAAAACGGACAATTTGCTGAACGCCACATACACACATACATACGTTTATAATAATTGAATGTCAAAAACCAAAAGAGACTAAAATATGATGATAAAAACAATTTGGGGTGGTATTTTCCCAAAGAGAAAAACATCTAAATGAAAAAAAAAAAACAAAGTATGTAATACAAAGGTTACCACATACTCGTATGATAAATTTTAACCATGTGAAATTCCCTTGTGTGACTTTTAAGAAACAACGTTGAATCAAAATTTTATTATTAAATTGTCTTAAACATGTTGTCTCATAAATATATTTTTTTCCTTTCTTTATTACTTCTTGTTTTCCATGTATTTTTATTCTTTTAGTATTTTTCTAAGGATTTTGTTAATGTGAGTGTCATAATTTTCTTACTTTATTTAAGTTTGTGTGTTAAAATATATTTGTATGTGTTTGTGTTTATGTTTGTATTTGCTGTTAAAAGCATGATTGCTTGCTGCTGACGTTTCACTCAAACTTATGAAATGGCTGTTGGACCCGATTTTAACTCTTAGTTGTCTTTCATAATCCCTGCTTATCTGTATTAAATTTTTGGTGTTTATTGGTGTTGTTCTTGTTGTTGTCTCATCCTTTGTGTCTTAGATGTCATTGCCATCATCATTTATCTAAATCTTATGACTGCTTGTCATAATGTTTATCAGTTGTCTTTGGTAAAAAAAATAATTTTATATATTTATTTTTTTTTTGCTTGTAAGGACCAAACCCGATTTATTGTTTTTGTGACAAAATGTATTAAAAAAAAAAAGTTGCAAAGTTGGTTTGGTCTGCATGTTCTAGTTGATGTCCTTATACTGCTAGTGATTATTGTTATCGTTGTCATTGGCTTTGTTTAAGTCACAAAATATTTGATGTTGCTATTGTCCTTAACGAAAAACCATTTAAAAGCCAGTCAGTCATCATTATCATCATCATTTGCTTTTGTATAAGATTATCCATGTTGCAAGTGGTTGGAGGCCATTTAGTAAAGCAGTTTTTCTTTTTTGGATTTTTTTTAACTTTTAAACTGGTTTCAATATTTCAAGAAGGGATTTTATTTATCGGCTAAATTAAATTCAAATTTGTTTGCATTTAATATTATTTGTGATGTCTAAAAATAGAATAAACAGATCTAAAGAACTTTTAAACTAAATATAATTATTGGGGAGAATGATGACCATTTTAAGAGAATATTTAAATTCGAACTTTTGATAGAATAATAAGTTAAAAAAAACTTGTTGCCTATTTTAAGGCAAAACATATTTTTATGACGAAGCAGAATGGATAAAATATTTTAAATAAATTATCAAGGGGAATGTTAGATAAACTTTTTCGCAACTAAAATTAATTAACAATTTTAATTCCAAGGCATGCATTCCATCTTTTCTAGTGAATATTTTACTATTTAGTGAAATATTGATTTGAAATCGCCAAAACTGTTAAAGCCAAACGCACAAAAAGCGTATTATTATGATACTAAAAAAAAAAATCATGAACGTTAAATATGTAAGAAAAACTGGACTTAGTTAGAGTTTATAAAGACAACAAATGAAATGTTTCATTGCCGTCACATCGATTGGAATGAAAGTTTCAGTCATGGCACAGACTTAATAAAATGCTCGTGTTTTTATTAAATTATTAAAAAAATTCAAGAAAAAATAAATTTAATTTAATATGTACCTTTAAAAAAAGGTTAAACAATAATTTTTTTATTGCTGTTGTTTTTGTATTCGTTATTTATGGCTGAAATTTTGTATAGAATTTACTTTTGTATAATTTATGTGTGTTTTTGTTTGCGCTGCGACAAGTTGTTGTTCATCTTGTTGTTTTAAACTGTAATTTAAATGTTAACAACAGGTGCGCTTTATTAGTGGCAGTGAAGTTACGAAATCCCTGGTATTTAACAGCAATAAATTAATATTCATCATACGCTGTGTGGTATAAATTTTCCATAATAAAATTATTTCATATTCTAATAAAAAGGGTAGATAAATAAACCAAGTATACAGATGGAATGAAGTGGGAGGGGATGAGAAAGGATAGGGTAGAAAATCTCATTTAATATTTAACGTAAAATCATGATAAGTAGTTGTATTTTTATAAAGTTCATCTGATTAACATGAAGTAATTTCTTGTTTAGCAATTAAAATAACAATGAGAGTATTAATAAAGATTTTTCTTTTCTGTTCTCAGTTTTTTCTAATTTACGGTATTTTTTAAAGTATAAAAGTTAGTGGGCTGCAAAATTATAAATTTAAGGGCGCTGTTGTTTTTATAAAGTGTTTCGTTGCAATGTTGTATGTATAAATATCTGGTAATTATGAGAGCTCTTTAGGATCTTTTACACCTGAACCAACAATTCATGCAAAACGTTTTTAAGAAATTCTTTATTAATTTTGACATGATCAATGCACCGATTAATTAATTTTGTAACAAAAAACATTTCTAAATCCTTTTAATAGAATATTTTTCATTGAACTTGATCGTATATTTTCATTAAATCAATGTTTTTTTGCAAAAATTTGTTTGCCTTTCTAATGGAAATAATTCTTGGAAAAATATTGCCAAGCTTACAGGTTGCCTAGAAATGAGACGGTATTGTACCTATCAAGAACTTGGTCCTTATTTTGATCTCAGTACTTTTTACGGCCGAAATATTTTGGATAGGAACTTGGCCTTATTTTCGCATTTATGTTTTTGTGCGGATGTTTTTCATATCGAACGCAATTGTTCGGTAGATTTTTAGACGTAAAAAACGTAAATTGCGAGCCACTTAAAACCGACACAAGAAATAAATAATATATCTTTTTTTTTTTATTACATATACATACTTATTTAATGAATACCGATAATTTAACAAAATTGCTTAAAATGTTTTAAATTTACATTCATTGCACTGCTGTACACTAAATTTTAAATTCACTTTTATTTCATAAAACTTCCATATCAACTATTTATGATGAGTTGATCCCATGTTGACGTTCTATCGAATTGATTTCTATAATTATAGATTTTTTTTGTTCTTTTAACAAACACAAACACAATTAATTCAATATTCAATACGCATCCAGCATGTACGTGTGTGCTCTAATACCGCAATTATTGTTTAATAATTCAGCTTTTTTATTATTAATATTAATTATTTTTTCCGTTTTGGGCATGGCGGTCTTAGTAACACTTAAGCCTGCATAAATGAAATACAAGTTTAGTTATTTCTTAATTATTTATTTACTCAACTAAACAAATATAATCCTGAAAGCACAAAGCAAAGCGCTAAGGAAACGGAAGAAAATCAAAAAAAAAATATATAAATACATAAATATTAAGGCCTAAAATGGGCCTAAAAATTATTTAAAAGAATGAATAAGTACGATGACAGCGCCAGAGAGGCAGAGAGATAGAGGGAGAGACTAACCAATTGTTAGAGGAAGTGTAAAGAAAGCGAGCTGTCATTTGCGATTGCCGGAGGAAATGAAAAAGAAATTAAATAAACTTGTCATATTATCAAAACATGAGCACAGAAACAAACAAACAAACAAAAAAAATGCCACTAAAATTAAATGAATAATAAAAATATCAAAGTTATGACACATTAATTTTTTTTATTTACCATAAAACCACTCACAAACATACATATACTCATACATATTTGGGTGTGCAGCGTTAAAAGATTTTTTTTTTTTTTGTAATTCCTTAGTGACCCGTGACATGTATCAAAGTTAAATATGTCCAGACTAACAGCCGTACAATTTTTACAATTATTACATTTAATTATAAAAATTCATGGCACGTGCATGTGAAAAATGTTTTACCCAAACTTTGACCGTTTTATGGTGGTCACTGTTCAGTGACCATGAGAGGTAAAAAAAAATTTGTAGTATAGTTATTTTGTTATAAAAGGTTCTCCAATAGGGATAATATGATTTTGAGGCGACGTTTCAGCCATTTGTCCGTTTGTTTTTCATTGCAATCTTTAGTTTTTACAATTTCATCATGGAGAAGATATACGCAACAACAACAACGTTTACAAATTATTCAGTTTTATTATCAAAGAGTAATCGGTCTTCAATTGCAACTTTTCGTGCGGTTTTGCCATTTTATGGTCGTAATAATCGTGCAAGTTGACTTGCTATTCGTCGAATTTTTTTAAAATTTTGAGCTTACATTTCCTTTACATAATGTTCAAGTGCCAATAAGACAAAGAACCGCTCGAAGTTATGCAAATAATGCTGCCATTCAGGCAAGTGTTGCTGAAGACCGCAATTTGTCGATTCCAAGATGTTCTTAACAATTGGGACTGTCTCAAACCATAACCTGGCGGAATAGATCCATGATAACTAACTTTCTATGGCCGAAATTGGATGAAGTTTGGTTCTAACAGACGGGGCTACGTGCCACACAGCAAATGCAACAGTTGAATAATTGCGAGAAAATTTTGGAGATTCCATTATTTCAAGAAATTGTGATATTGAATGGCCTCCAAGAAGTTGTGATTTAACACTATCAGACTATTTCTTGTGGGGTTATTTGAAGTCATTGGTCTTTCGAAATAAACTAGACTCTCTTCAAACTTTACAAGTCAATATTGAACGTGCCATTCATGTGACAAACGACTTGATTTAGTGAAAAAAGTGCTCGAAACTTGGGTTCATCGAATTCGTTCCTGCAAAAGAATTCGTGGAGGCCATTTGAATGACGTTTTATTTATAACTCAATTGTATCGATTGTCCTTGACATAAAATAAAAAAACTTTTGAATTTCCTTAACAATAAGTGTGTTTATTTTTAAGAAATCATATCACTCTTATTGGAAAACCTTTTATTTTATTTCGCAAAACTAAGTTTAGTAGCACGCAAAAGATTAACCGGCTAATGCATAAGCCTGAAACTAAATTTATTTTGAGAAAATTTATTTGAAAACATTTAGATTTTGCAGTTAATTTTTATTAAGTTTTTTAGAAAAATTTGTGACTTCTTCTCCTTTTATTAGGTTATAAAAGGGTGGTATGGGCTGAAGTGTTTAGCGCGTTGACTACTAAGCAAACAATGACTTGGGGCCTGGGTTCAAACCCTGGCCAGAGCGAGTCAATCAACATCATTAATTTCTCTAATGTACATTAGTGAGACATTGTATTAATTGTTGTCGGACTATTTAAGTGATGAAGGCATAGCACTGGTCAATAAAAAACTGTTCCGACAGCGATTGATGCTGTTCCAAGCTAATGTACACAAGATCCCCCTCCTTCGTCGGTTAGCAGAAACATCAGCGAAGTAAAACAATTAATAAAATGCCTGCTAATACAGCTTAACAAAGTTAATGCGTCTACTTAACACCGGAGGCGCCTCAACACTGCCTTAAAAATTAACATAACGCGCAAATCAGAGTTGTGAAAGTGTTAAGTCTTCTAAATTTTCAAATTCTATCTTCCCTACACTATCCCTCTCCCTGAGTTCCGGCACAATGCACTGCATACATAGGGGTCATCCCCTGAGTGCTGGAACTAATTAAAAGAAAAAAATATATATATATTTTAGGCTTGCAAAATAAATTTGTACATTCTTCAGTACAGTGATGTGCCAAAAATTGCCATCTGCTTGTGAAACTTTGAAGTAAATTGGTTACGTACATACTGTTTGAGTCCTGAAGTTAATCAAGAATAATGTTCTTTGATCTTTACTTAAATAGCCGTAGAGATTGTTTTAACAAACGGCAATTTTCAAGTAAACACATTTACAAAGAAAAACCACACAGTTGTTTGTATGATTTCTGTGTAAATTTTATAGACCAGTACATCGATTTAGATAAATTTAAAACACGTTTTAAAGTGAATTTTAGCAGCTTTCGATTTTCTTTTTACTAAAAGTTAGAGATAATCAACTTTAGCTTCTTTAAAATCCAATAGGCTAATCACGTTTTAAGGAATGTAATTAAACTTTGAAGTTCGATCGCTTAATAAAAGTCCTTTGGATGCGGATCCTTATTATATGTTTAATTTTTAAAAATAACGTTTTAGTGTTTTTTTTTTTTGCTTCCAAAAATGTTCACAAATAAACACATAAATATTACAATGTCCTTTTTTCCATTTTGTTCATCTTTTCCTGTTATAATTTAAACAAATATTGTTAGGAAGTTATAGAAAGAAAAGCCTACACCACCAGCTAAAGAAAAGTAAACGGAAGTATTTGGGTTCCTTGGTTTTTCACATTTTTTCTCCTTTTTTTTTTTTGTTATTTAAATATCCCTTTTTTGCTTTTACATGTTACTGTAGATGTGTGTCCATTCTGTGTGTTCGTACATTCTTTTATATGCCATTGTGTTGATTTTTTTTTTCATTCATTTCTGTAGAAAATTGTATGCCTAGATATACTCGTATAATAGTTTTTTTTTTGTTTAGAGAAGCCTTTATGAAAATTTCACAAAATGTGTATAGTTTTCCTTTAAGTAGTTTGTTTTCTATTTTCTTGTTATTCGTTAGACAATTTTTTTTTAAGGTTTTCTTTTCATGCTGTTGTTTGTCCATATTCTCAAAAGTATTGAGGTTTTTTTTCTGAAGTCTTCCTAGTA
The DNA here is from genome assembly GCA_947311025.1 of Lypha dubia. Lineage (NCBI taxonomy): Eukaryota > Metazoa > Arthropoda > Insecta > Diptera > Tachinidae > Lypha > Lypha dubia. Next base: position 114,258,130 of record OX371261.1, on the reverse strand, counting down.
GGAAATTGTTATAATGTTAATAAAAAAGAATAATATAGAGTATAATATACACTGTAATATTAATTTTGTTAATCAGGAGCAGTTTGCCCTTTCCAGAAATTGAAGATAAAAAAACTGGCGTAACATACGATGGAAATGTTCTAGCAATAAAAACATAAATTTCTTTATTATTTGATAGGTATTTCAGTTGCCAAGAAGTGTGTTTCCAATTCTAGTTTGCGTTATGGAACGGAGTTAATTCTGTAGTATCTCTGTAGCAGCACAAAACTAGTATCCTTTTGCAAAGTTTGTCAAGTTGGTTACTTACAATAGTTTAACTTAGTATTAAAATATTTCTTAGTTACTTTAAATTAAGTATTATTCAATTGTTTCTTGGTTTTCCGAGAAATAATACTGCAGAATAATTATTAAAAACTTATTTTAAAATTTTTGATTAAAACTTCGAGAAAAATAAAATGATTCAAGTGTTTAAGAATTTATTTTCATATACTGAAAAAAAAAAACGATCCCAAATCAATCTTTAATCAATCCCAAGCAGCACCAAAAAAAAAAAAAAAAGAAACGATACGTTAAGTACGAAGTTTCTTAAATCAATTAACGATATATTGATTTAAGTACGGATTAAGTAAACCCAGAATAATTTGCATCAGTACTCTATTTAAGCTCGAACAGGGCTTAATTCAAGCCAAACGCATTCTAACGAAAACAACGTTTGTTCTATTCAGCCGTGTAGTTGTAAAAAAAAAACACTTTATACCTTTTACCCTCTTCAAATCGATTTGACGTCGATAATGATTTTCATAAAATACATTCATGTTAATAATATACCGCTTAAGGTCAAAAAGACATGTTAAATTGGGAATATCAAATTTAAAAAAAACATATCTGACTATTTTTCCAAGAAATACTCATCTCTACTAAATATATATATATATATGTTCCTCCAACTCCCATTGGATCATAGGGGGGTAGGACTTTTCGCAGAGGTGGAAAGTTTCTGATTTGCCACACACTTGGGAGTGACCAGGACGATTCCTTTGTTGAACTGTCCAAGCAGCTAACTACTTCCGGTCTTGGACCAAGTACCCCCCGGGCAATGGCTTTGTAGCATCCGCTTTAAGAACTAGCCAGAATTAGAAGGCACCACAACCATGTATCCTGAATGGTCGAAAGGACGTCTCAGGAAAGTATGAGATAACCGCTGAAACATGGTTGCATCGTGGGATTGGACACGTGGATAGCAGCCCTATCACCAATCTAGGCCACATTCCCGAATCACAAATTGCTAACGAATCGCTACTAAATATATAAAAATAAATATGTAGTTAAAATAGAAGCTAATTTGACCAAAATACATCGCTCATTTACTAATAGAACGTCATAACTCAAAAAAATCCATTTCGAGAAAATCGCAGTTGAAGTTTTTTATTCGTTCTTACTACCTTGTAAAGTGTCTGACTTATTCTGTAAAAGCGTGGAAAGTATAGAAGATATAAATATGAAATTTATATACAATATAAAGCACAGCCCAGCGAACAATTCTGCATCATTAATTCCAAAATTTCATTTTTTGAGTTATGACGTTGTGTGAGTAAATGAGCGACATGTTTGTTATTTTTCGTACTGCTGGCGTATGAGTTATATTTTTCCCCAATCTCTCATACGTAAAGATTAACGAACGAAAATCATTGCCTAATTTAGGGAGTGTTCAATTATGGTACATATATTAAGTATTTCCGGGCGTATGAACAATATGAACACATATTGGATTCAGTGTGGCCAGGTACACATTGTCTAATGTCCCAATTCAAGAGTGTTGTCCCCGAAAATCCCCATTTTAAAACTGGAAATCCCCAATTTTGTCCCCAATATATGTATGTATATTAAGCATCATAAAAATCAATTTTCTTTATTAATTTAATTACAAAAATTTATTTAAATTAATACATTCGTATGTGCTCAATGAAACTTTTGAATCCATAGAATATTTTAAAATTCCATACACGGAATCAAATTTATTCTTTTTTCTATGCTTTCGAGTTGTAAATTTATAAATAAATCAAATTTTCCATACTCTCGGTGAATATTTTAAGCATTTATTTTGCTAGTACAGTTAAATAATCTAAAAAAATTAGTTTGAAATCATTTTGCTTCTAAATCCTGTGAACATTCTATGCCAACATCAATTTCAGCAACAACCAAATTATTTTCCTTATCGCCAATTGGTACAACCATTTTGGCAATATCTAATTCAATAAATTATGGTTTTAAAATTTTTTAACAAATTGTTATAAAAACCAACATCCTCAATACCATCGCCTTGAAATAATCGAAATATGGAGAAGAAAAACGCCAAGATACATAAACATATATGTATGTAAATATATGTATGAAAGAAAACGGTAAAATAAAGAAACATTTTTAGTAGGTATACTGAAAACGAAAAATCCCCAAATCCCTTCCCACGATAATCTGTCCGCAAAAATCAGCTAAAATCCTCAATTTTAGACAAATCCCCACACCTGCCTACACTGATTGGATTAAATATGTAATACGTGGCAGAGTCGTAATGATAAAATTATAGCATAAATTTTTTAGATCCTTAATGACACAAAAAAATAGGTAAAACTTTTTGGTAATATAAATATGTAATAAGCCATTAATTTTTTTTATAACCAAAACTATTTAAATTTTTAATGAATTTTAATTTTGGTTAAAATCGAGTTTCAATGCTTTTTTATCTATTTGAAAAGAAAAGTTTTTTTTATTTTTTTTTTTTTTTTTATTATAATTTTATTTAAAGAAAACAGATATTAAATCACTAATGCATATTTTCACACCTTTGGCACATATTATTTTTAATTTATTTCAACTATCTGTCCAACTGCCTGCTTCTAAAGCTTAAGAAAACTAATGCGTCTATTTAGCACCAGAGACGCAGCAACACTGCTTCAAAAATTAGCAAAACGCACATTAGCACTGCCTTCTACATTTTCAAAATATATCTATTCTAGCATATCCTTATCCGTAAATTCTGGCACAATGCATTCGCATTACTTAAGAAGGTGTCGTCCTCAACTGTGTTTAGCAAATAGGACATTATCGTACCAACTTTATAATCAAATCTAATATTTTTCGCCTAATTTTATTAATTACTTCAGCTTAATACAAATAAAAATAAAACCTCTTTTTAACCAACTTCTTTGGATATTAAAAATTATCCTTACCTGCCCCACAATTTGTTCATTATTCCCACTACAATCTAAAATTTGCACTGTTTTAGAATTATTCCTACTAGTCATTTAATATTTGCATGCCTGGAACTAAATGCACATAAAAACGCCATAAAATTGTGCTGTTCTTTGTAAATTTGATGAGAAAGAAATCCAAAAAAAAATTGCCTAAAAATGTGTAAGCATGTGCTGGGCTACTAAAGCTTTAGATTCTGTCTTTTTTTTTTTTGTCACAATTCAAACCGAATAAAAGCAAACAATAAGCCAGGTTGTAACCCAGTTTGCTATTGTTTGCTAAATCACACTTTTACAAGTGACTAAAATTCTTTGCTCTATTCTTTTTTGTATTTTTAGGTTTCCCATCCGTCCCCACCAAACATTTTCATGCAAGACTTTTGTTTTTCTTTTTTATTTTTTTTTGCAGACTTTTGTGTATATTGAACTAAATGTCTACTAAAGAAAACTGAAATTGGAATACATAAAGAAACTGTCTTTAAATTTTTCTTTAGTTTGTATACACGACGATTACCTGTATGTTTTTCTTTCTTCTTAACGAACTCATATGAATTCACTCGCATATAAAATTACCAATGAATTTAAATGCTCTGTAGAATTTAAATTTTACAAACAAAAAAAAAACAGAGTGTCAGAGAAGGAGAGAGGGAGAGAGAGACACTGAAACATTTGCATATAGTTTAAAGTTTTTTTTATTGGCATGAAAATTTGTTGGAAATTATCATCATCAGAAGTATTAGTGACAGCAGCAGCAGCAGCAGCCAGAGACACACAACTACAAAGACTACTTAACATGCTTTATGAATATGCACGTTCACACGTACATACAAACATACGTACACATATGATTATATAAATAGTAGAAATGCATGCATGTGTGCCCGAGTGAATGCAAGTATAAATGACTGAATGAATGGATTCGAAAATAAAAAAAAAAAAATATCACAAGTTTTTAGTACGAGTATGTACTTTTGTACAAAAAAAAAAACCGAATGGAAAAAGCTAGACAAAAGCAAGTAGAGAAAAAATTAAACAAAAATTAGGTAGAACAACTTTTTAATACCGTTTTTTTTCTTGTTTGCAGCTCTGCTCAAAGTTTAACTAAAATATTTAACAGGTTAATGACACTTTTTTTGTTTAGTAGCAAATAAACCTCTGAAAGGACTCGTTTTTTTTTTTGCAAATATTTTACGTAGTTGTTAATTACATTTAATTTTCTTCTTTTTTTTTTTTTAATTGCTAGAACAATTTCTATAACAGTTGGATATAATTTTATTTTATTTTTGTTAAATGTCATTTGCCATAAAATATTTCTAAAAACAGGCTGAGCTATAAAATTGCTTAAAAGAGATATTTTGCGAAATATTTATTACAATTTTCAGGATTTCTGTAATTAAAAATTTTCATTCAAGCGGTTGCTTTTGCAATTTTACTTCGTATCAGAGTCATATGACATTTGTTCAAAGATTTAATCAAAATAATCTTTTCTTGATTTCTTTGCTTCAAAAAATATTTTTAATTAATTTGTAATTGGCAGCAATAACTTTGAGACAAACTCACCCAACTGTTAAAAAGTAATTGATTTGTTTTGTATATGATTTGCAGACATAAAAATAAAATTGACCTTCAGATTTATGTTTGAACTTTAGAACTACAGTCTGCCAAGTCTAGTCAAGTAAAGACTAACAAGCAACCTTTTTCAATGATTTAATATTAAACAAATATTTGACAAAATAAAAGGCAACACACAATAATACATACACTCAAAAAAAATTAATAAACGGTCAAGTAATATATTGTAGTAACAAATTTGCTTAAAAAATTTCTAAATTTATTTATTTTTTTTTATTAAAATTTAGAAAACTTTTTTTAAATAAAATAAGATTTCCTTAAGAAAAGAAAAAAACAAATAACAGGTTTTCAAAAAAAAAAAAAAAAAAAAAAACACTTATTGTTAAGGAAACTCAAAAGTTTTTTATTTAATGTGAAGTACAATCAATAAAATTAAGTTCTAAATAAAACGTCATTCAAATGGCCTCCACAACTTCTTCTGCAGAACGAATTCGATGACCCCAATTTTCCAGCACATTTTCCACTAAATCAAGTCGTATGTCATAAATGGCACGTTCAATATTGACTTGCAAATCTTGAAGAGAGTCTCGTTTATTTCGAAAGACCAATGACTTCAAATATCCCCACAAGAAATAGTCAAATGGTGTTAAATCACACCATCTTGAAGGCCATTCAGTATTACAATTTCTTGAAATAATCGAATCTCCAAAATTTTCTCGCAATTATTCAACTGTTGCATTTGCTGTGTGGCACGTAGCCCCGTCTGTTAGAACCAAACTTCATCCAATTTCGGCCATAGAAAGTTAGTTATCATGGATCTATTCCGCCAGGTTATGGTTTGAGACAGTCCCAATTGTTAAGAACATCTTGGAATCGACAATTTGCGGTCTTCAGCAACACTTGCCTGAATGGCAGCATTATTTGCATAACTTCGAGCGGTTCTTTGTCTTATTGGCACTTGAACATTATGTAAAGGAAATGTAAGCTCAAAATTTTAAAAAAATTCGACGAATAGCAAGTCAACTTGCACGATTATTACGACCATAAATTGGCAAAAGCGCACGAAAAGTTGCAATTGGAGAACGATTATTTTGATAATAAAACTGAATAATTTGTAAACGTTGTTCTTGCGTACATCTCTCCATGATGAAATTGTAAACACTTCTGAATACAATGAAAAACAAATGACAGATCATTTGAAATATTAACAATAGCCGAAACGTCACTTCAAAATTACATCATTCCTATTGGAAAACTTTATAGTTCATGTCTTTGAAAATATTTCATAATGTTTTTATTTTCTAAAATTAAACAGATTTTCGAAAATTTAAACAAACTACATTTTTGTTAATATTTTTAGTTAATGACTTACTAAGTTTCAATAAATTATATTTATTAAAATGTGGTGCTTATTTGGCTGCTGCAGTTGGAAAACTGCACTTCATTAAAGGAAATATAGACAAGATGCATTATTTAGTCATATTAAAAAATAACCTAAGCAAATTGCTATAAAGGGCTCTTTACTAATGATCCTAATCATACGGCTGGCATTGTTGAAGAACTGCTGTTATTTATCATTTTATCATTGTCCCCGGATAATAAAAATATCCACCACAATCATCGAATTTAATTAGAATAAAAATTTGTTGCAAAAGAATACATTTTAAGAACTGTTCTTTTAGGGGAGTGGAAAAAAATAAGTCCAGAATACATAAGAAAACTTATTTAATCTCTAGTAAATAGTCTAAAATGTCTTATTTGTTAAAAAAGGATACCTAAAATATTTTTAAAATCATTCTTATATCTTCTTTATTGTGCATAAGTTTAAGTGGATTATTTTCACTATGATTTGAATACCGTACCTTATTTTAATTTTTTGTAAACTGACCTTTTATTTTTACTTATCGCCTAAATAACATAAATAAACGGATTCTTTTACATTTAATTTAAATTACATAGTTTTTTTTCCATTTAAAATTTCTTGATGCAAGTGGATCTTTTTTAGACCTGGTTCCCTCCCATACGTCAAGTTTAATTGATAAAGTTTTAATTCAGCTGGGAGAGAGACAGAGAAATATGTATTGCTTTCTGCGTATTTCTGGCAGCTAAATTAAAACTTGATAAAAGAAACTTGACGTGTGTGAACCAGCTCCACTGTAAGGTAGTAGCAGTAGTCTGATGCTTAGAGTGTCTTTCTAATAAATCGAAGAAACTCGGTTGGAGTCTTAAAAAATGTTGCTTTTTATTAAAAGATTTTCAATGGCCTTCATTTCATATCTGTTATAAAGAAACATTCTCGGACGATCAAGAGCTTAGCAAAACATCAAACCACATAGCATGGAAATGAACTATTTCACAATTACATGAAAACATTATTTATAACCACGGCAGAAGGCACCTACGACAAAATTTTAGCTAAATTTTTAATAAATACTGACTGTTTTTTTAATAAATATTTTCTTAGTTTTTAATAAAAATTAAGGAAAATTTTAACCCCAACTCAAGTTCCCAAAATTTAATTTCATTTTAATTTATATTTTTTTGAGTGTAGAAATCTAAATCATTCTATTTGATAATCGAATAGTTTATGACAAAAACTATCTGCTAATTTTCTAAGTTCGTTTTTTTTATTTATTTATTTATTGATTTTCCATCTAACAACACCATTTTATTATTTTCCTTTTTAACGTCGTAAAGCGTAAAAGCACAATATGGCACAATGGCGTGTTTAACTAAATTGTTAAACTTATTTATTTGTTTGTTTAGTTTCTTTTTTTTATGATTGATTAATCGTTGTGTTTTTATTAAAACCTGACGCATTTCACAAAATTTTGTGATATTTAATGGCAAACCCAATTTTAAGGTAAATAATCTGTGAAAGGAAAAAAACAATAATCTGCGGAAGGTATTATATGAAAAAATTAAAATGGGAGACAAATTTTGCAATATTTGAGTAAAAAAGTAAACAAATTATTTGCGCAAGAAAAGTTGCTTGGAAGTATAAATTTGTTAAATAGTTAAATTTCTTCTATTACGTCTTGGTTTTGTTTATATAAAGAAATTTAATTTTTAAAAATATTTTATTTGGCAAATTGAAAAAAAAAAACATGTTTTATTAGACAATTCTTTAAACTTCCAAAAATAACAAAGAAAATAATGCAATTTCAGAAAAATAATCATAAAAGTTATTTTTAAAATTTGGCAATTCATTGAAATTATTTATTTAGGTTTAAGTTAAATGGGTAGAACAAAAATTGGTGAGCTTGGCTTAATTTTAAAATTAAAATTGGAAAGAAAACTTTGAAGTGACTCAACTGAATTGATTTCAGATAGAGTTTAAGCAAACTACTTGATTATTGCTGTCCTGATTGAGAGATGTCCTTAAGATAAACGTCAGTTCCTACTTTGCGAAACATTATTCAGGCGGTATTTTTACCACCGTGTGAAGTTGCCCGAATCTCCCCAAAGACTATCTAGTGTCCCTACAAAAATTATTGGAGTACATGGTCCATTTTAAATAAAAGGAGTGGTTTTTGGACTACTCCTATGTAATGCAGCTGTGGCCCATTTCATTTGTACACAAACATTTATAGTTAAATACCAATTGGCAACACTAAAAATGTTTGGAGTTAAATTGAAAGTGTGACACCTCCCCTGTTTAAATAAAAACAAATTCATGGAAGCTTAAAGAAACACAGAAAACTTTTGTTTCAAAAGGAATTCAATTTGATAGACTTGTATGATATGCGTGGCATTCTAGGGTCTATGCTACCAACAATGAGTGCGAAATATACATATGTATGTAGGTATTAAGTGATTTCAAAATTAACACCTGTGAGTGCTCTATGGAGTAGAAAAATAGGGTAGTGTCGAATCTAATCCCTGTGAGTACCCCATGGATTAGTAACATGGAGTATTTTTCGGGTTACGTGGTGCAGCCCTAGGACATCTCAATGTAAATTGGACCATGTTTTTCCCATACATTTGGATTAGTTTTGGAGTAGTCCTACTCCATTGTGGAGTACTCCACACACTCATGTATGGACTAGTCTCATTTTTTGTAGGGTTGACTTGCAAGAAACAGAATTGGTGGCAAATTCTTATACATAAACTACCTACCATGCAAACACAATTAACTTAAGTTTTAAACCAATCTTAACTCATTCGTCTCATCACACTTTTGCTGTTAAGAAACATCACAAATGTTTAAAGTTCAACGATCCACTAGCACTCGTCGAAAATGAGTCATATTAACAACACCTTTCCCATGTACTGCCAATGAAGACATCATCAATAAATCGTCACAGAATCCTGCCAATATCTTTGCGTAAAGCATCAAACCAATTAGTTTATCCATCAACAAGGGAAGAGCGAATATATCTCATCGCACATAATCAGGATATGAGCAACACTTCCATAATTAAACCGTGGAACAATCATTTGTGGGGACTACCGGCTACTGTGGCGCAAGTCTATAGTTACTATTCCAGCATCGTATGACAACCCCTAAAGATTAAATTTCTATCGAATTTGGTCTTGACCAACCTTCCACAAGAGCTTAACAAGCAACCCTACTTATAATAAACTTCGCTTACTCTATTGCTTTAGAGAGTGGGTAGTAACACACAAAAAATCTATAGTTAATTGGCCTCAGAAAACACGGCCCTTATGTAACGTTAGTCACTAAAATGCACATATATGCTCTCAGGCGCTGTCATGATTGACAAGAAAATATAAATGGACAAAAATTTTAATGATGTGATCGTTTTTGATCAATAAATAAACATTATGTCAGGCAAACTTTACGTAGAAACAAACATTTTTCCTTTGTCTTTTTAATTATTTTGGGCTTTAGAAATTTCTATCTTTAAACTATTTAAAATTAGTCAATCCTTGATAAACAAAATGACGTTGAATTTTTGTGTGTACCTTTAATGTTTCGGTTTTTTCTTCAACTTAATATTATTAGGAGGTTTTTAAGCTTTTAACATTTTTATTACATTCATCAGTACTTGTAATATTTTGTAGTCCTTCTGTGACATCCTTGGTATAAATGTACAAAGATTTTTACATCAGTTACATTGTGCAAAGATTTCTTATTTAACAGATAAGTTTATGTGGGAACTTTATGCAATAGCACGACGTATGTTCCAGAAGAATTTCGATGAAAATCACGTTATGAAGTGCATTCTAATACATTTGGTTTCCACTATGCTGAAAACAAGGATACGTCTGTGGTCAGTGTTATGTTTCAAAAACAAACAAAAAATAAGTGCTTCTTATATATATAGCAGTGTAAACTATGACATGATCTCACGAGGAACTCAAAAGAAGACCGAGAACATACGTTATTTACAATAAATAAAAAAAGGAGTATTCTTTAAGGATCAAATATTTGGAACATACAACTGCAAAGCCAGAACTTTAAGCTGGTCCTTGGAATTTTTCTTCAAAATTTAAGACGTACCTGCCCTTTTAACGCAAAATATTTGTATGACTTTTCATCCCTCTAGTAAAATAAAGACTAAAAGTGAAAACTTACATCCTCATTGCAAAAATCTCTTGGAAAAGGAACAAGACCACCAAATGAAGAATAAAAATATAATCTCGAGCCAATAAAAACGCAACAAAAGATATGATGGGCAGATTAGTAGATATGAAAACATCTGTTGACGCAACATCTGAGTCATCAGGAGTAACTGCAGAAAAAGATTGATGTAAGCTGTGTATGATTACCTTTAAAAAAACGGCAGGCGTGATTAAAATGCAGTGAGCCTGTATGTGCCCAGCACAGCATTGTCCCACCACATATTATGTAAATATTGTGAATAAGTTTCTTCTTTATTTTTTTTCTAGTTATATTTTTGAAAATTTTATTCTGCGCTCTTTAAATTTGCAGTTTTTATTTTACACTTTTATAGAAAAAAATATGGCTTCTAATGAAAAGCATATTAAAGTGCAACCTATCTTTTGTTTTCATAAATTTTGTTATATAAAAAACATCATAGCACAGATGTACCAAGAACGTCAGTAAAAGGGTTGTAGGAAAGAAGAAAACAGAAGAGTTAAGGATTTTTTCCAATCAAAACTTTTCTTAAATTTTCGTTACGTATTTACAGTTTTATGATTTTGGAAATATTTTTTGCAAATGTTTGTAATATTTAATAGCAAAAATGTTTCTGTTAAAACTCCACGATCTTTTCGATTTTATTGAGATCAAAAATATAAAGGCAATCTTCTTCATACTATTTAAGTTCTGAAAATGTGCCTGTTTACATAACGACATAAAGCATTCCTTTCGTGCCACTTTTTACTGATTTGACAGATTTTTAATAATTATCGATTAAGTTTTAAATTTTTCCAATTCCAGCTTTTTTTTTTTTTTGAAAATTTTATCAGCATTCTAAAACTCACCGAAAAAAATCCTTTCAAAAAACTCTTATAAAAGGATTTAAATTCAAAACAAAAAACAAAAAAATAAAGTATGATTCAACTAAAATAAATGAGTTACTTGATGGAAACTTTTACCAAAACGGTTTTATTTATGTCAAACCAAAATAATATAAAAAAAAGTCAATCAACATGTGATTTTAAAATGTACTTATCAGCTACCTTTCAACTCTTTTCAAAAAAGAAAACAATTTTGTAATAAAAAAATGTAACAAAAATTAAATACTTCACACCTTTTACCCTCTTCAAATCGATTTGACGTTAATGACGATTTTTATCAAATACCTTAATTTTAATAATATGCCGGTTAAAGTCAAAATGACATACTCATTACTTAAGAGGCATATTAAATTTGGTATACTATATAAAAAAAAAAACAAAATTTCTTACAATTTTTTGAGCATATACTCACTCATCTGTACTAAATAAATAGTTCAAATACAAGCTTGAAAATGACAAAAAAAAATTTCCTTGATATATTAACAATGTCCAATATTTTCAACACAGTTAAATAAAAGTTAATTTGACTTAGTTTGTCTTTTATTTCAGTCATATAATAAGTTGTTTGTACTACTGGCGTATGAATTATAATCCCCCCCTCCTATCACTCATACGTAAAGATCAAAGAACAAAAGTCATTGGCTAATTTAGGGAGTGTTCAATTAAGGTATATTAAGTAGTTGCGGGCGTATGAGCAATATGAACATACATATAATGGATTTAATAAGTCATACGTGGCAGATTCGTAATGAAAAAATTATAGCATACATATTTTAGATCCTTAAGGACACAAAAAAAATTGATAATAAATTGTGGTAATAGAAATAATAAGCCAATAATTTTATTTATAAGCAAACTATTTTAAATTTTAATTAATTTTAATTTTACTCGCGTATCAATGCTTTTCTTATCCATTTGAAAAGAAACGTTTGTTTTATTTATTTATTTTTTTTTTAATATAAATTTATCTAAAGAAAAAAGATATTAAATCATCAATGCACATTTTCACAGCTATTTTTTATTTATTTATTAATGAGAAATTATTATTGATTTCAACTATCACTCCCAGGCTTTAGACAGCCGCAAGTAAGAAAAAAAAACAATAAAATTCAACAATTACTTTTAAAGCTTTATTGATTGTCCTCGATTTTATTCACAAGAAAATGAAACAAAAAAAATCTAAAAAAAATGCTTTTTAATGGGCGTGAAAAAACTTAAGTAACTATTGGTTTGATGACTAAAAAAAGAAGGGACTTGTATGAAACTATAATTATTTGGGCTGTAACCAAGTTAGGAAACATTTAAAAAAGTTTACACCTTAGCAATAAAAAAATGTCGACAGCTAAATTTTTGATTTAAGAAATGGGAAAAATGATTTAAACGCAGGACTTTTGTAAAGGACAGGTAGGTGTATATAGAAATTGTTTAAACTTTCTGTAAAGTTTATAACATGTTGAAATTAATTTTTCATCGCTTTCAACTTGTTAAAAGTGTATTCTTTCCAATAGCAAAGTCTTCGATTTTTTAAGATGGTTTTTTGTGATATAAAAGTCAAAGTCATATTGTAGTCTTTGTTGCATTTAGAATAGCAAGTAAGAACAGTCGGGCCTTTGCTTTTACTTTCTTAACAGGGATTTCTAGATTTCTTTAGAGTGTGTGTTTTTGAAATCTATTTTTTTTTAAATATGCAAATTCATTTAAGTATAAATTGTAGCATTACAAGGAATTTATTTCATGCTATTTGGCATGTAAGCATGTGATTTTAAAAATTAAATTTACCAATTTAAAGCCTTGAAACTCCATCCTTTACAGGATATTTTATAAATAACTAAAAGTTATAATATTTTATAAAACGATTTTCTTCTACTTTTTTTCTTAATTTAATATTTTATTAAATTTTAATAGAAATAATTTATTTAAAATGTCAGTGGAGAGCGGTATAGAGCGATGATAACCAACTTTTTATGCCGAAATTGTAAGAAGTTGATCTTGACAACATTTGGTTCTAACATGCCCCGTCAAGCAAATGCAACAATTGAATTATTGCAAGAAAAGTTTGGAGATTCGATTATTTCAAGAAATTGTGATATTGAATGGCCTCTAATAAGTTGTGATTTAACACCATTAGACTATTTCTTGTGGGGTTATTTGAACTCATTGGTGTTTCGAAATAAACCAGACTCTCTTCAAGCTTTACAAGTCAAAGTCATATTGTAGTCTTTGTTGCATTTAGAATAGCAAGTAAGAACAGTCGGGCCTTTGCTTTTACTTTCTTAACAGGGATTTCTAGATTTCTTTAGAGTGTGTTTTTGAAATCTTTTTTTTTTTTATATTCAAATTCATTTAAGTATAAATTGTAACATTACAAGGATTTTATTTCATGCTATTTGGCATATAAGCAAATGACTTTCAGAATAAAATTTAACAATTTCAAGCCTTGAAACTACATCCTTTACAGGATATTTTATAAATAACTAAAAGTTATAATATTTTATAAAACGATTTTCTTATACTTTTTTTGCTTAATTTAATATTTAATTAAATTTTAATCGAAATAATTTATTTAAAATTTCAATGGAGAGCGGTATAGAGCGATGATAACCACTTTTAATGCCGAAATTGTAAGAAATTGACCTTGACAACATTTGGTTCTAACATGCCCCGTCAAGCAAATGCAACAATTGAATTATTGCGAGAAAAGTTTGGAGATTCGATTATTTCAAGAAATTGTGATATTGAATGGCCTCCAAGAAGTTGTGATTTAACACCATTAGATTATTTCTTGTGGGGTTATTTGAACTCATTGGTGTTTCGAAATAAACCAGACTCTCTTTAAGCTTTACAAGTCAATATTGAATGTGCCATTCATGACATACAACTTGATTTAGTGGAAAAAGTAATCGAAAATTGGGTTCATCGAATTCGTTCCTGCAGAAGAATTCGTCGAGGCCATTTGAATGACGTTTTATTTAGAACTTAATTATATCGATTGTACTTCACATTAAATAAAAAACTTTTGATTTTCCTTAACAATAAGTGCGTTTCTTTTTAAATAAATTATATCATTCTTATTGGAAAACCTTATATATATCCAATTCAAAATTTTAATTAAAAGCATACAAAATTTTGAAACTGACTTCCTTAAACCAAATCTTCTTTCCGTTCGTATTGTTGCGAAAGGGATTTGTTAGAAGAATGTTTAACAACACATATTCCAATGTCCTTTTTCAATTTTTTCAAAGCACATTCTAAAGTGAATTTTCTATCGGCAAATAAAAATGATTTACCGTAAAAAATAAACTACATTAAACTACAATTATTTAAATTGCTTTAAATTTCTAATGGCAACTCTTACAAATACCTAAAAATCTCATAGCTTGATGAAGGTATAAATATTAGTCTTTAGTAAATTTCACTTGACCGAAAAATTTAACAAAATAAATTTAATTTTAACAAGACACAGTTATTAAGGTATCCACACTTAAGAAACACTTCATAGAAGCACAGCCATAAGTAAATAAAAATACACTTACACAATCTATTTTAGAATTTATTACATCATCCCAACATCTTTTGCAAATTACATAACAAATGCATGTTTAGTTAACTAACAAAATTATCGAACATATTACATGTATGTGGTACTCCAAAAACTAGGCAACACTTAATTAATAAACATCATAAACAGCCATTAAATGAATACACACATAAATGGGAGGGGAACAAAATAAGAACTACAATACATCTTAATTATGATTAACGAGCCAGAAATAATGTATTGAACATGCCTGAAAAATACAGCTAAACAAAAAAAGTTTATCTTAAATAAAAACCTGTCTCCAATTCAATGATACTCGAATTAAATAAAAGAATTCCTACAATAAGTTTTAAATAGCATTTGAATTAAATCAATTTTTTATATTAAAAAGACAATATTTAAAAGGAAAAATTATTTTATAATCTAATATTTTTAATATTTTTACGATAACTCAATTAGTCATAAGGAGGAAGAAATTTGTTGCAAAGCAGTCCCCCAATTTACTAAAATTATTTAATAAATTTAATTAAAGTTTTTTTAAACATTTAAAAATGTCTTCTTAAATGGAATAAACAACTTAAAGTTTTCCTTAAAGTAAGCTTTAGAAAATGATTCATTTGTTTTAAGATCAAGTAATTGTTTCTGGAAATTATAATCGAAATTTCAATATAATTAGTGGCAAACGTCAATCTTTTAATACACAAAAAAAAAACAAAAACAACACAAAGGACGACATCAAAACTCGTACAAAGAAACAAAGATTACAATGGTTACTTAAATTAATTGATCAATTGATGTAAATTATTTAAATAAAATTGAAAATAAAAAGACAAGCGTTTTGTTAGAAGTCAAATAAATAAGATTTTAATGTAACATATAAGGGCTTTAGAGTAAAGGACTAAAGTCTTTAGTAGAATATTTTCAAAAGAGTGCTATTTCAGTAAAATTCTTAAATCAATTTTAAGATTTTTATATAACATTCATACTAGAGCAATATCTGGTGCAGAGCTGTAAAATAATGATTGTTTTCTAAATGAAACAGAGAATCACATAAGCATTGAATTAAAACTTGTTTAATCCATTCATTTTGCCCAAGAAATTAAAATTGACTCAAAGTCTAAATGCATTCATCATGAACAACAAACTTTTAATTTAATTCATTTTACAAAATAATGAATTGAGTTAAAATTTTAGTGAATTCGTTTTGAATTAAATATCTTGACTGCATTAACTTCATATACATACATAAAAAATTTAATTAAAATTTGTATACATTCAGTGTTAATTACAAGCCAAGAATCCATGCTTACGGACTACGTATGTCCGGTTTCTCAATTGTATTTGAGAAATTTTCTTTAAAATTTTGAATATTAAAATTTATGCAAATTTTTGATGATCTCTACGGGAATTTGGCCATTTGTGGGCACATTTTTGTTTGTCCCTCATTTGGACCAATGGGAAATTAAAGCCAAGGGTCCATACTAATTGACTATGTAAGTCCAAATTCTCAATTTTATTTGAGAATGTTTCTATAAAATTTTGAAAATTAAATTTGTGTAAATTTTGATGAGTTCTACGGGAATTTTGCCATTTGTGGGCACATTTTTGTTTGTCACTCATTTGAACCACTGGGAAATTAAAGCCAAGAAAAAGTAAATCCCTCTATACTGAAAAAATTACTTCACATAATTTTAATGAATAGCATTCACTGGCTAAGATTCATTAATTTTATGAAAAAAAATATTATTTTTATATACGCATACGTTAATTCAATGAAAATATTCATTAAAGTTAATTGTAGGCCGGTTCATTAAAACCATTTGTTATTGTTATTTTTTGATAAAAATATTCATTGATTTAATGTAATAATAAATTTTTCAATGAAATACTTTGTTTCTTACTTTGAAAAGGATAAAATTCTAAAATATGAAAATGGCGGTGTAAAATTTTTAACAAAAACACATTTGCTATAAAACTTCAA
The DNA here is from genome assembly GCA_947311025.1 of Lypha dubia. Classification (NCBI taxonomy): domain Eukaryota; kingdom Metazoa; phylum Arthropoda; class Insecta; order Diptera; family Tachinidae; genus Lypha; species Lypha dubia. Next base: position 114,241,341 of record OX371261.1, on the reverse strand, counting down.
ACGTGTTTAAGGGTTATTTCTAATCTTATTCCCAAAATGATATAGAATATTCCATAAAAGTAGATTTTATGATGGCAGTTTGTATCAAAAATATATTTTATATAAAAAACTAATTATGTATCACCATACAATTTATTAATCAATATGATGAAAGCAAAAAGTGCACATTGGGTGCGTTCAGCAGACACAGTTTGCTACACAACTGTTGCTCAACAATTAGTTGAACTCTTTGATTCTCTGAGCGATGAACGAACATAATGAGTGAGCGCTCACTATTTTTGGTCTCTTAGAAAAAGTACGAAATTTATTATATTAAATCAAATTACGATATTTTAGTTCAGTTTGACTTTTAAATCAAATTACATTTAAGTTTATTACTAATTAGATAATATATGTGGCCATAAGGAAAAAGTGCTTAAGTCGTATTTTATAGTTTTGTAGAAAAACACTTTTAATGGTTTGAGTGGGTTTTCATAATATTTTTCCGATTGTACTTTAAGTACAATAGTAAGTAGTTTTTCGATTCTTGTGATTTACAAACATATGGTTTTGTTCATCATAAGAAACGTATTTAATTTGAAATTTAAAATGTTAAAAGGCAACTTTAGCTGTTATTCCATATTAGATAATTAGTTAGAAAAAGAAGAACACCAAGTAATTGTGGCAGAACTTCATTAAAACTCGTTACATATAAATTTAAATTTGCCCAGATATACTTTTGAATATGGAGAATATGAGAAAATTAACTGATCTCGACCCAAGCAGTTTTTCCTATTTGCCTCAGATATATTTCTAAATTTAAATTCAATTTAATTCACAAATAAAAATTATCAAATTTTTTTTACAAAATATAATTCAATCATTTTTATTGAAAAGTAGAAAAGAAAAATTAATTAATTTAGAAAAATTAGTTACAGAAAAAGCTGCTACAGGTTAACGATTTAGTAGCTGGTTTTTCTGCTAAAAGCGCCCATAACTATGTCTTTGTTTTTGCTCAATTCTATATTGTTATCAAGAAATAGCATATTTCAAACTGGAAAGCTGTTTTGCATTTTATAGCGTTTCTTCCTAGCAACAGATGTCAAATGGTCCGAATACGTGAAAAACTTTGTTAAAATTCCATGAAGAGAATTGTATGGAAAGTCCTTAATCTTTTTTGGTCACGATTAAAACAACAACCTTAATTTTATGTAAAATATCAACTACAATATGCGACAGGATTCTAACTTCATAATAACGAAAAGTAATCGAAAGTGACTTGTAAAAACAAAACGCAGCAGGCACGTTAATAATTAAAATGTTCTTTATCAAGTGTTTAGAGCGTTGACTACTAAGCAAACAATGACTTGGGGCCTGGGTTCAAACCCTGGGCAGAGCAAGTCAATCAACATCATTAATTTCTCTAATGTACATTAGTGAGACATTGTATTAATTGCTGTCGGACTATTTAAGTGATGAAGGCATAGCACTGGTCACTAAAAACCTGTTCCGATAGCGATTGATGCTGTTCCAACCTAATTTACACACTTCGTCGGTTAGCAGAAACATCGGTGAAGTAAAACAATTAATAAAATGCCTAATAATACAGCTTAACAAAGTTAATGCGTCTACCTAATACCAGAGGCGCCTCAACACTGCCTTAAAAATTAACATAACGCGCAAAGCAGAGTTGTAAATGAGTTAAGTCTTCTAAATTTTCAACATCTATCTTTTCTACCATATCCCTCTCGCTGATTTCCGGCACAATGCACTGCATACGTAGGGGTCATCCCCTGAGTGGTGGTCGTAATTAAAAAAAAATGTAATCCCTTAAACAGATTTTTAGTTGAGTTTTTACTTTTAAGGCCGTGCTAAATAGAGCCCGCCTTTCTCAACTGACATCGTCTAAGTTGAAATACCATTTTTACTTTGAGCGTACGAAGTACGAAAGTTGGTCCACTTTGAACGTACGTTGAGTACTTCGACATTATTTTTTTCATATGTTGTTTTGTGTGGCAGAAAATACCAAATAAAATAAATTTATTAGTGAATGAATAATGGATGGCAAACTAACCTCAGTTGCGTTGCCAGTTGCCGAAAATTTTATTACAGATTGGAACTGGCAATAGGCAAGTGAGAGCTGCCAGTTTCAGTTGATATTTCGTGCTTTTCTAGCAAACAAAAATTTTCAGTTGCCGTTTGGGAACGCAACTGAAGCTCAGTGGCCATCCATAATCGAACCATAAAAGAATATTTTAAATAAAGGATCAAAATTTGTTACAAACACTAAAGTCAGTAAAGAAAAACACTTGATTTAATATCCTCCATTTAAATACTCATAGTGGCAATGTCCTTCGTCCTCCATTGTTTAACTTGATGTGTGTTGAAAAAGTCGAAATGTAACGTATGACGGATTCTATTAGTTTCGGCCTTTTCAATAATGAAAAAGTAAAGTGGAATTATATGACTGCATTCTTTTAGTGCTTTAACTGAATCATGGGAATAAGCATGAATGAAATTAAGCCTTATTCCGACATACTCGAGAACACTACAAATGAAAACTTTTTTTTTTTTTAATTAAACTGAGAGAGGAGTTCGCTCAAAAATAAAAAAGCTAGGAATGTCTGAGTTTTAAATGGTTTTTCTTTTAAGGAACTATACAGTCAAGACACCTCTTATAACCAAAATGATTGAATTTCAAGATTTTCTATAACATACATTTTCTAATACACTTTACCTGAATCATTCGTTAAAAATTCCTTAAGTGAACAATAATTTGACGTGTTTTACACTATTTCCCCAAAAAATTTCGATAAAACTCATAAATTAAATTGTTAAAAAAAAAACGTGACTACTTCATGAAACTCTAATAAGGGAGATAAAAAGTTTTTTTTCCAGCTGTACCAATTGCCTGAAATCTATTTAAGTTTCTTTAGAAATAATAAATTCTTCTATCGGAAATTTAAATTATCAAACTCGAACCTGATAAAATTTAATTGGATTTTAATTTATAAATTATACAGAATTTAAGCTCTCAGAAGTTTACTTGAAATAGTTACATAAATTTAAGCTCAAATCTTATTATTTGTTAAAGTTTAGGATTCTTTAAAACTTAATTTAAAATTGTTAAACAGCTTAACAGCAACAATTTGTAATTCTAGAGAATATGTTGCTCGTCGCATTGCAAATATAAAATGTTAACCTACTTTTGCTTATTTACTGACTGCTTCCTCTGCTTGACACCAAAAGAAAAGAAAAATAAATCAAAAACGAAAGTTTTTTCTTGTTTTCCAGCAGCAACTGCAGTTTCATTTTCCACAGCATTTTCCTTAAGCATAATGTTATAACTATTTTTTCCTTTTGTTTCTTTCTTTTTTCTAATTACATACTTTTTGCATAATTTTTCTTTGCAATTTTCTTTGGCAGGTATTTGGTAATACACTTTTCTTGTTAAAATTTTCTTTTTTCTTTTGCTTAAACCTAAAAATTTACACGCACCAGCACACAAAAAAAAAAAAATATTTTGTTAACACACGATTCTGTAAAGGAAAACTAATCATACGATTTTAAAAATCTCTTGCACCAGCAGGGCAGACTTAACCGGGCATTTTAAGCCAAGTTTAAGCCTGTTTAAGCAAAAAGTTTGAAACACTGAAATTCTTTTCTTTCCATTTTTTGAACATTTACAATATTTATTTTTTCAACTTTTCTTTTTTCTCCGTTAAGATTAAAATAACTTTTCTTTTCATTTAGGTTTTATTGAATACTTTTGAAAATTTTGTCGCATGTTTTTAACATTCAAAATAATTTTCTTTATCCACTTTAATTTAAGGATATTTAATTAAAAACACATTTTTTGGTATATTTTTTTTTTTGTTTTGCTTCTTTTCATTAAAAATACACACACATATACCGTAAGTAAGTGGGAAAATTATTATACAGTTCCGTAGCATTGTCGGTGCTTCGTTAGCAAATAACGTCCGTGTACTGAATTTGTGTTACGAGAATTGTCGCAGTTTTGTATACGACACACATAAAATGTATGATATTTTTGTATAGTGTTTCGTTGTTGTTGTTGTTGTTATAGTACTTGTCTTCATTTGAACTTCTACAAAAAAAAAAACTTCGGCCCAGCATATTTGATTTTTGTCTTCATCACTTACTGAGACGAGAGTTTAAACATTTTTAGTACCCTCTCTCTTTTCACACATCGTTTCTTTTTTCTTTATGTCTTCTCAATTATGTATGTTAACAACTTCGTATTTTAAGTAAATCTCGTAACTCGTAGTATATTTTTTTTTTGCTTAGAACTTTTCATTCAATAGTTGAAATGTTGTCCAAGTCCCAGTCAAATATTTTGTATGTTTTTTTTTTTATTTCTGTTTCGTGGTTTCTTTTGATTGTTGGTGTAGTTGTATTACACAAGTAAAAATGCACTAATTGTAAACAATTCTTAGCTCTCGTTTGACGAGTATCTACTATAACGTTATTGAATACAAAGAGAAAGGGAGAAAGTAAAATTAACTCTCTGGTTTTGACAACATAAATTAATTTTACCGGCAAAACACGTGAGTTTGTTTAGCATCCTCTCTCATTTTGCTCTTTATTAGAGCGCATGTTTTTTAGTACCGTTTATTTTTACGGTAAATTTCTCCAAAAATTTACGCTGGCAATGCTATTACATATTTAAAATATTTAAAAAACAAACTATTTTCTTAATGGATTTTTTTCTAATACAATTTTGTACTAAAATATTATATATTAACTAATTATTTATTATAAAGAGATTTTTAAGATAATACATGAGATTATGTATGTGTGTGTGTATATGGCAGTGTCTGTGTATATGTATATGGCTGTGTGAATAAAAGCAACAGTTTTTGGGAAAATTTAAAAAACAAAATAAAATTACTTCTTTTTATATATTCTAAATATATAAAGAGCTTAAAACATTGCATACATTTAGGTCAAACTTTATGCAACTGATGGTATTTTAGGAGAATATAAAAATTATGTATTTATAAAAATTAAGGTAAAACTGAGTTTCTTTATTTGTTAGTTATGGTTATACTAAAATTTCTATCATAAAAATTGATTGCGTGCAATTTTTCTTATATTCGTAATAGAGGAAATGTGAAAAACAACTTAGTTATCCTGTTGGCAAATAAAATAAAATTGCACGCAAGAAATTTTATTAAACACAAACAGGAATATAAAAAAAGAAAATTAATGAATCTATTGGAGTAGAAGTTCAATGGACGTTCGTTGCAACACTCCTCCGTCTAAAATTATTCCACAAAAAAAAAAAAAAAAAACATTTAAGACGAAACTAATTATTCTAGAAAAATTAAATATTCTTAGGAGTTTTTTGAAAAAAAACTTTCTAATTTTGCCACAAAAAAATTCAATATTAATTTGTTAATTTGTTAGAAACAACTGAGTTTTTTAATTATGTATATTAAAATCACCTAAAAATATGTTATTTTATCTTGCATCAGCTGGTATGTTCGAAATCGGCCAAGTTCTTCTCATATTATGGAGAAATACACTAGTGTACCTTCCTTGTAGCAATATAGCATATAAGCAAGTATTTTTTTAGCGCATAAAACTGATAAGAAAACATTTAGTTTTGTCCAAAACGGAACGCAAAATATTGAAATTTAAAAGTCTATTTTTAATTAGTGGAAAATTTTTCTTGGAAATATTTAATCGAATATTTAGTCAAAAGTAATTAGCAGCGATATCAGTTCACGCCTTAAAAATTCGCAAATTGTGAAATGCTAAAGTTCAAATTTATTCCAGTACCTTTAACTAAACAAACTGTGATTACTTGCAGTAAATTTGGCAGGACTTCAATAGCAAGTGGCAAAATTAATTACAATAAAAATGATGTTGATGTAATTAATAATACTAATCCAGATCTAATACTAATTATCTGCTGTAATTGATGACATAAGAAAGATATCATCACCATTCCACACAAGGACATTTTTCATAAGGATGGAGGATATTCTTTGTGGTATCAGTTTTAAGACTGAACTGAAATCAAATGATCTGCCAAAATGGATGGTATAAGAGAGATATTGACGGTTTTTTACCATCACCATCTAAACAAGGACATTTTCCATAAAGAGTGAGGATATTCGTTGTGGTTTCAGTTTTAAGAGTGAACTGGAATCAAATGATCTGCTGAAATTAATGGTATAAGAAAGATATGGACGGTTTTTTACCATCACCATCTAAACAAGGACATTTTTCATAAGGATGGAGGATATTCCTTTATAGTTTTAAGACTGAACTGAAATCAAATGATCTGCCAAAATGGATAGCATAAGAAAGATGTGAACGGTTTTTTACCATCACCATCTAAAGAAGGACATTTTTCATAAAGAGTGAGGATATTCGTTGTGGTTTCAGTTTTAAGACCGAACTGGAATCAAATGATCTGCTGAAATTAATGGTATAAGATATATATATGGACGGTTTTTTACCATCACCTTCTAAACAAGGACATTTTCCATAAGGATGGAGGATATTCCTTGTGGTTTCAGTTTTAAGACTTGGCTAGGATCAAAGTGAAAGGAAGGTAAACTTTTCGAAGTATTTATTTTAACAAACAGAGATTGTTTAAAAGACTTTATAGTTGACTTATTAGTTTCAATTTCAAAAGCACTGAAGCTACTGCCATTGGAACAAACAACAAAAAATCCAATTAAACTTGCAACTATTTCAACGAGTTATTGGTAATTTTTTACATAAATACATCAGCACCTTGAAATCAATGAATAATTATATTAAATTATTATTATTCTATTTAAGCGGAACAAACTCTAATGCTTTCAGTGAACTGCTATACATGGAACTTCAATTACATTAATTTTTCAGAAAGAAAAACAAAAATTATGATTAAAATTGTAAATTTTAGAGAAAGAAAAACAAATCGTTATGAATTTAAGCCAAAGAATGTCATTCATGATAAATTATTTTAACATAAATTTCTTAGTGTATGGAATATGATGCAGCCAGATTGGCTAAAGAGAAGAGATGCTAAGCCACTGCTGTAAATTTATATATTCCCAAAGCCTTTGGCATGGTTCCTAGCGAATAACAGATCTATTAATTTAACCATGAGGGACATTACAATGCCCTCTTCCGTATGATTAAGGGTTCTCCGGAGATCCTATTGTTTCCATTAAGGATATGAAGCGCTCTATTTACGAATTTCTCTCTCTCTCTCTCATCTTGGGTTTATTATCGCTAGGTCTCATTATCTAAGCTGGTTCTATGGAATGTTTTAATACAAAATATTTTAGTTTATATTTCTTTTATATCATTTAAGTTAAGTTTCCCAAAAAAAAAAAAAAAAAAAAAAAAAAACAAAATGCAATAGACAGCATTTCATATCCAAAAAGCATTTATTAGCACATTAATGTCAAAAAATTTCAATTAATAATTAAACATTTAACGTTGGAATAAATAATTTCCATAAGTATAAAACGATAACAGCCAGGCTATTGCAGCCAAGGCAGTTTATTTTATGACAATTGTTTTTCATTATTTCTTTTGTCATATTTTCTCTTACATGTCCTTCTATTTGCCAACTTTGCCTCACATCCCAGTCATTGTGTACAATATTTCATTGGAATTTATTGACAAAATTGATTTTATTATTTTCACATGGCGTTTTATCATTTTCAGTTTATTTATTTATTTATGCGTTTTTAGTTTGGTTTATTATTGGCTTTATGTTGCTACATCTTGTGGTAGTGACGATGTGGGATGGTGGGGTGGGAAATGGTTTAATTTTAAATATGAGTTTCTGTTTTTTGTAGTTAAATTTTTCAAAAGAAAAGCTTGAAGCCTGCAAAAGTTTTTTTTTCAACTTGAAATTCAATTTCGTTTGCCGGTATTTACAGAAATACGTTTTACTTAGATTGTGGGCGTATAAGTAATATAGCCATATAGAAATAAATATAATTAAATGAAAGCTTTAGGCTTTATAAGCGATTACAATGCCTTCGATTTCATTTAGAAAAAGCATTCAATCCTTAATTTGAGTTCTTCAAGAAAAACGAAAAAAGTTTTCGGCACAAAAGCATTTTAAAATTTAAAAACGGAAAAATTCACTTATTTAAATATAAATTCAGTTTTAAAAAAATTTTATTGGTTTTCGTGTATTGAACAACTGTAAAACGAATATAAAAAGTTTTCCAATAGGAATGATATTATTTTGAAGTGGCGTTACGGCCATTTGTAATATCTCATGATCTGTCATTTGTTTTTCATTGTGTTCAGTACTGCTTACAATTTCATCATGCAGAGATAAACGCAAGAACAACGTTTACAAATTATTCAGTTTTATAATCGTTCTCCAGTTGCACCTTTTCGTGCGCTTTTGCCATATTATGTTCGTAATAATCGTCCAAGTGTGCTCCCTATTCGTCGAATTGTTGAAAGTTTTGAGGTAACATTTTCTTCACATAATGTTCAAGTGCTAACAAGACGAAGTAATGCAAATATTGCTGCCGTTCAGACAGCAATTTGTCGATTTCACGACTGCCTCAAAGCACAACCTGGCGGCTTTTGAGAAAGGATTTGGGTTTTCATGCGTATAAAATTTTTCTCACTCAATAACTGAAACATTTGGACCGCTATAAACGTCGTTAATTTGCTAATTTTGAAGAAATTGTGATATTGAATGGCCTCTAATAAGTTGTGATTTAACACCATTAGACTATTTCTTGTGGGGTTATTTGAAGTAATTGGTCTTTCGAAATAAACCAGACACTCTGCAAGCTTTACAAGTGAATATTGAACGTGCCATTCATGTACCATACGACATGATTTAGTGGAAAAAGGGCCCGAAAATTGGATTCATCGAATTCGTTCCTGCAGAAAAAGTCGTGGAGGCCATCTGAATGACGTTTTATTTAGAACTTAATTGTAGCGATTGTACTTCACTTTAAATAAAAATTACAATATAATTTTAAAAATTTTTAAATTGTTTAAAATGTAAATATAAAACAATTTTACTTATAACTTTATATTTGTATATTTAAATTGAAAATTATCAAAATAATTATAATAATTTTTGGTGTTATGTGTTTTATATGTACATATTTTTAGATCCCCTGATGATGGTCAACGATGTTGATCGAAATATTGGGAAATAAATAAACAATAATAAACTAAAATTATTGTATTTTTAATGACCTCAAGCTGAACTAATTGGAATTGTTTAAGGATATCTATATATAGGTCAACTATAAATCAAACATTAATAAAATTAAATAAAAAACTTCTGAATTAAGAAATAATATCACTCTTATTGGAAAACCTTATAGTTCTTTTCCTGAAAAGAGTCCTGCTCTGTTGAATGGCAAACAACATTGAAAAGTGCGTATGATTAATATTGATTTATTTTTGAAAAAATATTAATCATACGCTCAGAACAAAAGCAGAATGTTTACACTGTAAATTACAAATAAAAATTTTTAATTTTCTGGGGACTTATTCTTGTACAGAGCAAACAGTTTATCCACAAATTAATTTACTTTCGGCAAATGACGAATGCGATATCGTTGGCTGGAATTGTAAATGTAAAAAAATCTATCTTGAGTTTCTTTCACTTTTTACGTTTTTAGTTGCACCGAAGCTAAACGAATCAATAATATGAATGGTTAGAAAATTGTAAATCAGGAAATTTTCATCAACAAGTTCAGCATTATCGATTGGTTGACATCGCGTGGGGGGCATAAATCTGAAATTAATTTAAGGAGGGAAGTGTAGCTTTCACCTTTTTAAAATTTTAGTAATGAGTGGCAAAAAAATCTTAAACGCTTTAGCTATAAAAAGACGTATGGCACTCGGGGACTGCCGCGGTAAAGCTATTGAATAGCATTTTTTATCAAGTTATGCAATTTCAGTTTCAATTTCAGCTTTCTAGCTATACTGGAAGTGCCCCATACAAAGAAGGGGCACCCTAGTCCCCCCAGGTAAAAAGTGCCTTAACTTAGTATCCTTTGTCCTTCTTCTGGTTCTAAGCTACCTGCCCACCAATTTTCAGCCTAATGAGTTCAGCCGTTCTTGAGTTATAAATAGTGTAACTAACACGACTTTCTTTTATATACATATATAAAAATCCCCTTAAAAACCCAGAAATTTCGGAAAATTTCCCGGGAAAAGGTGGTAACACTTGATGGGAATTCACAAAAACTTAAACAAAAATCCCCATAAAATACAAGAAATACCAGAAAATTTCCCGGGAAAAGTGGCAACACTGTAAATTTAAAAAAATTTCCAAAGCAGCAATACTATATAGTCAACATACATAGACTATACAGAAAAGAAGACAAAAGACTTAAGAAACAAACGTAGTGTGAGGTTTTTTCGTTTCAAAAACAAATTCCAGGTATTTTCGTTTCATAAACAAAAGACTTAAGAAACAAACTTTTGAAAATATCTTGATTCGGTCGCCTCAAAGCCCGCAATAGAAGCTATGCAATAGCTTAAAACCTTTAGACGATAAACATTTTTTTCAAAAATATTTTAACTCTTTAACGTTAGGCTTAAAGGATCTAATCCATTTCTGAATCCTAGCAAAATTTTGCCAATTTTGTTAGATTATTTAGCATTTAATGTGAAAAATTACGAAATTATCGGCCGTTATCGGAATTTTCGGTTTTAAATGGTGTGTGATTTTTAGGTGAAAGCTTGACATTTATTCAAAAACTATTTTGGAATACACTTTACATTATTAAATATATTTAAGACTCATGTATTCCTGATCCGTCCACCAGAGTCTATATATTTTCAAATAACCTTGCTGTACAGTATTGTTTATGAATACATTTATTTTTCTCACTCTTTTAAACAAACTTTCTGTATGTTACATTAAATCAGTATTATTTTTAATTAACAAAAAACTCAACCCAATTACTTAGAAACTAATTACGATTTTATTGTCACTATTGTGCGAGTAAAAGTTAAGTGTTTGTTTCTATTCGAATTTATTATTGACCATTTTTATGAGTCCCCAGGAATTTCAATTGCTTGATGATCAATTTCATTTTAGTATTTTTTTTTTCTTCTCTTTCGGCTTTAAGTGATTTTGTTTTTCTTTTTCGTCGTGTTTCAATTTTAACAAGGAAACAGACAGAAGGGCAGATGGACAAACTGTTTATTGGTGGTGTCATTTGTGCTTTTACTCGAAGTACGAACTAATTAACAACTAATCTTTAAGTAATACTCTTGCAAGCTTTTATCTTTGTGTTTTTTTCCATTTTTTCTTTTGTTTCCTATTTAGCCATTCATATATACATAGAGAGCTGTTTTTGTTCTTGATTATGATGTTGATAATGATAATGATACAGCAAACTTAGTAGAGACAATATACAATTAAAGGGCTCTAATGTTTATACTTGAGATTTTTTTTTAAAAGAAAATTTTTAAGTAAAAAAAACTTAAAACAAAATGTTTAATAAAAGCGCCTTATTTTTTTTTGCTCATTTCAGTGAAGACCTTTTCTTTTATCCCACTCATCAAGCATACATTGTTGTGTGTTTGCTTTCAATATCTGGTAAAATTTGTAAAATATGTAAAATTTTCAAATTGTTCATTTATAGCACGTTTTTTAATTAACTGCTGCCGCTGCTTTCATAAAGTGTAAGTCATCTTTCATTTATTTTTGAATTGGGGCAAAACTATAAAACGTGTAGTCATTGGAAACGCATAAAATCTCAACACGTAATGCAACAAAAAAAAAAAGAAATAATGGAGCAGAATACAAAAAGAAATGCGAAAATTGGCACAAGGGAAATAATGAAAGCTAACAAAGAAATGTTCATTTACACACGCTCACATAAACATGCTTACAAACACACACACACACACACACCTACACCATCCCTCTTACATATACAACAAATTGTTGCAGTGCAGCTTTATACACTTAATTGAAGAATTTTCCTTAATTTCTTTACGCATATTGAAAAATCATGGCAACAGCAACAACAACAATACAGTACTACAACACATTTAAAATTGATTTTAAGCAGAGACAGGCTCTTCAGAGTCCCTGAAGGACTACAAGATAGTCTGCTTTTTATTCTCCCACACACACACACACACATACATTTACACATACGTACAAAGCATGAACTATAAATATTATTGTGAAAAAAATATATAAAAAAATAATATATTTTTGAAGTAGAAGAAAGGAGTCCAGTAACAAATCGAATTTTCATATCTGTCTATGTTTTAAATGTTCTGCTGTGTGTTCCTACGTCCAGCTTAACGGATTTTAATGCATATTTTTTTTTCGTTTTAACAAAACACAAATATACTACAACACGATACAGACACAAATCATTCAAAGCTGGGGTTTAAAAATTTGTCATTTATTAAAAAATTTTGTCCGCATTTATTACTGATGTTGTTTTGAAAACAACATTTAAGAAAATAAGTGTTTTTATTAAAAAAAAAAATTATGAGCAAATTTTTTTTGATATCGCTACAAAAAAAAAGAACAATCACATCGCATCGGGAATACATGATCGAACTACTGGTGCAAATACTTGATTGCTTACACATGCTGTTGTGCAGTGTATGGGCAACTTTATGTTGGCATTGCAAAACATAAAGATTTAACAAACTGTTTGCATAAAAAATAAAATTTAGTTTTTCTTAACTTCTTCGTATTAATTGAGCCGTTTATTTTGAAAGTGGCATAAGTCACTTTTTAAAAAAAATCGAGTTAATGGCAACACTACATACAATTGAACGGTATCTTTTCATATGTAAAAAAATTGCAATCAAAATAAAAGTGACTTATGCCACTTTTAAAATAAACGGTTCAATTAAGTAATAAAAAATGATTGACATCATGATGTTGTTGTTGCTATTTTGAATGTAAGAATTTTTTAGAAAAAACAACAGTGGTTGGTTGTTCATTATTTTTGCATCTTAGGTTTTAATTATAAAGTTTAATCATTCTAATAAAAAGGAGAGATCCTTTTTCTTTTGTGATGGATTTGGAGCACATTATTATTTTATTAAAATCGATTCAATAATTTGGGAGATATAAACGTTTGAAGTTGCTATAAATTTCTGTACATATAACGCACGTATACGTATGTACGTATGTTTGTATAAATTATAAACTCATACATAACCATGTATGTAAGAAAAATTTAAATAACTTCCTACGGAGATCTAATAAAAGTATTTACAAATAGAATACGGACCATTGTGTCGTCCGTCGACTGTAATTTTTTAAATAAAAAGAAAAACTTACCGCTGTGAATGAAAATTATTCTCTAGTTTGCGCAAATCTTTCCATTTTATAATAATTTAGGTCTTATTCACGATAATTTAGAGTCTTCAAATATGCAATTCTCAAATTACTGCAATATTTACTGTAAGAGAAGAAAGAAATTTTGTGCAATTAATCAGCAATGCTTTATTCCACCGTATTATATAAATGCCCTAACTCATAATTTCTTTCAACTCAAGTATTTATCATATTTCGATAGGTAGCACATATCGGTCTAAGCAAAAAAAGAAAAAACCGATTTAAAAAAAAACGATTTAGGGCCTTTTCAAATTATGGTATTTATGATATGTAGCTGTTTCTAGTTTAATAAATTTAAGGTTTGTCTTAATTTTTAAATTTTATATATGTAATTTTAGTTGTGTCCAATTTTATTAAATACCTTTTTTCTCTTCCTTTTTTTTTCTCATCTTAAAGTATTCTTTATCATTTAAAGCTAATTTTTTCATTGCCCCCATAAACCAAAAAAAAAAAAGGAGAAGCCAAGATTAATAAATTACTTCAATTATATGATTAAATTATTTGAGTGATGTCTTACTTATTACACATCATTAATAATAATTATATGCCACGTGTTTAAATTTATGTAAATTACAATCCCTGTAAAGTGATTTATTAGTTCTTATATATGAATAACTACTGGACACTTCACCATACAATCTGTGTGTAATTTTATATTATAATCCTTTAAAATAATGACAACATATTATAAATTAATTATAGTCGTGTAATTATGTATGTTTGTGTGGATGTATGTCGGGCAATATGTAAATGCAGTTCAGCTTTCAGGACTTGTAATTGCCTCTAGAAATTAAAGCAAATGTGGTGGCAAAAGAAATAATGAGAGTATAAAAGTCTATTTAAAACAAAGTTTACTGTTTTTGTAGGATATTGATTATTTAAGTTATGAAAGATCGTTCAGCAAGTAAACTATGTATTACCAATGACATTTCAAAAATATTTATTTAGTTCAAGAAACTATTTGAGAGGCATGCTGAAAAAGAAATAATGCACAATTGTTATTTAAGCAGCAATTTTGTTTTAGCTAGAAACGCACAAGCTAATTAACTTTATACTAAATTCAATTCGCTCAAATGAAGTAAAATATAATGGAAAAAAATAGTTTTGCTAGTAATATACAGCTTCAGTTATTTCTTAGTGCTTAAAATATTTATAAGCATTTTAACTCAGCATGCGGTTAAAGGACACGCAGAACAAATTTAAATCTTTCTTCTTTTATTAAATTTTAACATATGAAATTGATTACTACTTATAAAAATATGCGGTTTAGCTGTTCCGTCAATTTTGTATCCTTCGGTGCAAGGACATGACTTCCTCCCATATATCCTTTTTCTCAAAAACCACATTAAGAATTCATATACACTAAAACTAACGAAATTCTACGACCATTATTCATTTTAGCTCTTTTAAAAATTTTGTGGCATTCGATGCAAGGACCTGACTTTCTCCTAGTATATCCTTTTTCTCAAAAACTAAATTTTAGGCACATTAATAAGTCGAATACAAATGATACGAAAGTTATGCATTTAAGCTCTTTTGAAAATTGTTTGTCATTCGGTGCAAGGACCTTACTTCCTGACATATATCCTTTTTCTCAACTAAATTGAAACTACATTAATAATTAAAATACACTAAAACTAACCAAATGATACGAAGATTATTCACTTTAGCTGTTTTGAAAATTTTGTGTCATTCGCTGCAAGGACCTGACTTTCTCCCAGTATATCCTTTTTCTCAAAAACTAAATTTAAACCGCAGACATAATGCAAAAACACTAAAACTAACAAAATGTTTCGAAAATTATCCATTTGTGTAAATTTTGTTACATACGATGCAAAGAAATGAACATCTTCCGTATGACTTTTTTCGCCAATAACCCTAATTTTAGCCACATTTATGATTACTACGCACTTAATATTGGTAAAAATTTTTAAAATAGTGCTTTTTAGCTTCACTATAACTTTTGTTTTATTTGGTTTAAGGACATGAGTACCTGCAATATGTATATCCTTTTCTTAAAAAATAACTTCTGTATGATTTTTTCCATGCAGTGCAACGACAGAATTACCTCCCATATACCCTTTTTTTGGAGAAACTAATTCGGAACAACATTAGTGATTATAGTGCATACAAACTTGCTTATTGCTTCTAGAAGTATGCATTTTAGTTGTTGTGTAAATTTATTTAGAATCGGATCATGGAGATGAATAGTTGCCAAATATGCTTTTGCTCAAAAGCTAAATTGTATCCTACATTTATAATTAGATTGTGAATACATATAAAGAATTAAATCTATAATTATACATTTTAGCTCTTCTGTAAATTTTCTTTTAATTGGTTCAAAGATATGGCTTTTTTCCCATATATCCTTTTTCTCAAAATCAAAGTTTTATCTCCATTGTTTATTATAAGGCGCTCAAAATTAACAAATACTTCGCTCACTATGTTTTTTAGCGTTTTTGTAAATTTTGGTGCATTCGGTTGAAGGACGCGACTACCTCCCATATATCCTTTTTCCAAAAAATTTAATTTTGGTCACATTTATTATTAAAATTTACATGAAATTTTATATTTATTAATATAATTATATGTTTTACTACTTTTGTAAGTATTATTTAATCAGCAGCAAAGCAAGGACATGACTATTTCTCATATATTATTATTATTAAAAATTAAATTTAAGCTGCATTTCTGATGATAATGCACTCAGACTTGCTTAATGCTTTAAAAAATATGATCTTTAAATTCTTGTGTAAAGTTTGTATTAATTGGATCAAGGATATGACTACCTGCCATATATCCTTTTTTAAAGAAAATCAAATTTTAGCCACATTTATGATTGAAATGCACTGAAAATTAACTTATAGTTCTAAAATAAAGAGTATTATCTCTGCTGTTAATTTTGTGTTAATTCCTTGAAGGATATAACTATCTCTCATATATCCTTTTTTTTCAAAAACTTAATTTTACTTGTATTTACTATGGGAAATTACTACTAACCAATTATAACCTATAAATCGATATTCTTAACATAAATGTAAACGTTCCTTTTATTAAATCAAACGTATTGAACAAAAAGTAATTTTGAATTCTTGCCATTTCGGGAAAAATTCCTTTCATACTAGTATTTTTTTTTTCTCTGTTCAAATTTCATTTAATACTTTAGTATAAATTGATATAATAATTTTAATATTAGATAAATTTTAATTTGCTATATTTTAGGCAAGGGAAATAGAGTCAATATGACAGTAGGGAGTTAAAATATTTAACACTATATTTTGCTTATTAGCTGTAGTCTTACAAACTGAACACCTTTCATATGTTTAACGAATATGTAATTGGTATTTTTCCACAAAAATTTATTGCTCTAAAATATGTCACTTTACCATTTAGCCTGTTAACAAGTAAATATCCGATTAAAATTGTGATGAGCAATTGTTATAATCAACAACAAATAAACTACCTGACATTAAGTACTAAATGCAATTTGTTATTTTACTTACGTAAAATGGCTTATCGTACAATTGACAACTGATAGAAAGAGACACAGCTGTAACTCATAACTTAGTATATACACACAACTATCATTAATTTTACACATAATCTCTATAAAACGAATAACGTCAACAACTATTTCATTTACATGCCTTCATACTCGCACACTCATACAAATACCTGCATATTATTCATATGGCCTTCGTGTAAATACCTCCAGCTTATCATATTTGTACATCTTTAGTTACAACTGCCATATTTTTATGAGGACATTTTGTGGCTTTTGATTTTAATAAAGAAAATTTCATGTATAAAAAAAATAAATATTCAAATTTTAATTCCTTTTTTTTTCATTCATTTAACGTGTAGTCCACAATTTCTGGAAATGGATTTATTAAAAAAATTCTGTTTGGTCAGAATAGCTGCAGTGGGATTGTTAGTGTGACATAGTATTTTCATTTTAATTGACGCATTTACTGCTTTAAGCACTTAATTGGTATTTTATTAAGGTCCGTTTTCTTTACATTATTTATTACATTTTTAAGAGCCGGAAAAATTAAAAAGTTTAAATATTTTTACAGTAGTCCCAGCTTAAGTGCACATAAGCACATAAGGACATAAAATCATTCCTCAGAGTATAAATATCACAACTAATAATAAAACATCGCTTTAGCGTTCAATGAGTAACTGAATTCTTTGAGATATTTCTACTACAAAAGGTGTGTTTTTTATAGAGTGACACAAGTTTAAATCATAATAAAACAAGGAAATATTCTACTTTTAATATCAATGAAACGGGCTTTATTGGAAAGAAAATTTTATGAAATTAATGTTTATATATTTTTCCCCTAGCTTTTTTGTTAAAATATTATGTTGAAAAAAAAAACAAAAACAATTATTAAAAAACTATAAAAAACACTCACGTTTAATATTGAATATTTCCCCTTTTTATATTTCTTTTTTTTTGTGCAACATTAAGTTGTTTTACTTCAACATTTATTTCTTATTTTAAGAATATACATATATTTATTACTTTTTTTTTTTTGGTTGCGTTTTTGCTTTTTTTTTTCATCATATTAATCATCATGATTTTGTTCACTGCTTCCATGAATCCAATGAAAAGACAACAAGACAATGTTGCTTTTTTTGCTGCATATGATTCTATGTGTGAAGATTATTTATAAATTTAAATAAAGAAAACACTTGTTTAATATATAAAGAGTACGAGTTAGTGTGTATGATAAATGTATAACAAGGAATCTATGTTAATAGGACCCTGTAGTTGTGGCTCTATGGAATGCAATTTGCATTGAATTTTCTTAAAGCAAACTGCTGACTCTACAACATCAACCAATGACAGGGTCTAGCTATAATCTTACAACAGGCTTCGATATAAAAAATTGTAATTCATATTGTAATTGTTAATATAAGCCCTTCATTAGTACCACACTTTTATTGCCTCTTAAGAAAACAACAAATGTGTTTACAAATTTAAAAGCCACAAAAGAAAAAAAAGACTGTCCAATACAGCATATATAACCTTAAGAACTGCTGGGTATTGTACTTCTCACAACTAATCTTTGCCACAAGAAATTTTATACGATACCAACAAGAAACGAACAAACAAACAGAGTGTTTGGTATAATTTAAAAACGTCGAAAATCACTTTTGACACGTAAGACAGCAGTAAATCAAGCAAAATATAAATTTTACATTAGCTGTGGTAATTGAGATGAGCACGAAATTTATTTCAGAAGGGGGTGAAAGCTTTTAATCACAATTTATTAAAATAAACACATACATATGCAGATACATATGAACAACACGAATGGTTGAAAACAAAAAGAATTATATGGGTTTTCTAAATACCTTTGATGGTATGCAGCTAAGCAACTCAACATTTTAATAAAAAAAAAAAGAAAGTATAATTAATTTTGAAAAATCTATTAATTCTTTAAAATAAACCTGGAAGAGCACAATAAAAGTTTGCTTAAACTTTAGTAAAAAAAAGAAGTTAGAGTCGAGGCTCCGAAATGAATATTTAGAGCTTATTAACTTCAACTCTTTTTTTTTATTGCAGATAATATGTGAACCCTCAAGACAGCAGGATCATTTTACTTATTTCCACTACGATCATTTATAAAATTTTAGCTTAACCATTTTTCTTCAAGCCATGATGCTGTACACTGAAAAAACATTTACTAAATTTTAGTAAAAAAAAAATCCCTCAAATTGATTTCAAATATTTTCTAAATTTAATTATAATTTTATTAAAATTTAGAAAATTGTTTTTAAATCAAATAAATTTCTTTTAATATATTATATGGTTAATGTTTTTGCAAATAGTTGATAATTTTAGTCTAAAATAATCTTACTTTCCAGGATATATTTTTTCACTAATTTGAAAGCGCATTTGCCAATAGTAAGAATTTTTTTTTTTACTAATTTTAAGGACAATTTATCATACGAATGAAACTAATTGATTTAAGTTTGGTAAAATAAAAGATCGCAATAACGCCTGTTTGCACATAAAAACTAGATGCATTAAATCAACATTAAGATAAATAATCGTTTACGAATACAACAACGTTATTTTAAACCATTTTTTTTCCTTCGATGTTAGTTGTTAGCTTGTATGTATGTAGGCCTACATTTCATTGGTGCTTATTTTAAATCATCCGGCATACAGGCATGAAACACAACAAATAAAATGACTTAACTGACTGCTAATTCTTCAAAAGAAAATAAATAATTAATTACTCGTTTATTTTTTGTTGCAGTTTTTAAGAGCAACTTGACATAATCGTTCCTTAGCTTTTTGGTAAAGTTTTATTACAATACTTAAAAGTTGTGAATTTTTTGTTTCGAGATGAGTGATGTTTAATCAAAGAAATTTTATTTTTTCTGGCTTAAGTTCGTTTTCTCTAAATTTAATTTTGTTATAAATTTAATTATTATTTAAATTAGAAAGAAAAATCTAGTGGCTCTTAATACTTGAACAGACAAAGAAAAATTAGACTGCGCGGAGGGTTGAACTGACATCGATGTTTCGAGACTAACCACCAGTCTCATTATCAGAGTTGTCTACCGCTTTATAACAAAATTAAATTTAGAGAAAACGAACTTAAGCCTGAAAAGTTTAAATCTCTTTGATTATTACAATAATATTAAAAAACTATTACGTTTAGTATTGAATATTTTTTTTTTTTTTAAGTTTCCTTTTTTTTTTAAACATTAACTTGTTTAACTTCAACATTTATTTCTTATTTTAAGAATATTTATTTATAAATTTTTTTTCGCTTTTATATGCTTAATTTTAGATCATTATAATCAATATTAGTAGAGTGTCTATCTTCTAAACCGAAGAGTCTCCGTTAGAGTCGCAATAGACTTTTGAGTTGTAGACAATATCTACCTCTACCTGTTGCAAAGAAGCATCCCCGAGTGATGTAGCACTCTGATAACAACAAAAGGTTCGTTTGTTAGAAAAGTGCTAGCAAGATCAACAACCATATAGCAAGGAAATGATCCACTACACAATTACACACATGAAAACAATATTCCTGGCCGCGGCAGATGTGGCGCTTATAACCAAATTTTTACTCATTTTTTGCTAGACACTAAACTAATTAATAATTAATTAATTAAACAAAAATTTCCTGTATAAATCAAGTAAAATGTTAAGGCATTTCTGTAAAAACGGAATTTACAGCATACGATAACCCTTTTAAACAAAAATTAGGAAAAATTTCTCACATTTTAGTCAATATTTCTTTAGTTAATTCAAGTTCCCTACATACGTCTAATAAAAATCTGCAACGAATATCCTTTCAGGATAACAAAAATTTCATGGCTTAAACTTTACTATAACAAAAAAACCCACTTTATAACTGACAAGCTATTTCCGGTGCGCTTCGGGACCTCTAAACTTATAAAACAACTCTTGAAAGTTTAAATTATTGATTCTAATAAGGCGTGTTTTTTTTAGAGTGTCACAACTATGAGTTGGCATCACTGCTTTTTTTAAGCATCCATTTAACAGCAGATTGTTTCTTTTTTTTTTTAGTTTGCTTTGAAATTTCATTATGAATCGACTTACATCAGAGCAAGGCGTGCAAATTGTTGAAATTTTTAATCACAATAATTGTTCTATTCGTCAAACTCATCGTGCAGCGGCCGCTACAATTTATTTACTCAAAGAAACTTTAGATAAAAAAATAATTTCACGTAATTACTCAATTAAATGGCCGCCGAGATCATGTGATTTAACCCCATTAGATTATTTTCTTTGGGGTTAAGTTAAGTCACTTGTCTTCGTCGATAAACAACAAACAATTGATAAGCTGGAAATCAACATACGAAGAGTTATCGGCGAAATATGGCCCCAAATGCTGCGAAAAGTTGTTGAAAGCTGGTGTTCCAGATTGTGCCTTCTAAGCGCCAGAAGTGGCGGCCACATGGTAGAAATCATATTTAAACAAGTATTTCATAAAATTTTCTTTCCAATAAAGTCCGTTCCATTGATATTTAAAATATATTTCCTTGTTTTATTATGATTTAAACTTGTGTCACTTTAAAAAAAAACACTTTTGATACTTTATTATTTAAGAGAATTGCGCCTTTCGGCCGTCTAATCACCTCAAGATTTTGCTGCACAATAAATTTTCCTTTAGAAGTGATTCACAGCGATTTTCAAGACATTTTTCGCTTTACTTTCGGCGATGTGTGAATATTCTAAATTTCTCTGTACGTGGGGGATACCTCTACCCCGTCCTATCCACTTAAGATTTAGCTGGATACTGTATTTTAGTCTAGAAGAGGTTCAGAGAGATTTTCAAGACATTTATTGCTTTACTTTCGGAAATGTGTGAATATTCTAAATTTCTCTGTACGTGGGATTCCCCTTCCTCTCGTCCTACCCGCCAACTCCAGATTTATCTGGAGATTTTATTTTAGTCTAAAAGGATCACAGAGATTTTCAAGACATTTATTGCTTTACTTGCGAAGATGTGTGAATATTATAAAATTCTTTGTGTGGGGAATACCTTTTCCCCCCGTGCTATCGACTAAAGATTAAGATGGAGGTTGAATTTCAGTCTGAAAGCAACCCACCATGAATTTCATGACATTTGGTGCTTTTTAGTTGCACAGAAATATAAATATATATTAATAATTTAGGCGGATACCCGCAAACAATCCTATCAACTCAACATTTATCTGAAGGATGTATTTTGCTTTAGATATTAATTGCTTTACTTGCAAAGATATGTGAATATTAATATTTTCTTTGAGGGAGGGGTTACCCTTCCCACATACCCTAACACAAATTTTAAATTTCGAGCATTAAAATCCACTTAAACTTTTATTAGATCATTTCATTAGTAATCTAGAATGCAATTGGTTATATAAAATATATTTTTATTAAAAAACAAACACGCATACTAACCTACACACACGCGCGCTCATATAAATAGTGTATGCGTTTGCAGGTGGTCGTGAGCGGTTTAATTAATGTAAAATAAGTTATTTATTTTTAATATGAATATTTTTATTTAACTTTGTTTTTTTTTTTTTTTTTCTTTTCTTTATTACTAAATAACATATTGTTTAAAACTGTAATTGACAGTATGATCAAGCGAGTGTGTTTGTGTGTGAATGTCTGTATGCCAGAGATAATGTATATGTGTGTATTTTAGCATGTGTTCTTGTATGTCCGCATGCATAGTTTAAGCACCTTTTTGTGTTGCGCATTAAAATTTAATTTGTGACACCATTTAAGCACTTGTTTGCTTTTATTCAAACTAAAAATTCATGGACAAACAAACAATAAAATGTAAAATGTTTTACAATATTGTTAACTATTTATCTCTAATTTTATTTATAATTAAAATATGTAATTATTTTCATTTTATACCAAACAATGTCACAATGCAATTAAAATGTATAGAGAGACAGACAACAGCAAAACACTATGTAATATGGAATTATTTTTTCTTCAAAAAAAAAAATCACAGAATTATTGTCAAAAAAGAAGGGAATTCACTTAAATGTGAAAATAAATCAAAAACAAAAACCAAGAGCAAAGAAAAATTAACACCTTCGCGCTATTCGGTGTCACAAATATGTGACAATTTAATAAAAAAAAAAATATGTTTCTAACATTATCTTTTTAAAATTACATCAAAATCATCTTAAACTCAAACAAAAAGGGATATGATGGAGAAGAAAACTGGAAATTAAGAAAACTTAATTCTTTAACCAATCTGTTATTGAGCCTTTTATTAATTTTAAGATGAGGGCTGCAGTGCCTCTGGTGTTAAATAGACGCATGAAATTTCTTCTGCTGTATAAGCAGGCATTTTACTAAATGTTTTTCTTCGCCGATGGTTCTGCTAAACAACGAGGGAGAGGGCTGTGGTATACATTTGCTTGAGACATTATCAATCGCTGTCGGTACAGCTTTGTTTTAGTGACCAGTCTATTATCCCTTCATGACTTAAATAGTCCATCAACAATTAATACAATGCAATAAACTAATTTAATACTTGTAAATCAAAGTTTGTTTAATAGTATACAATATACAAAAAATTCTAGACATCTCTAGAGGGCAACATTCTCGCGTTATTGCTGATATACGGTTGGTCATCGAAAATTGGACATCCGGTCACATTTAAATTATAATGTGAGAAGATTATCCTTCGAATAAAGTAAATTTCATGTCAATTTAAAAATTCCAGCTAATGAAGAATCAGGGCATAATTTTAGTCGTATTGAAGCCTCGATAGAGATCCTAATACAAACAGTAAATACATTTACTCTCAACATGTCCTGTATGATGCAGGAAATGTTGAAAATGCAGTCTACCTTGTTGCAGGCTGTATTGAAAAAACCATGAACTTAAGAATCTGTTTTTGGAACGCAAACGGCATCTGCCAACATAAAAATGAAATAGAATATTTTCTTCTGAATAACAAATCGATGTTATGCTTATCTCAGAAACTCATTTAACGTCTCGAAGCTATTTTAAGATTAGTGGATATAATTTCTACGATACTAAGGATCCTCGAGGTAGAGCTTGTGGTGGCTCTGGAATCCTAATAAAAACTCGAATAAAACACTACCTGCTAAATGACCTTCGTGAAGAATATCTTCAAGCAACAAATATCTGTATTGAAAATTTTTATCAAAAGCTTGTGATATCATCTGTTTATTCTCCTCCCAGGTTTTCAATTTCAGAGAGTCAATATACCGCATTTTATACAACACTGGGGTCCCGTTTTCTAGCAGCTGGCGACTACAATGCTAAACACACTTTTTGGGGTTCACGTTTAATCAGTCCTAAGGGTCGTGTTTTGTTTGACACAATTTCAAAAATGGGTTTGAATGTAGTTTCAAGTGGTCAGCCAACATATTGGCCAACGGATCGACAAAAAATTCCTGATGTTATCGACTTTGGAATCTCGAAAGGTGTGCCCAGCGAAATGATGGAAGTAGAAGCATCTTTGGATTTGTCTTCAGATCATTCGCCTACTATTATCACTATTTACTCACACACAACCGCAAGACCAACATGTGATTTACCGCTGACATCTGCACGTATTAACTGGCTGAAATACAAAAAATATTTGAGTGCTCATTGCACGGAAAATATGCCATTGAGAACACCTGCTGACATAGAAAACTCTATTAGGTTGTTTGAAGCACATGCTAAACAAGCTGCTCTTAATGCTTCTTCAATTCAACCAAAACAACAAGAGAGATTTAACAATATTTTTTGTGCAGATATAGAAAGGCTATTGACCGAAAAACGGAGAGCTCGACGAGAATGGCAACGATACAGATCGCCTCAGATAAAATTAAGGCTTAAGGAGTGTACCAAGCAGCTTAGAAAAGTTTTGCAAACACAAAAAACAGCTTCGCTGCAAAAATTTCTGCAAGAACTCGATGCAACACCATCAACAGATTATTCGCTGTGGCGTGCAGCCAGAGGACTTAAAAGGCCGGTGATATGTAAACCTCCATTACGAACTTCAAATGGTGACTGGGCAAGAACTGATGCTGAAAAAGGTGCTCTTTTTGTTAAACACTTAGAAAAGGTATTTACTCCAAATATTTCTGCTGATATTATTGAACTGCCACCAGTCGTCGCTTTACCAGAAATTCCGCTAAGATTTAATATTGTGGAGATTGAAAAGGCTATTACAAGTCTAAACTCAAAAAAAAGCCCCAGGTATTGATAAAATAAGTAACAAAATGCTGCAAGAATTGCCTTTCATTGCAAAACGAGTAATACTATTCATCTTTAATAGTATTTTACGACTGCAATACTATCCGGCAGAATGGAAGGTTTCGATGATTACTATGATACCAAAGCCCGGTAAGGATCATACAAAGGTTGAATCCTATCGGCCTATTAGTTTATTGTCCAATATGTCGAAACTTTTTGAAAAACTGTACATGAGCAAGCTGACTCCTATAGTAACTAGCAGTGCATGTATTCCAGATCATCAATTCGGTTTTCGCAGTCAACATAACACTATTGAACAAACTCACAGACTTGTGAATGTTATAAGAGAAACTTTTGAAAAAAAGAAATATTGTTCAGCGCTTTTTATTGATGTCGCACAGGCCTTTGATAAAGTATGGCACGAAGGTCTTGTATACAAATTAACACAAAATCTACCCGCAAACATCGTCAGGCTCTTAAAAAGCTATCTAGAGGAACGAAAATTTGTAGTTAAGGAAGGCAATTTTACAAGCCCCCCGCAGTCGATTGAAGCCGGAGTCCCTCAAGGCAGTATCTTCGGTCCTTTACTTTATTTAATATATGCCTCTGACTTACCGTTAAGCAGTATCATTCACACGTCAACATTTGCTGATGATACGGCTTTTCTAAGCGTTCATGAAAATCCTGTAGAAGCTTCCCGGAATCTACAAGGGTACATCTCAAAATTGGAAACATGGCTAAAACAATGGCGGATAAAAGTGAATGAGCAGAAATGTGTACACGTTACTTTTACTTTACGCAGGGAAACATGCCCGCCTATACAAATCAACACCGAGACTATACCGCAACACACTGTAGTAAAATATCTAGGCGTTCATCTTGATCGGCGTTTAACATGGAAATCGCATATAGACGCAAAGTTGACACAAATGAAATTAAAAGCAGTCCAAATGAATTGGCTTATTGGAAGAAATTCTATATTAAGTCTTGACTGTAAACTTTTGTTATACAACGCGATCCTGAAACCAATATGGGCCTATGGAATCCAGTTATGGGGCACTGCCTCAGCATCAAATGTAGAAAAAATTCAAAGGCGACAAAACAAAATTCTACGTACAATTACTGCAGCCCCCTGGTATATCCGAAATCAGCGAATTCACAAAGATCTCGATGTTCCGTTGGTGAAGACAGTATTTTCAAAACACGCAAAAAAATATATTGAAAAACTAGTATTGCACCCAAATCCACTTGCGCGCAACATTCTAAATTATAGAGGCCACACCCGGTTGAGAAGGAGGGATACTCTTTCTCTCAACCGTACACGAGATATGTAAAACATCAAAAATCAACAGTTGGAATTAAAAATTGTGTTTAGCACTGGCTAAACATATATTAATGTATTTTTAGATTTAAGATTTGAAAAACTTATTGATGTTTCAATATACAATTGAAGATTCAATAAATAATAAAACTACCACAAAAAAAAAAAAAAAAAAAAAAAAAAAATTTAAAAATTCCTTTTTGTTTTATTCTATTTCAAAGTTCTATACCTCTATAAAAAATACCCTTTTATTTTACGAAAGTTAAGAAACCCTTTCGCATTTATTTAGTGTAGAATATTAAAATTTCTTAAATAATATATTTTTAATAAATAAAAAAAAGGGCTCCATGAAAAATGGCACGAATGAAATTTAGCCACAACTAAAAATAGTAAAAATGGCTCCAAACAGAAAAACCAAATAGCAAAAATTAGTTTTGTAAAAATTTTTATGGCCACTTTTAATAAATTCATTTTGGGGCCATTTCACCTACTCGAGGTAAAAAAAAATACAAATTGCAAAATTTAGAAAAAATCGGCATTAAATTTAAAAATTAAAAAATTTGAAAATGGTTTCAATAAATGGGCGAAAATGGACCCAAAGTTTGTTTTGTTGTTTTTAATAGAAAACTTTTGAGGGTCATTTAGTTATTTTGGCGGCATTTTTCATTGGGGCCATTTTTTATAAAGCCGAAAAATCTTTTTTAAATTATTTTGTATAAATTGTAATATTTCTCAGGTGTTCCAAAAAACAAGTACCAAATGACTTAATGTGTAGATTTATTGCCTTTATCTAAGCAAAAAAAAAAAGTGAATCTGTAACCGCGTGAGTCAGAAATTTTGTTAAATTTAATTAAAAATTATTTTCGCAAATTTCTCATGTTTCTCAGAAGTACGAAATATTTCATAAAATATACAGGCGATTTTATTGAAATGTTACACAGATTTTTTTCTCAAAGTCATTTTATACGTGTTTTTTAAAAAGTTGACATTTTTTCAGAAGTTGAACTTCTAAAAGCAAACTTTCCACGCAACACTGACTTTTAAACATTCGAAATTTCTTCATGTGCAAAACAACAACTATTAAAATTTTAATAAAATTTATAACAAAATGCATTAAAAAAAATAATTTAAATACATAAAATTTT
The DNA here is from genome assembly GCA_947311025.1 of Lypha dubia. Taxonomy (NCBI): domain Eukaryota; kingdom Metazoa; phylum Arthropoda; class Insecta; order Diptera; family Tachinidae; genus Lypha; species Lypha dubia. Next base: position 114,213,820 of record OX371261.1, on the reverse strand, counting down.
TACCACACCGTCCTGCCAAAACTAATATACTTCTTCCTCACTCACTCCGAGAAAAACTATTAGCAGGACTTCATATTAATTCTAATACATTTGCGTGCTATAATGCATTTGCTAACGATTATTTGCCATTTAATAATGCAATCAATTTCGATGTTTTTCCACACAAACAAGCATACATACATACATACACACAAATATGATATAACGCAAATGACAAAAAAGTTATTGAACAACTAAACGAAAGACAGACAATAAATTTGTTTTATAAACGACCAAAAAAAAGCTCTTACGTATGAATATTAAAATTATTTTGCAATTTATTTTAATCTAAATAGAATAGAAGATTAAAAATGTTATATATTGATTTTAAATTAATTATTTGCTAAAGTGCACAATGGTGTGCAACTTATATAAAAAAGAAATTCTAAGCTACTGAGTTAGAGTTGTCAGATTATTCTGATATTTGTTGAATCTGAAGTCCTTTTTAAGTCCCTGTCTGTGTTTGCAAGGATTCTCTCATTGAACTATTTTCTTTATTACTCATAATATCCTGTAGTGTTTTTCTAACAAATATATTTGTTTAGAATTCAAAAAAGAAATAAAATTGTTAATGCCAAAAAAAAAAGGAAACCTAACCCACTGTGCAATATAATAAAACATTTTAAGCGTTTTAAAATATCATGTTATAATTTGTTATGAAATTGAAATCTATTTTGTTTTTAGGTAAAACATTGGATTCATTTAAAATTTAAAAAACAGAAACCTAACCCACTGTGCAATATTATAAAACATTTTAAGCGTTTTAAAATATCATGTTATAATTTGTTATGAAATTGAAATCTATTTTGTTTTTAGGTAAAACATTGGATGCATATAAAATTTAAAAAATAGAAACCTTACCCACTGTGCAATATAATAAAACATTTTAAGCGTTTTAAAATATCATGTTATAATTTGTTATGAAATTGAAATCTATTTTGTTTTTAGGTCAAACATTTGATTCATATAAAATTTAAAAAATAGAAACCTAACCCACTGTGCAATATTATAAAACATTTTAAGCGTTTTAAAATATCATGTTATAATTTGTTATGAAATTGAAATCTATTTTATTTTTAGGTCAAACATTTGATTCATATAAAATTTTTAATTTTGCTTTCAATTTGTAGTCTTCGCAAACAATTATTTTTCCGCCATTTGGTTTCACAAAAAATGGTTTAATAATCCTTTTTATTTTTTCTCTCTTAAATTAAGCTGACAAAAAAACTAAAATGAAATTAAATTAAATTAAAATTCTAAAGTAAGTCATAGATTTTGATAATTATGTCGGAAAAATTCATTAAATGTTCCAGCAGAAGAATATCTAGGATATTTATGGCAGCCGCACTAACCACAACTTCCTTAATAAGAAACACACACACAAACACTTACACACACTCTGTCAGACAGACAGACAGACAGACAGACAAACAAACTAAAATCCTTTTTCACAACAAAAAAAAACCACAGAGAAACCGAAAAAGCTTGCAAACAACAGCAGCTACAAGTCTTGAAATGAAAAATAGCCACTTATTTAGGCCGATGAATTCATTCATTTTGTAAAATTCAAACAAAAACCCCTTTTCCTTTTTGGATAGAACAAGAGTAACAAAGAGAAAGTCCTAGCAAGACTTTAATCACTTGTAAATTTTTGATAAATTAAACAATATTTTAGCAATTTGTCTGTCCTTTTAGATTTATAATAGAAAGATTTATTTTTTCCTTAGCACTCTGTAGGGGGATAACCCTTTTCTGGGCAAAGAAACAAATAAGCTTTTGACTAAAATACATATTAATTAAAATCTAGTGCAAAAAAAAAAAATAAAAGATAGAGAACTTTGTTTTATTGATATGGCCCCAAAATAAAAATTAGACATATAGAAGAAAGTTTATGGGGGAAAAAAAAACATGAAAAGGTCAGTCTGTTTTAGTTTTAGCAAAAATATTAGAAAGCATTTAAGATTAAGAAGGTTGGGTTCGAAGCTTAAGGCTCTCACAACTAAATAGGCTTAAGAGTAAATTGTTGTAAAAATCCCAAAAAAAAAAAAAAAACTGCTACCATTTGGTCTTAAGTGCAATATATTTTGCTTAAAAGATTACTTTTTGTCATTTATTTTGTAATATTTCTTTCTTATTCTTAGCATACATTTAGGATATGAAAATAAAACAACAAAACAAAAAGTTGTTCTAAATTTCTCAGTAATTTATAATAAACTACTTTGTTGTTACATTTTTGGTTTATAAAAGGTTTTTCAATAGGGATGATATGATTTTGAAGTGACGTTTCGACCATTTGTAGTATGGCAAATGATCTGCCATTTGTTTTTCAGTGTATTCATTTTATTTCATTTTTATATACTTAATCGAGCCCATATGGGCCATATATGATTAATATAATGTGATACAAAAGTAATGATAATTATTCTAAATTATATAGATATGAAAATAGTAAATAATATGTTTCAATATAATTTATCAGTCTGTTTAATTACTAAAGGGTCCGCCAGATAACTTTTTTTTTTTGAAAATGCTATAAAGAAAAAACGACTGAATATTTTCTCAACTTTCTTTTTTTATTTGAAAGTACAATCCTTCTGGTTAATAATGAAAAAAAATTTCATTCAAATGGCTGCCTCGGCTGGCCATGCAGTAGCCTACACGATCGGTCCAATTTTTAAGCACATTATCGATTGTGTGCAGCTGTATTTCACCAATGGCTTCACGAATATTGTGCTTTAAAGCGTCAATTGTCTCTGGCTTGTCAGCGTAACACTTATCTTTGACGGCACCCCACAAATAATAGTCCAACGGTGTCAAATCGCAGCTCCGAGGTGGCCAAACGACATCACCTCTACGGCTGATAATGCGATCTTCAAAAACAGGGCGCAAAACATCGAGTGTAGCTTCGGCAGTATGGCACGTCGCGCCGTCCTGTTGAAACCAAATGTTGTCAATATCCTCCTCCTCAATTTTTGTGAACAAAAATTCGTTCAACATGGCCCGATAACGATCGCCATTGACTGTAACGGCCACGGCCCAATTATGCTTCTGGACCAAAATCCGCACCAAACAGTGACTCGTTTTGGTTGCGTCGGCTTTTCAATGTATGAGTGCGGGTTTTCTGTGCCCCAAATGCGACAATTTTGCTTGTTTACATACCCGCCAAGATCAAAATCAGCTTCATCTGAAAAAATGATTTTTTTTGGCAAAATCGGCATCTTCTGTAAGTCGATCGCAGGCCCACTTAGCGAAGCGAAAACGCATTGGATGGTCAGTTGGCTTCAACTCCTGAACCAATTGGACTTTGTATGGCGATATACCAAGGTCTTTATGCAAAATTCGTCTCAATGATGTCTTCGAAATGTTCAATTGTTGAGAACGACGGTGAATTCATGTTGATGGCACTTCACGCACACTTTCTACCACAGCATCAATATTCTCGGGTATACGCACTGTTTTTGGCTTTTCACGCTTTGATTTATCGATGAGGATGCCAGTTTCTTTCACTTTTTTCACGAGATAACGAACATACGGAGCTGACGGTGATTCTATTCTTCCAAAATCCGTAATCCGTACGCAATTTTCGCACACATTCTGCAACATTACCATGATTTTCAAAGTAATGTCGCAATATATCCCAGCGGTTATGATTTTCAAAGTAATGTCGCAATATATCCCAGCGTTGTTCAAGCGTATACACAACCATATTCGTTCAGCAGAAGGATAAAACTAATTACCTGTCAAACCAGACATGAGCTAAGTGTTACCATGCACGAAATAAGCACTAGTTGGAAAAAAAAAAAACGTTAAATGACGGACCCTGTATAACTAATTCAATACGAATTTTTCAAAAATTTCAAATACTTATATCTTATCCTCGATAATGAGTAGCTAAATGTTTTGAGGAATCTCGGTAGCCTATTCCAAATTCTAGATGAACGTACCAAGAACGATCTCTCAAAGATATTATTATTTATCTTAATTATAATTACTGGACAACGTGTTGACCTGGAAAAGCTAAAGTTTCACAAAGGAGATTGCGGACTTTGTGCTTGTATAGTTCGATATAATGTAATCAGAAGCCTCAAATTTATCATTTGCCGAAATGTAGTGAGTAGACACAGAGTCTGAAAGCTTAAGAAAGAAAGCATAGCGTAATATTCCGTTGTATATTAGCTGTATGTTCCTGATATTCATACCAGTAGTGCAGCTAAAAACTTCAAGGCAATAGAGAATATGTGGCATGAGCAAGGCATGCGATAGTTTTAATCTGATATTCGTGGACAAAAAATAGTCTATATAATATAGTGAACGAAGAGCTCTTCCAACTTTAGCTGCAACTGCCGATATGTGACTTTTAAAACTAAGATATCTATCAATTAACATTCCTAAGCAGTTTACAGTATCTACAAACTGAATACGAACGTTGTTGAACTGAATGTGCATAAGATCTTTAACATATCCAACCAAGCCAAAAACCATAGCACTAGTTTTATTAGGATTGAATTTAAGTTTGTTTTGAGTCGACCACTTAGAAACACTTTAGAGAATGTACCTTATAGTTTCCACATGACAGTCAAGAAACTGTTTATTACCAACAAATTGATGTCTACCAAATACAAAACAGTATAAAAGCTTGCACGCAGACGAAGAAAAACCAAATCTAGAACATAATTTCGGTATTAAAATGTTATAATTCACCGTGTCGAATGCTTTACTTAGATCAAGAGATACAAAAGTATATATATTCTTTGTGTTCATATTTCCAAGAATTTGTTCTGTTCCAAATTTGATGTTTAGTGTATTCACTAGTGTTTAAAGTTTCATCATGGAGAGATATGCGCAAGAACAACGTTTACAAATAAATCAGTTTTATTATCAAAATAATCGTTCTCCAATTACAACTTTTCGTGCGCTTTTGCCATTTTATGGTCGCAATAATCGTCCAAGTGTGCTCGCTATTCGTCGAATTGTTTATTATTTTGAGCTTACATTTTCTTAACATCATAATGTTCAAGTGTCAAAAAGACAAAGAACCGCTCGAAGTAATGCAAATATTGCTGCCGTTCAGTCAAGTGTTTCTGAAGACCGCAATTTGTCGATTGCAAATTCGAAATGAAGCTGGTAACACCGTTACTCTCAATGGAGAGCGGTATAGATTGATGATAACCATAAAAGGCCGAAATTGGAAGAAGTTTATCTTGACAACATTTGGTTCCAACAAGACGGGGCAACGTGCCACAAAGCAAATGCAGCAATTGAATTATTGCGAGAAAAGTTTTGAAATTCAAGAAATTGTGATATTGAATGGCCTCCAAGAAGTTGTGATTTAACACCATCAGACTATTTCTTGTAGGGTTATTTGAAGTCATTGGTCTTTCGAAATAAACCAGACTCTCTTCAAGGTTTGCAAGTCAATATTGAACGTGCCATTCATTTCACATACGACTTGATTTAGTGGAAAAAGTGCTCAAAAATTGGATTAATTCGAATCCGTTCCGGCAGAAGAAGTCGTAGAGGCCATTTGAATGACGTTTTATTTAGAACTTAATTGTATCGATTGTTCTTCACTTTAAATAAAAAACTTTTGAATTTCCTTGACAATAAGTGTGTTTTTTTTAAAGAAATCATATAACTCTTATTGGAAAACCTTATATAAATTCTCTTTACTCATTTCTCTTTATCTTGAAACATACAAATAAAATGTAGATTATTTATAGCATATATTTAGGCGATTGAAATAAAAATATATGTATTAAACAAATTTTATTAGATTGTTTGAAATATTTACAAGGAATAAATTACTGTAATTTTTTTTTTTTTTTTAATAAAAATAATAAAAATTTTGTTTTTGAAAAATCGGCGAAAGTTTAGCGCAATCATTTTACAAATGAATACTGGACCAGGCTTACAACAGATTTTCTATTGAGCCGTGTATGTGAAAATCTAAGTGATATTAAATATTTCCTTTGTTTCTTGAATTATCAATTACGTCTAATTCCCTCACTCATTATGTTACGGACTTGTATGGCATCGAGGAGACTCGAGAGTGAACACATATATTAACACGGTGTTAAGAGCACTCTCGGCTTAAGTCGAAAGGCAGGTTCCCCCAATAATCTCTCCCACAATAATCTCTAACATATTTGACCTCTTCCAAAATCATTCCTTAAAAAATCTTAAATTTTTTCTTTTTGTTGCTTGGTGTACTTTTAGGAATAATTATAAATTATTCAAAAACTAATTTTTACAATCAATGTGGTTTAAAATATTATGCGTTTTAATATTTTAGCAAAGTCAAACAATGCCCAGAAGATCGATATATTCCGGTTTTTGCCACAATTTAAAATTAAAAAAATACGCATCACCATAAAAGTGGGATTCATTTCTTTTATATCGTGTATGTGTGTGTGTACCTATTATAATATTTGTGGCTGCGATTAATTTTAATTTTGAAGTTTTGTTTCTGTTCGATTGTTAACTTGCAATAAATCTGTCTAATACTAATAATATTATAAATATGAAAAATTGTAGGTTTGGATGTTTATTCTACTATAAAGTGAAAACCGCTTAAAACGATTTTTATGAAATTTCGTAAATGTATTGAAAGCGTACTTTGTAAGGGCAAAAATAAAACAAATTAGTGTAGTATCGGTACCTTTTTTTATGTTTGTACTAATATTTTATAAAGTTTTTCTCATCTAACATACTTTCGGTGGCTTAAATAAAAAAAAAAAAAAACTGATACTTGTGATGCACTTTACATATGGTACTTTTTTATTTTTAGTACTTTTTTTGCTTTTGGTATTTGTTTTTCTTGAGAAATTATCTTGATGTATTTCGATCAAATATATAGGATATGTCCGATTTAAAAAGAGTAGGGTACTTTTTAAGGGCAAAAACAGGTCAAGTTCGTACTTTTGGTAGATACTTACAGCCGTAAAAACGAAAAAATTTTATTAAACTTTTAGTAAACCATCAGTAAAGTCAAAAAATTTATTGTTGGATTTGCCCTTCTTTAAACCAAAAATAAAGTGACATTTTGCATTATATTCAAGTAAATATAAAATATGGTGACATACATACATATATGTATGTATATAAGTGTGTAGATATGTAGCATGTATTATTAATATTTACCATGTTTTCCATTTCATTTTCTGAAACTTCTTGTTTGTTATTAGTTGCATCCATTTTAATTACACAAATTATAAATACATATGTACGTTTACTTGAAGCACAAATCAAAGAAATAAAATAAAATTCTGACGAATTATAGCAGTGATGTAAATTAAAGGTAAACAAACTCATTATTCGCTACCGTATATCACAAAAATTGATAAATGGTAACAGTTTCTTTATTGATTTTCATTTAAAATTGTTCGCAAACTCATTTTTTATGTTTCTTATTTTGCAAACATATATTTTTCATTAAATTTTTTAAATAATTTATAGAAAACCTGATATCTACTTGATTATCGGGTTTAGCAAACAGTGGTTTAAAGCATCACTAAGAACTAAATGACAACCACATAAAAAGAGAGTTGCCATACATTCACATAAAGTCGCTACAATCGTTCAACAGCTATAAAACTGATATTGTTCCTTTATGAATACCAATTTTTATTAATCATTAATAAAACGAAAAGTCTACGATAGCTATTGTACTCTATAAACCTACAATAATATTTTTTTATGAATACGGCCGTTAGTATGTACTTTCGAAAATTTTTCCATTTTTTACTAAAACGATTTTTAGAAATTTTTTTATAAATTAACTTACTTTCTGTGGCCTGAAATGAGAAAAAGCTCGTACTTTTAATGTTTTTTACGATATTTTTTAGTTTTGGTACTTTTTCTCTTCAGAAATTTTTTTGAAGGCTTTGGATGAAATTTTTTTGGCATGTGTCCCAGATTAAAATATAGGGTACTTTTTAAGGCATAAACAGGACATTACTTTCGGTACTAATTTTATGATTGTACTAATTCTTTATAAATTTTTTATAAATTAATTTAACTTCTGTGGCCTGACACTAAAATATGTGATATATTGGGCGATTTTTTCTTATGGTATCTTTTAACTTTGGTCCTTTTTGCTTTTGCTACTTTTTTCTAAGGAATTTCCCAAAAGGATTTGGTTGAAAATTGGTTGCTTGTGTCCCAAATTAAAAAATATGGTAATTTTGAAGTCAAGAAACGGGACAAAATAATACTTTTCATATGTGGTACTTTCGTGCTAATACTTTTTAAATTTTTTATAAATTAAAATACTTTCTAAGGCCTGAAATGAAAAAAATGATACTTTCGTTATTTTTTTTTAATATGTTACTGATTTGTTTTTGGTACTTTTTTGCTTTTGGTACTTTAACTCTTAAGAAATGCTCTTAATGGATTTGCAAGAAATTTGGTAGCATGTGTCTCTTAAAAAAAGATAAGTTAACTTTTTAAGGGTTTAAACCGGGACAAATTAGTACTTTTTGTAGTTTTTGTTTAAATTTGTTTTTTTATAATTTTTTTTATATTAATATTTAATGTACTTTTTGGGCGTCAAATAATGAAAAACTGGTACTTTTGGTATTTTTTGTTTTATTTACAATTTATTATTCCCATTGAAACTTTTTGGGCGGGAAAATGAGAAAAAATTGGGACTTTTAATACCTCTTTGAATGTTCGATAAATGTTAATTAGTAGAAGGCTCTTTTAACACAATTTAATTTCCGTCAAACTGAATGCTCTACAAACCTTTAAAAACAATATAAAAATTACAAATCCTAGAGAAAACTAATTTAATTCAAGCTTAGCATTTTTTTTTGTATACATTCGTAGCTACCTATTAAACACGCACAAACTTTCAAATATGCAAACCAATTTATTTATATATAAAAATCTCTCATAATGAACAATATTTTTTTTAATTTAAAATATATGCAGGTGATGAGTGGATGAGAAACCAATAAGCAACAACAACAAAATATATTATGTGTTTTTTTTTGCCAACATTTCAATTCACTGAAATTGCAAATCAATCAATAAATAAATGAAATGAAAATCAATTTGTTTGGTTTATATGGTTGATGTAGCCATCCACATAAATATTAATTCATACATACACACACTCACACATACAAATATAAATACATATGCACACGTTTTCGAAATATATAAATACACTTATAAATATATAAAAATACACTTATAAATTTATTTAAGCCCCTGAAACATTTAGTTGATTGTTAGCAGCAAAAACAGTTCACAATTTCACAGGATCACTGCTGGATGAGCACATAAGATATTAAGGCGAGCTACGTTTTGCTACCTTTGAGACATTTTTAAAATGAGCGATGTTGTTAGTAAATCTTATCGCGGTTGAAAGTTCTGAATTTGAGCTGCACCAAAACTCTGGTTTCTACACCATTTTAAAGTCTGTATTACTTTTCTTATTTACATTAATCTACAAATTAAACTGTCATGTGTTAGTCCAACAATGTATCAAAATATTCCAAAAAAAAATGTTTGTTGGGTTATTGCATATACCCCTATATTTATTGTACATATGTACATATATGTTTACACGTAAATATAATAAATAATTGCAAATGCCTCATTTAATTTTAAAATTTATATATAATACGCACATACACACGCACGCTTAGACTCACACTCACACACTTTAGCTGCAATATTTATTTTTTTATACCATCGAAGGTGTAGACAATTTTTTAAATAAATTTTAAAAATATTTTACATTCATCTGTTTTATTTTTTTGCTGTGCTGGATATTTATTAGCACATGCCAACAAGGTGATTGTTTGTACACGAATGGTTGGCTTAAAATTTACTTGATTTCTAGGCAGTTTAAAATGTTGAAATTATATAAAAGAAATTTAAATAAAATATATGGGTGTTTCCCCATTGGAAGAGAATACAAATCTTTTACATATAAAAACGCATAAATTTGAACATAAAATCTTTTCTAGCGTAATATAAAAATTTACCTTCATTCATCATAATAAAAGTTTTTAAACAGAGTTTGAAAAAATTCTTTTAAGTCCCAACAATCCTTAAAAAGTTTTAAATTTGCTAAAAAAAATCATGTGAATTTGTAACATCCTTCCAGAATTTTTTCGTATATATAAAAAAAAAATATTTATATCAATAAAATATTTAATCGCTTCTTGCTTTTGAAAGCTGAGTGTGTTGAACGTTACTTTTTTTAGGCTTAAACTGCACTTAAATCGAAAAATAATAATAAATTAATCCCAAATATTCAAAAGTCTTATAAAGTTATCAAATATTAGCAAATGTTTCATGTATTTCTAACAATCATGTTTATTTTTCACTTGGAAATTGTATAGAACGTTACTTTAGTGTGTGTGTAAGAAGGTGTTAATATTTAAACTGTTTGTTAAGTGTGGATTTATGCAAATTATAAGAATATATTTATGATCCATAATTATACATATAAAGATATATAATGAAATTTGTAATGAACGTTACTTTTAGTGTTCTTTTTTTTAAAAAAAAAAGAATTTATGAAGCAAACATTGACGTTAAAAATAGATTTTGTGTCAAAAATCATCATTAAGTAAACATTGCACACAAAATATTTAAATCTTCACAAACATACATATATGTATATTAAATGTTGTAATGAATGTTACTTTAAATTTTTTTTTTGTGCTTAAAAGGAGATTATGATAAGGCTCAGCATTAAGTATCTATTTAGTATAAAATATATGGAATATAACACACAAATATTTAATTTTGTAATGAACGTTACTTTTTATATTTTGTTTGCTTTTAAATATAAAAATATATAAATAGAATACTATAATGACCGTTACCTACAGTGATTTGTTTGTGTTTAAAAAAGATTCTGTGTTAAAACTCATCGTTTGATATAAAACATGTGAAATTAAAAAAAAAAATAAGTGTTGAGCGTTACCATAATATATATATATATATATATATATATATATATATATATATTATGTCTATAAGTAAAAAAGAGTTTATATTAAAACTCAGCATTGAATAAACAATTTTAAATAAAATGCATTAAATAAAAACACATATGTATATTCAACGTTGTAATGAACGTTACTTACATCTAATATATAAAATTCTCGTGTCACGATGTTTGTTATCGAACTCCTCCGAAACGTCTCGACCGATTTTATTGAAATTTTTTATGTATGTATATTTGGTAGGTATGAGAATAGGTTCTAAAGTATATTTGAAGTCGCTAAGGGTATGAGGAGGGGAGGGAGGGGGCAATTTCTTCATTGACTAAACTATTAACCCAATTGATGGCGCTATGTCCGCCTCATAATTATTTTTGTTGGTGAATGACAGATGGTGCTACGTCCGCCTCATGTCCTACATCGTCGTCGTTCATATTTCAAACAGAACAAAATTATTGTTTGGTATTTTTTTCATCGGCGGTCATCGTCACACAATTACAATATATTCGTTATTTTTTACATAACACCCAAAATATGCACTAGAAATATTTTGTATGGCGAAACTACGTTTGCCGTGTCATCTAGTTGTTTAATGTGTCTTTGAAAAAAATATTATATTAAAAATCATAAATCAGTATCTAATTAATATTTAATATACGCAACTTAAGAAATATGTATTGAATATTGTTTGGAACTTTGTATTGAGCGTTACTTTTAATTTTAAGTTTGTATTTAAACGAAGTTTTTTGTTAAAGTTCATCATTGCTAATACATTATATAGTAAAATATGTAATATTTTTTAAAATTTGTCTTGAAAGTTACTGTTACATAATCAATAAAATTAATTAAAAGTAGAAATGTCGTAGCGAACGCGTGATGTCATTACATATCGCGATACCAAATTTTTAATTACAGAGAATTATTTATGAAAAACATGCATAATCTTAAATGTTGTTTCCACATGACTGACGTATGATTCAAATTTAAAATTTTTATGGAAATCACTCAAAAAAAAAATTAAGTTCTTTTCATACAAAATTTACACTCTAACTATTCCTGTGTCATGTGGAAGCGGCATCTTAATGAAATTTTTATAGCTATATACAAACTTAAATATATGCAAAAAAAAAGAAAGTATCATAAATGCTTTCACTGAAAACGTAGTACAGTTTAGTTATTAAAGTAACGTTCAATACAAAATATTAGTTTTCTTTATGAAACTCGAAAAACCTCAGAAAACAAAAGGAACTAAATATATTAAATAAGTAGAAAACATCATATAGTAAAGTAACGTTCAATACACATCACTATTTTTTTTTTAATATTTCAAAAATGTTCACATAATATTGAATGTTACAAAAACTATATTTTTTTAAATATTAGTCATTAAAATATTACTAGTTTCTTGCTCTAAGTATTCCTATAATTAAAAATTTAAACAAGTTATCGTAATATAAAATTAAACAAACGAAAAATTCACTGTATATTAAAAGTATTATACTTTTAATTAAATTCTTTAAACTCATGTTTTACTCGCCTAAAAGGTGTTGTAAAATCAGGAATGCTGCGCGCCACAAAAAATATATAGAGAATCCCTTCTAAAAGTCAATAAATATTTTATGTTGTTTAAGAACATTATTTATTGCTACAAGCTTATGTATCTAATTTTTATACAAAAAAAATAAAAAGCACGACTAAAACAAAATCACAAATCATCGTTAATTTAGTTATAAACACAACAGCAATAACAGCAATAACAACAACAACAGCAACAATGGATAAAATCCTTCCTACACTGACATAACAAAACCAAACATTATCATACCCGTGTCGTTGATAAAAAAAAAGCACATACAAACATGTGTTTGTGTGTATGTGCACCCAACTAAATTGTTAGCAGGTGTGTTGTAAGTCTTCAACATAATGTATGAAACACATTTTAATAGATATTAACGCCTTTATGCCACCTTTGGCTTAGATCAAGAGAGAAAGGGGGAGAGAGAGAGCTAACGACCAAAAAAGTTAATAAATAAATAAATGTAAAACAAATTAAAAACGCCTTGATATCGTTTAAAAAAAAAACTGTGAGCAGGATTAAAAGTTAATTTATTACTCACGCTTAATAAAACACTGTTGATAAAATATCTTCGGTAACAAAAGAAACAAGAACACACACGAACAGTTTAATATATACATAGATCTTTATTACAAGAAGTTACGTTTAAGACTATAATGAGAAAAATGAAAAATGAATAAATACAAGAAATAAAAATAAGGAGGAGAGCAGTGTTGCATTAAAACGTGTTGCCACATAAGTTATAAAATTCATTCAATATTCTCAACACTCCTTCTCAACACAATTTAATGATATGCCAAAATAAAAATCAATTAAGAATTCAAAAAACATTATTTTCTTCTTTTTAAATTAATTAGCATAGCCCCATGGACTTGACAAATTTATGATGTTTTAGTTTACATAAGTTCTTTGTTAAAATATCAGACATCATATCATCTGTTGATTTGTACAGTACTCTGATTTCGCCTTTAGCATACATGTCTCGAACATGATGATACTTGATTGCTATGTGTTTGCTCCTTGGATGATAAACAGGATTTTTTACTAAACAGTGAGCGCTTTGGTTGTCGTTAAAAACTGTCATAGGTCCATTGAGTGGATACTTCAACTCAGCTAAGAGTTTTCTTATGTACGAAACCTCTGCTGTTGCTATTGATATTGCTACGTACTCTGCTTCCGTGCTGCTTAGCGACACCATATTTTGTTTTCTTGCGCTCCAAGAGAAAACGCACCCTGCTGCTACAAAAACATAACCAGAAAATGATTTTCTGTCACACGCATCTCCTGCCCAATCTGCATCTACGTGGCATTCAACGGGCTTACCCGTTTTGTTGTATCGAAGCTTGAAGTCTGATGTCTTTTTTAAATATCGCAAAATATGCTTATATGCCGCTTCATGTTCCGAATGCGGATCGTTGTTTCTTTGCGCGAGCTTTGTTACAGATAACAGGATATCTGGTCTGGAAGATAACGCCAAATACATCAGAACACCGATGGCTGATTGGTACTCTGTTTTATCTATTTTTCTGCAATTTTCATTTAAACAATTTGCTTGGTATCCCGGTTCTAGTGGAGTGGCAACTTCCTTACAATCTGTCATATTAAATTTTTTAAGTGTATCTGCAATATATTGTTTCTGAGACACAGTTATCGTTCCCAAGTCTCCTTCTCGATCAAACTCCATCCCGAGAAAATGCGACAATTCTCCACCATCTACCACTTCAAATCTTTGCGCTATTAATTTCTTAATTTTATTTAATTCTGGCAATGACGAACTGCCAACAATCAAATCATCGACATACACAACAATTATGTTATAAATACCTTTTTGTTGTTTAATATAAATGCATGGATCGCTTGAAGTTGGTTCGAAACCAAAATCCCTAAGAGCATTGTTAAGCTTCGAATTCCATTCGCGACCACTTTGTTTTAAGCCGTATAAAGATTTCTTAAGCTTTAATACCTTTTCGGGGTGATCTTCATTTTCAAAATACTGTGGCTGCCTCATAAAAACGTCATCATGTAAGTTACCGTTGAGATATGCAGATGAAACGTCCATCTGATGAAGGTATATATTGTGCTCTACAGCCAAGGCAATAACAAGTCGAATGTTTGCATAACGTACAACTGGAGAAAAAGTCTCGTGATAATTGATGCCATACCTTTGGCTACAACCCTTCGCTACCAGCCTTGATTTTAATTTTTGCACACCACCGTTTTTATCTTTTTTTACTGCATACACCCACCTACACCCTACTGCCACCTGACCTTTCGGAAGATCAGTAAGCTCCCAAGTGTCGTTCTTTAATAGGGAACTATACTCTATTTCCATTGACTTAAACCAATCATCAGCATAGGGGCCATTCAAAGCTTCTTCAACATTATTAGGGGTTTCAATTTTGCAGTTACCTAAAGCATGGAGTTCATTAAAAAGTTTCTTAGGGCGACCTCTGGAACCATCCCTTATTATTTTTGGTCTTCCTCTTCCAATTCTAACAACTGGTGCTATAATATCTTTTGCTTCACAAGCATCGTCACCTGCACACTCAGTTTGTTCTGGAATGAATATTTCCTCTAAATCGATTAAGTTTTCATCCTCATCGTTTTTAGAAGGTAATTGTTCATTTGGTGTTATATCATAATCAAACGTAAATATATCACCTACGCTGTGGTTAGGACTGCCGTCACAAATCTCTTCCCCCAAAAATATAACATCCCGCGCAACTATTGCTTTGCGATCAGAATGACTATATAGTTTGTATGCCTTACTTTCCTCGCTATAACCAATCATAATACATTCCTTACCTTTTGGTGCAAACTTTTTATAAACGGTTTTGTCAAGGACTATTGCCTTGGTGCCAAAAGTCTTGAAGTGATGAACGGTAGGTTTGTGGCCATGCCAAACCTCGAATGGTGTTTTGTCAAGAAGAGTTCTTGTTGCCGTACGATTTCGAATGTAAGCAGCGGTTTTAACTGCTTCAGCCCAAAAATTTTCGGAAAGACCGGAATGCACTAGCATGGCTCGTGCCATTTCGACTAGTGTACGATTTGCCCGTTCGGCGATACCATTTTGTTGCGGCGTATGAGGTACCGTTAATTCCCTTTTTATACCGTGTTCCCGCAAAAATTTCTCAAATTCATTGCTGACATATTCCCCGCCGTTGTCAGATCTTATACACTTTATCTGTTTGCCAGTTTGTTTCTCGACTTCACTTTTAAAGTCTTTAAAAACGTTCAAAACTTCGCCTTTTGTTTTAATAAAATAAACTTTAATGTTCTTGGAAAAATCGTCAATAAATGTTACAAAAAAACGAGAACCACTCAACGAGGGTTTATTAACAGGCCCGCAAACATCACTATGTATTATTTCTAAAAGTTCATTTGTTTTTCTTTCAGACGGTTTAAACTGTTTTTGGCATATTTTGCTTTTTGCACAAGTAACACATTCTAATTTTATAGGGAAATTTTTTATTTTAATACCACGTACAATATTTTTATTAATCATGTCCCGAATACAAGTGCTATTAACATGACCGTATCTATTATGCCATTTAATTGCTTCTTTATTTTGCTTCACACTGTAGCACTTACTATTGCTATTGGTTTTATACACAAACAAACCATTCTCTTCAAAAGCCTTTAAAACGCAAACGTTGTCTTTATTTTTTATTTCTACATAATTGTTTTTGAAAAATACACATAAACCATTCATTGTTGCTTTGCTAACAGATATAAAGTTATTCGGAATTTCTTCGACATGTAACACATTTTTTAAAGTGACATTAGCACCACGAACGTCCACATCACCGCGACCGATTGCTTTTGCAAACATGTTGTTGGGCAGAACTATTTTTTCTTCGTACTTTTCATATGTTTTAAATAATTCGCGAACACAACAAAAATGACTTGTAGCGCCGCTGTCGACGCACCAATTATACATACTCACATCTTTATTTATATTGTTCAGAGTTAGCAACTGTGTCATGAAACAAGAGTTTTTTTCACTTTTATTTTCAGTCTTCTTTTTATTACACTTTGCGGCATAGTGCCCAATTTGTCCACAGTTGAAACACTTTCTGTTGTTCTCATTGTTTTTACTTTGATCAAAACGCCCGTTACACTTTTTGTTGTATTTTTTATCTGTCTTTGTTTGCATTAATGTTTCAGCTTTACTATTGCTGCATACGTTATCATTTTCCTTCTGTCGTGCTCCTTCTTCAAGTAATTTAACTTTTAATGTACTAAGCATAGGCAGTTGATCTCTTGTTTCAATTGCCACCACGAAATTTTCGAAGCTTTTTGGTAAACTTGACAATAAAATGATGACCAATATTTCGTCCGCCAACTGAATATCAACTTCAGCTAAATGTTCAATTGTACTGACAAACTCATTTATATGACTATTCATATCACATCTTTCGGTCATTCTCATGTACAGCAATTTCTTAAACAGCATGATTTTCCTAGCCGGTCCTTTGGGTTGGTGGATTTCCTTAAGCTTCTTCCATGCATCTGCTGCTGTTGCGCATGCTTTTATATTGTTCAATTGCGTTGGCTTCACACAAAGTAAAATAGAAGCCAATGCTTTTTCATCTTTGCTGTTAAAAACAGCATTCTCTACTTCAGGCTTTACCTCCCTTCCACACGTCACCGACCATAAATCTGTATGAATTAGGACACTTTTCATCTGGATGCTCCACGTTCCATAGTTCGTGTCATCCAACTTTTCTATTTGCAGCAAGTTCATTTTTTCTAACCACTGTTCGATCGTTTTAGCACTTTGTTCACAGTCTATTTGATACCTTTAATATTTGAATTATTCACTTAGAATATTCTATTTTAAAATTATTCACACAGAATCTCTTTTTGTTTTTTAACAACCATTCACTCAAAGAATTTTATTGTTCGTTTTATTTTTTTTTACCGACGC
Organism: Lypha dubia; assembly: GCA_947311025.1. Classification (NCBI taxonomy): domain Eukaryota; kingdom Metazoa; phylum Arthropoda; class Insecta; order Diptera; family Tachinidae; genus Lypha; species Lypha dubia. Next base: position 114,196,311 of record OX371261.1, on the reverse strand, counting down.
GGTGTTATACTGTCTGGGCACATAACCTGTTGATAAAATATCTTCGGTAACAAAAGAAACAAGAACACACACGAACAGTTTAATATATACATAGATCTTTATTACAAGAAGTTACGTTTAAGACTATAATGAGAAAAATGAAAAATGAATAAATACAAGAAATAAAAATAAGGAGGAGAGCAGTGTTGCATTAAAACGTGTTGCCACATAAGTTATAAAATTCATTCAATATTCTCAACAAACACAACATGTGTTGTAAGTGGTATATGATTTGAGATGGGTGCATGTTGTAAATTTTTTATAGACTTTCACACCTAAGAAGAGTTTATTGGTTTTTCTTTGGCTTTTTTTTTTTGTGATACGAAAGTAGAGACAGAGTATTTTTTGAACAGGACATAAAAACGTTTTTTTTTTTATTTTAATAGTTAATCAGTTTTAGCACTTTAAAATTATTTTTTAAGATAATAAATAAGGTCCTGGCAGCAAGTTAATGCAGTAGATTTCAAGCAACAATTTCAATTAGTTTCTATAGAAATTTTGTTCGACATCGAATGATGTAATTTATTCACCGGAAATTTTTTGATGCCCCCTTTTATTTGTACTTAAAATTTCTTAAATTTATTCTAAATTTTTTCTAAATTTTTCAAAATTATTCAAAATTGTTCTAAATTGTACTAAATTTATCAAAATTTTTTCTAAAGTTTTCTAAATTTATCTAAATTTTTCAAAAATTTTTATAAATTTTTCAAAATTTTTCTAAAATTATTAAAGTTTAAGTTGTGAATTTTTTATTCGAACTGAGTGATGTTTAATGAAAGAAATTTTAATTTGCCAGGCTTAAGTTCGTTTTCTCTAAATTTAATTATTTATAAATTAAATTATTATTTTAATTAGAAAGAAAAATCTAGTAGCTCTTAACAGTTGAACAGACAAAGAAAAATTAGACTGCGCGTAGGGTTGAACTGAAATCATGATGTTTCGAGACTCACTGCCACCGCGGCAGCGGCATGATGTCAGTTCAACCCTCTGCTCAGTCTAATTTTTCTTTGTCTGTTCAAGTGTTAAGAGCTACTAGATTTTTCTTTCTAATTAAAATAATAATTTAATTTATAAATAATTAAATTTAGAGAAAACGAACTTAAGCCTGGCAAATTAAAATTTCTTTCATTAATTATCAAAGTTTTTCAAAACTTTTTAACATTTTTTAGAATTTTTCTAAATTGTATTAAAAATAAAATGAAAACTTAAATCTTTGAAAGCACAAATTTATGGCATAATACAATAATGTTAAAATTTTTTAAAAAAAATTGTTCCAAAAAGACACATTATTTAACAGTTTCTTGAAGAAAAAAAAACAAATAATCGTGTCAAAATTTTATTTTTATTACCAGATTTGAAAAATCTTTTAACACAAGCCTCGTTAAGCCACTATAATATTTATTTCACATGAACATAAGCTATGAATATTAATTATGCGCCTAAAAACCCATTACAAATTTTTTTTTATTCTATTTTTTCTTTGATTTTTGCTACATGTATATTCTTCATTAACAGTGTTTGCTATCACTTCCTGTCTGTCATCTCCGTCTCTCTTTCACTTTTTTATCGTCACTCTAAAACATTAGTAGTTGTGTAGTCCTGTATTGGTATTTTGAATATTTTACGAAAATTTTCACTTGAAAATTAACCAAATTTGAAAACTCATTTAACGGCTCAACACGCTGATTTCTCATAATTGATAATGACTGTATGGGGCATATCAAATAGGAGTGTTTTTATTTAACAAAGTTTATTTAAATTAGTTGCCTAAATTCGTTAAGAAGAGCACATAGAAGAGAGCAACAGAATTTTTTTCCATTATTTCTACTTCATTAAACATTATCAATTTCATGCCAACATGTTTTACCCCCATAATTTCTATAACTATGTTTGTCTTCATTAGAAGTTCTGTCTGCTGTAAGGCTTCCCTTCTACTGTATTGCAAAATATGCTAGAGCTTGGTTATGTCTGTCCACATCTAACACTTTATTTGCTTTTTGATATGTATTTTATAAATAAATAAAATAGGGTTGATTATTTATTATCTATCGAAATAAGTATAAACGTTAATTACACTGTATAGCAGCATTTTTGTTTTAGTCTCTCTTCCTTTTTAGGAGACTTGACTTTTTATATTTTTAAGAACATATAAAACAAATGAGTTTTTCTGATATTTTCCAAAAAAATTTCTACTGTAAATCACAATGACCGGCATAAGTTCCAATATTATAATAAAACTTTTGATAAAACATATTGATTGAAATGAAATAAAAATCGTATCTGAATTTAGGTAAATTTTACAACACTAGATAATTAAATTTTTATTGTAAAAAACATATCGATATTTAAGTTATGAATTTTAATTGAATTTTAAGTATTGAATTTTAACTCGAACTGAGTGATGCTTAATCAGAGAAATTTTAATTTGTCAGCTTTAAGTTCGATTTGTCTAAATTTAATTTTTATAAATTAAATTATTATTTTTATTAGAGAGAGAAAGGTCTTCCAATAAGAGAGATATGATTTCTTAAAAAAATATTCAAAATTTTTTTATTTAATGTGAAGAACAATCGATACAATTAATTTCTAAATAAAACGTCATTCAAATGGCCTCTACGACTTCATCTGCAGGAACGAATTCGATGAAACCAATTTTCGAGCACTTTTTCCACTAAATCAAGTCGTATGTTATGAATGGCACGTTCAATATTGACTTTCAAAGCGTGAAGAGAGTCTGGTTTATTTCGAAAGACCAATGTTAAATCAAAACTTCTTGGAGGCCATTCAATATCACAATTTCTTGAAATAATCGAAATTCCAAACTTTTCTCGCAATAATTCAATTATTGCATTTGCTGTGTGGCAAAATCAGCAAATTCACGACGTTTACGGTGGTCCAATGGCTTCAGTTCTTGAGTGAGAACAATTTTATACGGATGCAACCCAATTCCTTTCTTAAAATCCGCCAGGTTGTGGTTTGAGAAAGTCCCAATTGTTGAGAACGTCGTGGAATCGACAAATTGCGGTCTTCAGCAACATTTGCCTGAACGGCAGCAATATTTGCATTACTTCGAGTGGCTCTTTGTCTTGTTGGCACTTGAACATTTATTATGTATAAAAAATGTTACCTCAAAATTTTCAACAATTCGACGAATAGCGAGCACACTTGGACAATTATTACGACCATAAAATGGCAAAAGCGCATGAAAAGTTTCAATTGGAGAACGATTATTTTGATAATAAAACTGAATAACTTGTAAACGTTGTTGTTGCGTATATCTCTCCATGATGAAATTGTAAACACTTGTGAATACAATGAAAAATATATGACAATCGTGACAATCGTAATCTGTAAGAATATGATTCGGCAGATGAATAAATAAATAAATAAATAAATATTACAAATGGCCGAAACGTCACTTCAAATTCATATCATCCCTTTTGGAAAACCTTATACATGTTAAAATATTGTTTGGTTAGTCTGAAATTCTCTACTTCTGATTGATTATTATTTCTATTGAATCAAATAATATTTGGGCGTGATATCCAAAAGACTTTACTATGAAATGTAAAGTATTTGCATTCTACTTTTAAATTGTTTTATTTTTTTATTTTTATAGTTGAATGTTTTATACTTTTTAGTACTTTTGGAACCAGTGTTTCAGAGGGATCAGTAATTGCATACCTCGCAGTTTATGAGGCACACTAGTCTCCATACCTCCTTCTTTTCACCGAATCAAAGTTTGCGACGGAATTCTCTCTGGACTGTTATATATGTTAAGATCGGTCGCCTAGTTAGCAAAAAAAAACTGTAACCACTAAATCTTTTATGGATCGTTGACAATTGAAAAGGAAACGCTGTGTACAAAAAAGTTACAAATTTGTACTAAATGTTGCGTTAATTTTGTTAATTTTTTTTTTATCTGCAATTAAATTCCTACATATGGGTGTTATGCATGTATAAGTAACTAAATGAAACTTTTATAGCTTCGAAAATCCTTCACTTCTTTTCACCAAACATAGATTGTGCACATCTGTGAATGGATATTTTTTTATATGATATAAGTTTCGTCAAAATCGGTTGTAAATTGTGAGCTTAGGGTCAATCACAAAAAATGTACTTGCTTATTTAATATATATAGATATGATATTTTCTTTTTTTGGTTACGCTTAAGTCTTGCCAAGTTTATAAATGAAAAAAAATCTTGTAGGTTTATCTCTAAAGGGATTCGGACCTAAACAGTTGATAACGGCCATCTTGTTGAAGCTACATCTGTAAAATTAGTTGTTATTTATTGAGTCTGTTTTGAAAAATCAACGCGAACGATCATAGACAGAGCTGTTTGTTGCGAACTGATCCAAAGTCTTTCAAACGCATACGAATTTCCGATTATATCTCACAAATTGTTGGTTGGTGTACGTGGCTTTAAAGTGGAATCGATAAGATTCCGTTTTGACAGACCACTCCACTCGTCAGTGTCAACCTGATCTAGGTCCGAATCCAGGCCTCAGATTCGGAGTCAGATACTAGATCCATCCCGTCGAATTAAGGTATCTGATTAGGTCACCTAGACCTATCCTTGATACCTCCGAGAGGTCGTCTAATATACTATTGCCTAAGAATTTGTGTCTCGAAAGGTGCAAGGCCGGGCATTCGCAAAGAAAGTGGAAGACACTCTGCTATGATCCCGGTAACTATGGAAGAACGCATTGTAGGAAATGCCTATACTGCTAGCGTGTCTCCCGATTACCCAGTGCCCCGTCAATACTGCGTAGAGCCTCGAGAAGTCCCTGCAGTTTCTATTAATTAGTTGTGTTGTTCGCTTATGGTTGTAGCAAGGCCACATTTTCTTAGCCACATTACACGTGCTCAACCTGCGCCATCTATCTTCAGCTTTCTGCCGGTAATAATTGAGAATGAGATTTCTAATCTTGCCAAACGGCATGGCTACCGATTCAGCAGTGGAGACGTCCATGGCAGATCCAGCCCTGGCCAGTTCATCCACCTGTTCGTTGCCCTGGAAGTTGCTATGTGCGGGAACCAAGATGAGAGTAACGTCAGTCTGTCTACCTAGTCTGGATAATGCGTCTGTGCACTGGCTAACTAAAGTAGAAAAAGTAGTGTATGATCTTAGAGACAGAAGTGCCGCTTGGCTATCGACAAAGATGCCGACTCTTCCTTGGACACTCCTGTCAATCAAAACCCTACATGTCTTCTTTATGGCCAATATTTTCGCCGGAAATACACTGGCTTCATCAGGAAGTCGAAATGAGAGCTTTATTCCAAGGTCTTTCAAAAATACTTCAGAGCCCACACCGCAAATCATTCTTGATCCGACAGTATACATACATCCTGAAGTTGATATCTCACACATACTTTATTTTATTTAAATTTAAAAATACATAGCGCTTAGCCTTTAGTATTTTACTATTATTTAAAATGAAAATTCTTGCAAAACATCTGGCAAACAAGAAAACAAAATCTATTTGAAATAAATAAATTGAATACTTTTACAACTTAGAAAAAGCTGGTGCATGTTTTAACTCATATATTATATCAACTTTTTCAATATTCTTATTGTTTTGCTAAACAACAATTGTCTTCTTGAGTAGTAAGCGAAATCAAAACAAGGATTTGTAACAAAAACTATCTTTCATATAAATAATTATTAATAGCACATCCAATATTTATCAACAATAAATCAAATTAATAAATAAATTTAATACAAAAAGTTTTTGTCCAAAACTTAAAAATGCCAATTAAAATTTAGTGCTTTTATGTTTAAGTACGAGAGTGTGTGTGTGTGTGTTTGTGTGTCTTCTATATTCATGTCCTTTTATTTCAATTTAACTGCAATTATTTTAAATCTTTATTTAAATAATAATTTTTGTTTAAACATAAATGCACTTGTGTCTTATTTAAGCACAATTATTATTAACACACAAAAAAAAAATAACTTTCCATTCATTGTTTTTGTTATTGTTGTTGTTGTTGCTATCAAGCATGCAATATATATGTGAATTTTTTTACAGACTCAAGAGCGTATGTGTGTGTATTAAAGAGTTGAAGTTTGTATGTATTTGTTTATTTTAAATTAAAAGAAAAAAAAACAGTAAAATATGCAAAATTAATTTGTGAAACAAATACACAAAGCGTAACGTTGTCATTTGCACGCATGTATAGACTTAAATTTATAAGGCAGGCCTGTTGTATGTGTTTGTTTTTGCATGCTCATGCATGTGTGTATTAAACTGTGTAAATTTAATTGTACATATACAAGAGTATGCACAGACACATCAATATATAAAAATTTTATGAATTTGTTTGAGCCAACGTAAGTGAATGTGTATGTGTGTGTCTGTAAGGCTATACAAACGGTCCCAGCGGCGGAATTTTGGAGGCCTTCATTTTAAGACCCTCCATAAGGCCTTCCTAGAGCTTCTTTTAGATTTTTCTACTCATGCTAGCTTGCCTTCTCACGAAGGCATTATGGAAGGCCTGCCTACTCCCTTCTAAAAATATAGTTTTTATTATGGTTATGTATACATTAATATATAAATAAATAGTTAACCCTGAAATTCAACATAATAAAATAATCACTATTTTGTAGAGTTGATGTTTTGGCCCTTTCATGGGTTTTTACTTTGTTTTTGCATTTCTAAAGGTAATTTAAATACAAATTTGTGACTGAATAAGGCCTGCTATCAGGCTTGTGTATAAATTAAATTTAGAAGGCCTTGGCTGGCTAGGACATCGTGTGCAAAAATGTATGAGTATGGAATGGGGCAAGAAGCCACGTAAGGCCTTCCACAAGACCAAATAAGGCCTTCTAGAAGGCCTGCTTAGTGCTTCTTTCCGCCGGTGGGGTATTTTATATATTTCTATACATAATCAAGAAAATTTAAAATTTTTTATATGAATATTTATGCAAAAAGTTTCATATAATTTTTACAAAAAAACAATTTTAATAATATAATGAAGTCTAGTATTTCTTGTAAAAATATAATGAAATACATTTTTTGAAAAAAACAACACTACATAAAAAAAAAAAAATTTACTTATAAAAAAGGTACTGCCCTAATGAAGCTATAAAAGTCCAGTTTATTTTAACAAACACAAGTGGTTGTAAATTTGCATGCTTGACTAATTGTACTTTAAAATTCATACAATCAACATATTTTTCTATCGTTTTTTAGTAATAACAAAAACAACAAGAATAACAACAACGACAACAACAAGAAAATTATAAACATGTTTAACAATAATAAAAGTAATAATAATAATAACAATGACTGCAGCAACAACTTTCAAATCATTCCAATAAAAATAATAATCACTGCAATGACTTTAACCACTTAACGTTGACACAAACACGCACACACACATGCACACGCTCAATCACTTGTTACCTCAACTACATGCATACCTCACACATACCCCTCTCCATCAGTACTTATTTAATCACCCATTTGCTTTGTGCGCTATGAAACTTCAAACTATTTTAAAAATTTACTTAACTAAAGTGCAAACTGTTGTTGGTTTAAATTTAAAAAAAATAATTGCACAGAAGAAAACAAATGCCAACAAGAGAAATTGCTATCAACTCTTTATCATCTATTAACGCCTTTTTCATTTAGTTTTTTTTAATTTTTTGTTTTAAATATGTTTCCTTTCTAACAATTGCAGTGTGTTTCTTTTTGTTTTTTTTTTTTTTAGTTTTATTGTTATTGTAATTTTAATTAAAACCTTGTTTAGCTAAGGACTAAGCAATTATTTTTGTCATTATCTATAGATTGAAATATTTTACAAAGGCAGCAAAGAAAAATTTAATGGAAAAAAATACTGTTTTTTTTTTTTTTTTTTTACTTTTGACATTTACCAGGATATGAATGATTGTTTGAATTTGAAAGGTGGTAAGGAAAAGGGGTTAAATTTTAATTATTTTTACAGAGATTTTATTTCTCCCTGCTAAAATGTAAGCCTGTAATTGCAGTGCATATCAGTGTTGGTTTTTATATATATTATTGATCTGTTGTTAACTACTTCCCTTTGTGGCATTGATATAAAAATTTATTTATTTTTTTAATATTTATAAACTTTAAAGCTGAATAGTATTTTCCCTTTTAGTTATAGTAAGAATATTTAAAATATTATAATGCTATGACCTTTAAATTATATCTTTTGAATGCTTTCGTTTTAAGACTTTCCTGCAAAAGTTATCATTTTTTATGTCGATTTCAGATAACTTCTTAACTTTAGTTGTTCTTTTGCATAAAACGAAATTCCATCATTTAATAGTAAATTGATTTGAACTGTTTTTGCGGTCTCTATTTATTTCACATTTCACTTCTGTCGGCACTCCCGGAGTGTTACCCCTAACTTTATTTATTTATTTATTTATTTATTTTAATACAATTCTATACACAAGACTAAGAGTCTCTTGTTGCAGTATAGAATGCTTGGTAACAAATAAAATTTTACAATTTAATAAAAGTTGAAATCATATAATATATAATACTTTACAAAGAGAGAAAAAAAACATACATATATACATATATATACATACATATCTATGGAATCAAAAAAAAATTATCTTGAAAGAAAAAATTTAAATCTTTCTTTTTTAAATGTCATTGATTTACTTTCTAGCTGCACATTATAAGGGAGGGTATTCCAAAGACAGATTGCGCAAATGAAAAATTGCCAATCAGAATTTAAACTTTGGTATCTGAATAAAATTAGTCTCTTACCTCGATCACATCTGGAAAAACTTAGTCGACGATACAGATCAAATGGCGTATACACGATTTTGTGCAAAAATATATACATATGCACTATTGATTTTAAAATATCATCGAACTGAATACCGTATAATTTGATCGCAAAGGGTTTCGTGGTCGCAAATCTTTCTAGGCCATATACATAAAGATTAATGCTTTTATATACTGTATTGAGTTTACGTTTACTAGCGGAGTCACATCTTGCAAATAATTCACACCCGTACATAAGAATTGACATTAAATAGGTTTTAGCGAGAAGCGTTCCAATTCTGATTGTCGTGCAAGATTGCGACGGCCATAGGGTTCTCAGCATAGAATATGTACGACCGCAAGCGTAGTTAATATGAGTGGACCAAGATTTTTTGCTGAATCTACCTTTTCCAAACAAATGTTGTTGAGGTAAATATTTGGTATGAATTCATTAGTTAAACGTTTTTGAATAACCAGGTATTTGGATTTATTGGGGTTGATACTCAGACCATTAGCTTTTGCCCTCAAACGGATACGTTCAAGTTCGGCATTCAATGTGACAGCGCATTGTTCAATACCTGATGAACACACGCCATATAAATCTGAACATCATCAGCCTACATTCTTCTTAATTTGGTTAGGCAGATCATTAATGTACAATGAAAAAAGCAATGGTCCAATAATTGAACCTTGAGGCACACCTCTACTAATATGTAGAAAATTGGACTTAAAGTTTCCACTTTGCACAAACTGCGACCTGTTTGAAAGGTATGTTCTCCAATTTATAACATAATAGCTTGTGATCGATCAATTGTGTCGAAGGCTTTCGAATGATCTAAAAGTACCAAGAAACTAGTTTTCCGTTCATCAATTGACTTTCTTATGCGGTGATACAGCTATGTTTACTACGAAAGCCAGACTGTTACTCTCTTAACATATTGTGATCAGCTATAAAGCGCGTAATTTATTTATGATCAATCCTTTCGAATATTTTCGATATGAAAGGTAAAATAGCTATAGGCCTATATTTGGTACTGGCAAGTGTTACTGAAGACCGCAATTTGTCGATTCCAAGACGTTCTCAACAATTCGGACTGTCTCAAACCACAACCTGGCGGATTTTGAGAAAGAATTTTGGTTTGCAGCCATATAAAATTGTTCTCACTCTAGAACTGAAGCCATTGGACAAGGCTACGTGCAAACAGCAAATTGAATTATTGCGAGAAAAGTTTGGAGATTCGATTATTTCAAGAAATTGTGATATTGAATGGCCTCCAAGAAGTTGTGATTTAACATGATTAGACTCTTTCTTGTGGGGTTATTTGAAGTCATTAGTCTTTCGAAATAAACCAGACTCTATTCAAGCTTTACAAGACAATATTGAACGTGCCATTGATGACATACGATTTGATTTAGTGAAAAAAGTGCTCGAAAATTATGTTCATCGAATTCGTTCCTGCAGAAGAAGTCGTGGATTGTATCGATTGTACTTCACATTAAATAAAAAGCTTTTGGATTTTTATTAGTAATAAGTGTGTTTTTTTTTAATGAAATCATATCCCTCTTATATCATTCGCACCATTCGTCATCGTTCTATCGAATAAGAGACGGTCGTTGCTAAACTTCTCATAGATTATTAAAGATTTATTAAGAAAATTTTTAGATATTTAATTTTACAAAATGTCTTGACTTAAATTTATTAATAGGTAAAACCGGAAATATACCCATAAAACTGCTCATCATATACACTGAAAAAAAATTCAAAAATATGCTGCCAAAAGGACAAAAAAAATATGCTCTTAAAATTACATACAAATTGTTTCATTTTTTGGCTCATTATGGGCATCGATTCATTCTACCTTGTGGGGCATCAAGAACTTTAATGCGAAGGCGCTGCTCGGAAAAAGCTTTTTCGCGCCTTAGTACTATGGCACATGATGATCTCGCCTTTTTGCGCAGAGAATTAGTATCGGCATTTTTATTACTATGCCAGATACTAAATGCTTCCTCTCTGGATCTGATTGCATTTCTGCACTTCTGATTGAACGTAGTGTAAAGGTTTATAAATGTTTTCTATAGCCCCTTTTTTATTTTAAAACAGCTGAGGGGGTCCCAGCTAAAACTTAGGCGTTCAAAAGAACTGCCAAAAGAATGGAGATTAAAACAAAAGGCAAACAAGTGCCGAATTCAGTTGCTTGTAATAATCTTATTTTATTTACAATTTGTTCTAGCTTATATACTAAAATTTCTTAGGTCATTGAGTGATTTCTGAATCACTCAATATTTTACAAATTCATAAATAAAAGAAAATAGAAATTAAAGTCACAATTATCAAATATTATATTACATCTTAAATTTACATGTGCCAACAATAATGCAAGCAAACAATATTCTTTTGACCCACTTCAACATGTGTAACATTATCGCTTGTTGCGCTACACACTTAAAGTTGGTATTTATACATTGTGCATTTTGTATGGCGACATGGGTACACTACACCCTCACCCTTAAGAGAAAAATTAGGGAGGAATTTTTCTAATCAACTTCATAGTACTGTTACAATAATTCTTATGATTTACTTATATACATAATTAGTTTGAATATTTACATATGTGTATATCTTATTTTTACGTATATATGTTAGTATTTTATTCTATAATGTCTTAAATGGTTTTAAATTGTTGTTGTGGTATGTTTGTTAGTGTAAGTGGTTCTTTTATGTGTCTTGTTTGTTTATTTTTGTTACAACTGTCACAGTATGATACAAATTGTTTTACCATCTTGTTCATGTTTTTCCAAATATATCGCTGTTTTAATTTAATTATTGTTTTTCTTACTCCTAAATGACCTGCGTGGGTGGTATTGTGGAATTGGTCAATTAGTTTGTATTTTAAAATGTCATCTGTTATTCTTTTTGGGGCATTATATATTAATATTTTAAGTTGAGGACTTTTATTATTTATTCTTAATTTTGCATATGCTTCTTTTAATTCTTCTTTGTTATATATATTAAATATTTTATCTTCATTTGATAGCGCTAATTCATTTATATTCTTTTTACTCATTTTAGATATCAGTTTCCTCAGTATCGAATCTAGTTTCGCTGATTTATCGCTGAATCTTGCATGCATATTATTTTCATTTTGTATATTTTTGGCATGTAACTTCTTCATAATCGAATCTTGTTTCGATGAATTATCGTTACATCCTATATTCATATCATTCTTATTTTGAGTACGTGATTTCTTCATGGTCGAAACTGGTTTCGATGAATTATCATCACGTCCTATGTGCACAATATTATTTTCAATAATTATATCTTTATGTTCTATATTTTCAAATTTATTAAATTGCAATTTTTTCATATTTTTGACGTCATTAATGGATATACATTCCCATATTTGAAGTTGATCAGACTTCTGAGAATTGCATTTTTCCATACTCTTTTCTTCTACACGTGTTTCACTAAAATTGTTATTTGCCTCATTATGTTCTTTATTATTTGCCTCATTATATTCTTTATTTGTCTCTTTATTTTCTTTATATGTATGTCATTATGTTTTAATTTCAAGTCATCCAAAAATTTGTTGAACCGTTCGTTGTCGTTTATATTGTTGAAATTTAATATGTCATAGTTTTTTAGTGGATCAGTATGCAGTTTAATGCCCTGTAAAATTTGTGTATCATTTGTTGTGTTTAAAATTTTAATATGTGTCATTCCGTTTTTTGGTACTATTGAATTACTTAAAAAAATACCACTTTTTAATTCATTATTAAGTATTACGCAATCTTCTGTAAGGTTTAATTTCAATGGTTGTATGATTTCTGTTCGTGGTGGTATAGTTATTTTTAATGTGTCGAATGCTTTTGATTGCATTGGCAGAATTATGATTTCATTATTGGTAAACAAAGAAATTGTGAATGTCTCGTAATCTATTTTGCATAAGTATTCTCTTAAAAAGTCTCTCCCTATTATTCCGTCTGTCTCTATTTAGATTTAATTTTAATGCTTGTATGATTTCAATTAATAATATTTTGCAATATCTTAACTTGATTTATTTAATAAGAAGACTTGGTTTGTTGATGGTTAAGTAAAGAGTATGTGTACATGAATGTTGGAAGTTGTGTGTATTTGTGTGTAAGTTAAAAAAATGTTAAGAAATAAATAAAATGTATATATGTATGTATAATTATTTTATATTTTAAACTACATATATATAATAATATTCAAGAGGATTTCATTTAACTATTCATTCTTTCATTAAATTCCCATTTGTTTTTATATATTCAATTAATTAATTTGTAAGTAAAATTAACGTATGTATGTATTTATAATTCTATTTCTTTGTAGTCTTTTTTCCAATTCATTCATATTGTTTGTTGTGCTTGCTTTTTTTTTTGTTGATTTTTATATTATTTTAATGCTGTTTTAAGTTAAGTTTGTATGTATGTATAATTGTAAATTATTTAAGCAAAACTTAAAATATTGAAACTAGAGAACATCTTACATTTGTGATTTTTATAAACCAAACCCAAACGTGTTTACGTCGTTTTAGATTGTCAGTGCTTTGTTCATCTAAATTTTTGGTGTCCTTTTGACAGGCTAAGTCACGTTGATTTCCACGAGTCATGATTGGTACTTTCTATTACTAGCAAATTTCAGGTTTTGTAGGCAGGATCAGTTTTCAGGATCAGTTTTCAGATTTTGTAGGCAGGATCAGTTTTCAGATTTTGTAGGCAGGATCAGTTTTCAGGTTTTGTAGGCAGGATCAGTTTTCAGATTTTGTAGGCAGGATCAGTTTTCAGATTTTGTAGGCAGGATCAGTTTTCAGGATCAGTTTTCAGATTTTGTAGGCAGGATCGGTCGGCAGGATCAGTTTTCAGATTTTGTAGGCAGGATCGGTCGGCAGGATCGGTTTTCAGATTTTGTAGGCAGGATCGGTCGGCAGGATCGCCATGTAAAGGTTTATAAATGTTTTCTATAGCCCCTTTTTTATTTTAAAACAGCTGAGGGGGTCCCAGCTAAAACTTAGGCGTTCAAAAGAACTGCCAAAAGAATGGAGATTAAAACAAAAGGCAAACAAGTGCCGAATTCAGTTGCTTGTAATAATCTTATTTTATTTACAATTTGTTCTAGCTTATATACTAAAATTTCTTAGGTCATTGAGTGATTTCTGAATCACTCAATATTTTACAAATTCATAAATAAAAGAAAATAGAAATTAAAGTCACAATTATCAAATATTATATTACATCTTAAATTTACATGTGCCAACAATAATGCAAGCAAACAATATTCTTTTGACCCACTTCAACATGTGTAACATTATCGCTTGTTGCGCTACACACTTAAAGTTGGTATTTATACATTGTGCATTTTGTATGGCGACATGGGTACACTACAGTAGACTTAACTTTCGGTTTAATCAAAATTTGCTTATATGGAATGAAAGTTTTCATTCCCAGCAAAATTATATTGTCTACTATTTTCGCCATGGTATTGACGTTATTGTATAGAAAGCATAGCGGCCAATTGAAATGCCGCAAAAATTCGTTGAGCTCAGCCCAACGCCCCTTTTCGTTCATATATTTTAAGCATCTCGTAGCTGATTGGGCGACGTTGCGAAGATTGGAGAACGAAAAGGTGTCGGAAATGGTACGATGATCCGAGTTACCAAGAGGTGCATTAACACTCACATCGTAGTTTTCAGGGTGCGAAGTGAGAAAAATTTCAAGAGTGTTGTTATGGTTCCCTTCAACATATCCTAGCAAAAACTATTGCTTCGGCCGAAGCAGGTTTGTAATGGAGAGAAACTTGTTGTTGTTGTGCCTCCTGCTGCGAAAAGCACTTCGATCACGCATGATTTTTGTTCGCGATTTCCCACTTTGGAGCTCTTGTTTTTTACATAAAAGAGCGCTTATTTCTTATCATCCAAAATGCGCTTAAATCATATTTGAATTATCTGAATTATGTCTTCGTTTTACTGCGTCATCTACTAACATACAAGTTTAAATAAATAAGAGAGAGAGAGGTAGAGAGCATCTAAATGAAATTGTATCTTCTATTCGCTGTTTACTTTTTTATTTGTGTCAACTAAATGTGAACAGCCGACCAACTTCAACGTGCTTAAAAATAAGTTCAGCGATCTCTCTGAATTCTTTTTGTGCAGCCTCGGAAGCGCTTCAAAACTGCGCATCTCGAGAGCATGAACTTTTGTTACTACTTCCAGAAACATCATAATTTTTTGCTGGTATGGCTCATTCACTAGTTGCGCAAGGTCATGTCCCTGACCAGACATCGATCCCACGTAGTAAGTCATAGTTTTCCAACACCAGCCCCTTGCGTTAACGGCAACTAATACAATTAAATGCGGCTAATCTAGTAAAGAACTATCAAATGAAAATTACCAACATAATTTAAAAAACTTGCCTTTAAAATCAAACTTAAAAATTTATTATACCCTAAATAAACAATTAAATTTTAAATAAAGATTTAGATTTCTACTTCCATTAGTTTTGCCAGTTTATTTTTAACAATTTTACCTGCACAACAACTCTATGTTATAAAATATATGTTGCGTGACCAAAACAAATACAAGGAAGGTGGTACACCGCTTTAAAAAAAAAAAAAAAAACGGAAAAGAAAAAAAATATTTATTAAGCGTACATAGAAAATAACACGGAAATTTGAGACCTAAAAGGTATAAAAAGGGATTATGATTTTCAGTTTGAAACTACAAAGCAAAAAAGTTGTGATAGAGCCTTGCAGTCAGCCGACCAGAGTAACAAAACAACGAAAACAACAATAACAACAGTGTAAAACAACATATAATTACAAATAAAGCAAATTGTAAAGCCTACATTTAGGCGCTAAAATAATTTAAACTCTCTGTGCAAATACAAATACATGCAAACTAATGCATTTGTTGTCAATAGTGAACAAAGACAGATTGACAAATTTAAATTTAGATTTAGATTAACAAACACGCAATATGAACTTGAACTGTTCATGAATGAATTGATGAAATGACAGGCGATTACTTAGTCCGACAGTCAGTTGACTGGCAATCAGTCGTTTAGAAATACTACAAGTTTCAAGGGAGCATATGAGATGTGGGTGTGTGTGTGTGTGTGTGTGTGGGTGTGAGTATATATAAATCTGTGCAAACACAAATTGTGGCTACGAGGGCTGTAGTAAATATGAGTTTTTAAACACTGCAATAAATTTAAAAATTATATAAAATGAAAAATGTTTGTTTGCACTTAAATTGAAATTAATTAAATTTCTTAATTATTCTGATATCTAAGAAGACATGGCGTTGCCTTCAGCTGCACCCTCGTTACTCTTAATTATTACAAACATTTCTCTCAACAATAAATATCATCTACAAATATTCAAACATTTCGCAAAGTTTTTGATTGCGGCATTTAATCAAGTGAATTTGTATTTATTTGTGTTTTAATATGCCTGAATATATATACACACACACACACACACATCTGTCTATGTCACAAATAAAATACGTTTCTAACACACAAAATAACCAAAAAGCTTTCTGCCTTGTGTTAATAGTAGAACAGCAACAAAAAGTATAGAAGAAAAAAATAATTCATGTCTTTCTTAAGCTTTCAATATGTTCTCTTGTCAAAATTTTCCCATTAAGTTAATCTTTTGGTATAGTTATTTTCTTGTTGTATGTATGCATGTATGTCTGTATTTATGTATCGATGTACTTATTGTATTTGCTCGCCTTCGTATACGAGAGTATTATAAATGTCATTGTTTTTAGAGGTTTCATTTCATTCAAGTGGCTTAGTTATCGAAATGAACATGAACATTATTTAATCACTATTGAATGAATCACAACACTACATTGAATAAATGTTCAAATCCATAGTGACCATTTAATACGATGTGTTGCCATTTCTGTATATTATTATTGTTGTTGTTTGTTGTTGCTGCTGCTACAGCTCTCCGTTGTTGTTATTCGGGATTATATTGTGTCTTTTTGGTGTTTGTAAGTAATTCGCGTTTGTATCTGCATTTAATGTGAAATTAAATCAAAAGCTTAGTGTTGTCTTTAGCACGACATAAGGTCGTGGCAGATGTTAAGAAATTGTGGCAGAAATAGCAATTGAAATATTTAGAAAATTTAGCGGCAGTTTATGAATGGCTGATTTGTAATTACGCCGATATTAATGAAATTTTCTAATAGAAAACGATGGCGTTATTATTTTTGAAAAGAAAATAATTGTTAAAAGAAAAATTGCAAAAAAACGATTTTTTTCCCTGTACAATCCTGGCCAAACAGCATATTTTACTATTAAGGAAAAATACAGGAGTTTAATAAAAATTTATTCTAATTTCTTCTTCACCAAAAAAAATTAAAAGTCGTCGTTGTGGTTCACGGATTCATTGCAGTTCATAGAGGTTTCGTAACTAAATTTATTCCTTTTTTTTGTTTCCCACAAACGTAGAAACACAACGCACATTTTTTTATACCATTTGCAGAACCTAGCAAGGCTTATGTTTCATTTCCAGCGGGTGGCCAAAGTATGTAAAGTATACTTCTTTTACAAACGATGTCACGTTCAAACTGCATTCCTTAAACATATATTTTCCACAAATAAAACCAAAATTATTCGAAATATTCATACGTCTTGATCATGTCATATCAAATTATTTTATGAAAAGTGTCAAACAAAATAATTATCAGCAAATTAACACTATACAACAGCGTATTTTAAGTAAAAGCTCAAACTCGTAAACTAGAGCTGTTACAAAAAAAAGGAGGGTATATTTAGAATCGGCAACCTCAAATTAGTAAATCAAATCACGTGGTAAAAATAATTTATAAGGTGAAAGTTGCTATTTTGTTGTGCAGTGTGATCGTTAAGCTAAATACTTCTACATTTGAAATATTAAATCGAAGTGCTAAAAACATGTTAATTTTTGCGATAATATTTTAATTATTACTCCTGCCCCACCACTCACACATCACCCCTTTTTCACAATTGTAATGTTTCCTCTTTAAGCTACATTAACACTCATAAGCGATCACTTGCGTAGCCATTTAACGGTTAATAGTCTAAAAGTATGCTATTTAATTAGTTTGGTTGTCATTATAAGGAAACAAATTTCGTTGTCAAATTTTGTTTTTCTTTATCTTTTAAAAATAGCAGAATATTTGCAAATGCAGGGTGTTTTTTATAGAGTGACACAAGTTTAAATCCTAATAAAACAAGGAAATATATTTTCAATATCTATGAAACGGGCTCTATTGGAAAGAAAATTTTATGAAATTAATGTTTAAATATGATTTCTGCCATGTGGCCGCCAAGGCTGGCGCGTAGAAGGCGCAATCTGGAACATCAATTTTCAACAGCATTTCGCAGCATTTGGGGCCGTATTTCGCCGAACAATCTTCGAATTTTGATTTACAGATGTTCAAGTGTTTGTGGTTTATCGACGTACACAAGTGACTTATCATAGCCCGAAAGAAAATAATCTAATGGAGTTAAATCAAACGATCTTGGTGCCCACTTAATTGGGATATAACGTGAAATTATTTTCTCATCAAAAGTTTCTTTGAGTAAATCAATTGTAGCTCTCGCATTATTTCGATTAAGAATTTCAACGATTTGCAATTTCAAAGAAAACTAAACAAAAAGCAACTATCAGCTGTTAAATGGGTGCTAAAATAAAGCAGTGATGCCAACTCAAAGTTGTGACACTCTATAAACAACACCATATATTCTTTAAAACATTTGTGGCAAACTGAAGAATTTCAAATTGAACAGGAAAATATAAATTTTAAACATTATAATTATATATGGGCATTTCCACAGAAAAGTCTACTTTTTGTCACGTGACGTCACCAAGCCATTAAGCTTGTTTCTCGAAGAAAATTTTTTATATTATGTTCTTGTTTTGTCTTTTAGCATACACTAGTAATTACGTCAACATTTAGTAGGAGTAGGGAAAATTCGAGCAGCATGGCTCTAAAATACAAGTTTAGTTGCATGGTGACGTTACATGACAAAAAGTAGACATTTCTGTGGAAATGCCCATATACAAACTAGATGAGCCGCCAAACGTTTTTTTGCCATACAAAATATTTCTAGTACATATTTTGGGTGTTACATAAAAAAATCGAATGTATTTTAAGTGTGTGACGATGACCGCCGATGAAAAAAAAACCAAACAATAATTTTGTTCTGTTTGAAATATGGACGACGATTCTTCTGCATGAGGCGGACATAGCGCCATCTCTCATTCAACAACAAAAATAATTATGAGGCAAACATAGCGCCATCTGTTGGGTTAATAGTTTAGTAATTACAGAAATTGCCCCCTCCCTCCCCTCCTCGTACCCCTAGCGACTTAAAATATACTTTAGAACCTATTCTCATACCTACCAAATATACATACATAAAAAATTTCATTAAAATCGGTCGAGCCGTTTCGGAGGAGTTCGATAACAAACACCGTGACACGAGATTTTTATATATTAGATGTAGTATACTTTTGCAATAAAACCAGCCGTTGTATTCATGTCTGAAAATAAGGGGCAATTTTATTTCGCACGCTTCTATTTAGAATTTCACGTGTGTTTTTTTTTTTCAAAATATTGTGAATATTTCAAATTTTTTTCTCAATGTGCCTCAGTGAAAAGTCATATGTAAATAAAAATAAAATGTTTTTAATTTATTTTATTGACACTCCTAAAAGTATGCAGGTTTTTTTAATACATTGTAGTAAGTAAATTAAGTTTTTATGAAAATTTATTGGCTATTTAATGTTAAGTTAGAAAAGAGGTTTGATTAGAAAATAAATTTTAATTTTTCTTTTTCTAAGGACTAAAGTTTCAGAATCGAAACCACTTTCGGTAGGAATTAAATTCTTTGTATATAATAAAGTATGCAACTAAAAACTTACAATTATATATACATAGATATATTAAGCTATAAAGCACACTCTTTACACACATGCCTTATGTAACAACTTTCAAAACATTTCTTTTTTTAATATATAGAAAAAAAGATATACAAATACCACAATAAACTCTTAAGCACAATAAATGATGTGTTATTAGAAATAACAAAATATAAAGACACAAACACAAACACACCAAGAACACATACATACACACATACAGTTTGTCAAACATTGTTGTTAATATCGACAATTTAACAAAAACATCTCGAACAATGTCATTAAGTTATAACAAAACCCACCAAACACATTAAGGTTACATTAAGTGGAAAAATATTTTCAAAAGCCACCCACTAAAAACATCAACAACAATGTTTACATCAACTTTAACAAGAACAGCAACAATAAAACACTTTGTAAAGATGCTTGAAAACATGCTGCAAAGAGTAGAATTGTTTGTATACATTCTATGAAAATGATATACAACGCAAGTAATTTTGATGAAAATCCTCTTATACTCTTTACAAACATATACTCGTACATTCATACATGCATACATACAGAGTGGGTTCTATACATAATTTTACAAATTAAATTTTTTTTAAAACTCAATCAATTTGCAGAAAGTCTTTTTACTATTTGTACAAGAGTTGTATTATTCATTGTATGTCACGGGTCTGTAAACTGTCCCACTATACACACACACACACACACACAATAGAGCTTGCCTATGAGTATTTTTGTTATGTCGTCGTGCCAAAGTTATCTTCACGTATATCACAAAATACCAAAAAATTAGATAAGACCACTTCCTGTAGTAAATTTTATAGGTCTATCGATCTGTGCAATCCCCGGGTCTCTATCTCTTATGTTTTTTGAGATATTAAAACAGCTTTTTATTGTATATCCGCTATTAATAACATTTTAATGTGTTATATTAACGTATGCAACATTATTATAGATATACTATAAAAAGTATATGAAGTTCTGTTAGGAAAAAAAACTTGGGTTATCTTCACGTATGTTCATGGAAATAATTAAAAAGTTGTCTTCACGTATGTTTGTGAGAAAAATTAAAAGTTAAATATAAACCATTATTGTAATATACATATCCTTTTCGTTCTATATCGCAAAAATTTTTTGTATTATTCTTTAATGGTAATTTTGGGTTTATATAAATGAAAACTAGATTCTTAGGGAATGTACGTATGTCCGTTTTGCTTAAATAAACTTTATTTCAATTAAATTAAATAACAATTCAAAAGCCTTAAAAATACTTGATTGATTGAAAAAACTGCAACATAATATGTTTCACTCGAGCTTAATTTTTCGTTCTGAAAGTTTGAATATACTTTTTACAAACTTAAACGAATAAATCCGAGAAGAATTTCGCATCACTTTGTGGAAGATAAGCGTATAAACTTTCAATATCTTTTATTTTGTCTTTAGAAATATTTATCTTTGCCGTTGTATTTAGTTTTTTTTGAAAAATGTTTTCCAAAGTAATAAAAACACCCTTCCTGGGTTGTTTTTTTAAAAGTTGCGCACGAGCCAACCAATAGTGTTTACTAATTGTAACAAATTTCACGTATGTACCATAAAGTAAAAAATATTTCCCAAAATGTGGCATATACAATAAAATGACAAATATTTTTTGGATGTAAAAATAGCAATAACATACAAATTTTTTTCAATGACTTCAGATATTTTTACATAAATCGATAAAAAAAACTTCAAACATAATATCTGACAAAAATATTGGACTACTTTTTTCACGTAAATTTTTTTCTATATCATTATGAAACTTTGGACTCAATTTCCCAAAAAAAAAAATTTGGAGATACGTGAAGATAACTTTGGCACGACGATGTGTCTATCAATCTTTTTCTCAAACTTATTATTACTAAGATTAGTTAAACAAATCTATGCAAGAAATTCAAATATTTTTTAAAACTGGTGGACCTTAAAAATTCTTTATTATGGCAAGGTTTTTGTTTTATATATATTCCTCATGAGGTTTCCAACGTAGAACAGAAGGGCAGACAGACGGACAAACGGACGGACAGACAAAAGGATGAAAATAAGAGTAAAAATTATTTATTTGATTATCATCTGTGGTGTACGCATTCCCAACGATATCCATCACTGCCATAAAACAAAAGTTTTTCAACTATAATGAATTTTCTACGACGTTATAAAGTCCTTGGAAACCTTGTAACAAAAAAAATTATGGTTAAACGATTTTGAAAAATCTAATTTTTAAACTACGAGGAAATTTTTATTACTAATTTTATGATGATGTTCCTGTAATTTCATGTATTCACGTATCTTTGTAAAAGGTTTGCCAATAGGGATGATATGATTTTGAAGTGACATTTCGGCCATTTGTAATAACGCATGATCTGTCATTTGTTTTTCATTGTATTCTTTAGTGTTTACAATTTAATCATGGAGAGATGTACGCAGGAACAACGTTTACAAAATAATTGCGTTTTATTATCAAAATAACCGTTCTCCAATTGGAACTTTTCGTTTTCGCTTTTGCCATTTTATGGTCGTAATAATCGTTCAAATGTGCTCGCTATTCGTCGAATTGTTGAAAATTTTGAGCTTACTTACATATTCTTTATATAATTTTCAAGTGCCAATAAGACAAAGAACCGCTCGAAGTAATGGAAATATTGCTGTCGTTCTGGCGAGTGTTGCTGAAGACCACAATTTGTCGATTCCAAGACTTTCTCAACAATTGGGACTGTCTCAAACCACAACCTGGCGGATTTTTCGCAAGGATTTTGGTTAGCATCCGTATAAAATTGTTCTCACTCAAGAACTAAAGCCGTTGGACCACCGTAAAAGTCGTGAATTTGCTACACAGCAAATGCAACAATTGAATTATTACGAGAAAAGTTTGTAGTTTCGATTATTTCAAGAAATTGTGATATTGAATGACCTCCAGGAAGTTGTGATAAGACTATTTCTTCTGGGGTTATTTGAAGTCATTGGCCTTTCGAAATATACCAGACTCTCTTCAAGCTTTACAAGTCAATATTGAACGTGCCATTCATGACATACGACTTGATTTAGTGGAAAAGGTGCTCGAAAATTGGAATCATCGAATTCGTTGCTGCAGAAAAAGTCGTGGAGGCCATTTGAATGACGTTTTATTTAGAACTTAATTGTATCGATTGTACTTCACATTAAATAAAAAAAACTTTTGAATTTCGTTAACAATAATTTTGTTTTTTTTTTTTTACAGAAATCATATCACTCTTATTGGAAAACCTTTTATGTGAATGTATGCAAGTTAGTAAA
The DNA here is from genome assembly GCA_947311025.1 of Lypha dubia. Classification (NCBI taxonomy): domain Eukaryota; kingdom Metazoa; phylum Arthropoda; class Insecta; order Diptera; family Tachinidae; genus Lypha; species Lypha dubia. Next base: position 114,173,274 of record OX371261.1, on the reverse strand, counting down.
TTAAATAAATTATTGCTTTTTAATGGTTTTAACGTCATTTCTTATTGTTAAAGTGTTTACTTATTTGAAATTTGGCAGGAATTTGACTAAAATACGGATAAAAATTTTGAAAAAGATATTTTGAAAAATCTAATTTTTTGATTATCTTTAAATCTATGATCTTTTTTGACCGAAAACAAAATTTAATCAGCTGTTACTCTTAAACAACTACCGGGATTTCTGCAAAGGGTGGTGTTGGCTGAAGTGGTTAGCGCGTTGACTACTAAGCAAACAATGACTTGGGGCCTGGGTTCAAACCCTGGCCAGAGCCAGTCAATCAACATCATTAATTTCTCTAATGTACGTTAGTGAGACATTGTATTAATTGTTGTCGGACTATTTAAGTGATGAAGGCACAGCACTGGTCACTAAGAAAACGGTTCCGATAGTAATTGATGCTGTTCCAAGCTAATGTACACAACATCGCCTTCCTTCGTCGATTATCAGAAACATCGGCGAAGTAAAACAATTAATAAAATGACTGGTAATACAACTTAACAAATTTAATGCGTCTAGTTAACACCGGGGGCGTCTCAAAACTGCTGTAAAAAAAATTAACATAACGCGCAAAGCAGAGTTGTAAAAGAGTTAAGCCTTCTAAAATTTTCAACATCTATATTATCTACCCTATGCCTTTCCCTGAATTCCGGTACAATGCACTGCATACGTAGCGGTCATCCCCTGAGTGCTGGTCCTAATTAAAAAAAAAAAATCGCCTGAGCTTGAAATTAACACACATATCCAGGAATTATTTTTTTTTTTTTAAATATTAAATTGACTAAGCTTCTAAGCAGCAACTAAATTCAGTTAAAAAACACGTTTAATTACAAAGCAGTTTACATGATGTAAACTTGTAATCTTGTCAACAAACAATTTATAAAAAGTATGTGCGAAAAAAGGACCAACAAATAAATAAACGTTTAACATATTTTTCAAAGAGCTTAAGGTAATAGTGGACATAAAAGGACATTACGAAGTGACAACAACAAAAAAAATTGCTAACGCATAAATGACCCCATATTATTTTATGAAGAGATTTCAATAGTGATATTTCTCGCTTTTATATGCTCCTTAAAATATGCTAGTTATTTTTATCTCTTTTTTTTCCCCTATACATAGTCGTTTACTCGTGTTTCCCATATAAAGTAAGTATGTATGTATGCAAGTGTCAGTTATAATGTAGTTATTTAAAGCATAACTATTTCTCTGTATAACAAAATGTTTTTCTATGTGTTTCAGTGTGTTTATGTGTATGTTTTCTTTTTTGCCAATTGGTCATTGTCAAAGCAATTTTCATTTGATTGCTGCAGCAAAGCAAAAAAAAAAAAAAAATCAACGTAGAACTTTAATAAAATATTTATTTACTACAGCAAAACGAAAGAAAAAGGAAATTTAGATTACCTTAAGATTACAGCGTAAATTGAGCTATTAAGTTCTTTTGGTATAATATTTGTTGTTTCTTGCTCGTCTTAATCCAACTACACCTTCTTGAGGCCCCTATTAAATGAAAGCAATAAAAAAAAAACTTATGTTTGTGTCTGCACAAAAACTAAAGCATATTTTATTGAGTCTTAGCACGTGATAAGAAAATTAACACTATTATGAATTGATAAAAGCATTATAGGCAAAGAAAAGTTGCTGCGTTGTATTAGTTGCAAATAAAAATATATAGTCAATAGTATATAAAATGTAAAGTTGAAATTTTTATGTAGAATACAAATTGTTTAAGGGAAGTCTGAAGTGTGCAAATTACATCTTAGGTAATATTGGCCTTAAAGTAGGCAATAAAAATTATAATTGTAATATTTTGAAATAGTTACAAAGCAAACTTTCTATTAAAACCTGGAGTTGTAAAAGGTAAAGACTAGTGTTTTTTTTATAAAATAACTACACAAATTTAATTCCTTCTGAGTTGTTATAGAAAATGTTTTTAAATCATTTGTTTAGAAAACATTCACCATTCTATCAAAAATGCTTAAATTTGCTTTAGATTTTTTTCTGAAAAGCAGATCTACAGCATGGCACAAATATGTGTAAGTATGTGTCTTATTTAAAGATTTCATACAGCAACGTTGTGAAAGAAGCTGCATTGTTTTTGCTATTTTGATTTCCTTCCGACAAAGTCTACTGTCTCGAGAAGTTTAAGAAGTACGGACCAAAAAATGCAAAGTAATGCGAAACTAAGAATGCTACAATTAAAAAATATTTAAGATTTACAAAAGTTAAAATTTTTAGACTTTACTAAAGCCACCAACGTAATTCAACGTATTGAACAACGTGTGAAATAATCGTATTACATTCGTATGAATTGAAATCTGTTTGTTGTTTTCTTAAATACCAATTTTTTTAAAAATAATGCTTTTAAACGCTCTTGAACGCTCTAACCCAAGAACGATCTGACCTGTGATACAGAAAATCGCTTCTAAGTTCAAATAAACTTAAGCCGGCCACTCACGTACAGTTTTAACTGAACTGTTTAGTTTAGCTGAGAAATTTAAAATTTTTTTATTTTTAACTGACAGTTTCAACTGAAGTGAACGTGTGTGGGGGTTCAACTGTACCGTTCTCAGTTCAATTTGTGTCGAGCGAGAGTGCGTATCATGTCGCGTAAACAGAACCAAGTGATAGTTGATTTTATTGCAATATATAGATCTGAACATTGCCTATGGCAAGTTAAATGCAGCGAGTACCATGATCGCGCCAAAAAAGATGCTGCTTACAACAAGCTGGCGACGAAAATACAAGAAGTAGAACCTGACGCGGAAAAGAAATCTGTTTTGTCAAAATTAAATAGCTTAAGATCCGCTTTTCGCAAAGAAAAAAAGAAAATTGAGGCATCAAAATAGTCTGGAGCATCTGCAGACAGCATTTACAAGCCGGTACTTTGGTAGTACGACCTGTTTGATTTCCTACATGATCAAGACGCCCCAAGAACATTAAATTCAAATCTGGACAGTGAAAATCCATGTTAAAAACTGAAGTATTGAACTGCACGTGTGTGTACATCTCAGTTCACAGTTAAGTCTGTCAGTTATAACTCAACACTTGAAACTGACAGTTAAAACTGTACGTGTGTGGCCGGCTTTAGACTAACATCAAATGCAACACTTAAATAAATCACTAAAATTTAAAAAAAAATCCAAAGGAAAATTGTTAAAAGTATAAAAATTCATTATAAAAAAAGTTTTAACAATTTTAAAATTTTCTATAAAAAATCTTCAAAATTAAAAAAATCGCCTAGACTAAATACAAACGTCAAATGGTAAAAAATTTTCTTTAGTCAAGAATGAATCGAACAAACTACACAGAATGTCAATAAACAAAAAAAAGATATCAAATAAAAAAATCGTCAAAATTATACAAATCGCCTATACTAAAAACATTTCTCCAAACGCCAAAAAAAAATTTATCAACAACAAGAATGATTAACGAAAAAAAGCTACTATATTAAATAATGCCAAAAAAAATATTTAAAAAAAAAAATTGTCAAAATTAAATAATCCTCTTGATGTAAAATATCTTTCTCAAAACATCAAAAAGCAAAATATATAAAAATAAATATTACGAAAATTCTTATAATTATAAAAAACGCATGGACTGAAAATTACGTCTCAAAACTCCAAAAAAATGCCTGCAAATATAAAATATGAAGAAAACCGGCAAAATTAAATAAATTTATTTATTTATTTATTCATCTACAGAATCATATTCTTACAGATTGTCTTTATTCAAAATATGTTTCTCAAAAAAACGGCTAAAAAACCGTTTCAATTTTAAAATATGTAATAATCATAAATATTACCAATAAACAAAACAAAGTGGAAAATTTTACGAAAAATTCCAAAAATTATAAAAAACGCCTAAACTAAAAATATTTCTAAACACACAAAAAATATGCTTAAATATACAAAAAAAAAAATCGCATAGTCAAAAATATTGGTATCATATAAAAAATTGATATGAATTTTAACGATCGCCCAAAAAAAATTCGGGAGAATAAAATAAATCGCCTAAACTAAAACTTTTACTTTAAACACTAAAAAGTCGTTTTAATTCACAAAAACTTGTATTAACCAACGAAATTGGCAAAAAAAAAAAAATCAAGAAAAAAATTATCCGGCTAGACCACAAGCAATTTATAAAACGCTAAAAACTCTTTTTTTAATAATAAAAAAATCGAAAAAAAATAACATAATTCGCTTTAACAAAACAAATTGCCAAGATTAAAAATTTTTCCTTAAACAGTAAAAATTTGTTTTAATAAACAAAAATTGCCAAAGAAAAATTTCGAAAAAATCGTCAATATTCCTAAAACCTCTGTTTTAATAAAAAGGAAAACATGGACTAATTTTTTTTCCATGAAATCTTATTAATTAACAAAAAACTGCATAAACGAAAAATAGGCACCAAATAAAACAAGCGTGATAAAAATAAAAAAAAACGCTAAAATTAAATAAATCGCCAAAACTAAACATATTTCACTAAACGCTAAAAATAAATAAAAAAAATCGAGAAAAATTAAAAAAAAAACGTCTAGACTTAAAATTTTATTAAATTCACAAATATTACCAATAAATAAGAGAACCTGGAAAAACATTTGAAAAATCGTCTAAAACGCTAAAAAAAATCGGTTTTAATAATAAAAAAAGTCGATAAAAATAACAACAAATCGCTAAAATAAAACAAATCGCCTAGACTGGATATTGTCATTTTTATCTACAAGAATATTCTAATATATAAAAATCTCGTGTCACGATGTTTTTTATCGAACTCCTCTGAAACGGCTCGACTAATTTTAATGAAATTTTTTATGCATATTTGGTAGGTATGAGATTAGATTTTAAACGGTTTCTGTCACGAAGAGGGGTTCTGTATTTCAAACAGAACAAAACTATTTTTGTTTTTGAATGACAGATGGTGCTTTGTCTGCCTCATTTACGAGAAGCATCATCGTTCGTATTTCAAGTAGAACAAAATTATTTATGTTGTTGAAGGACAGATGGTGCTACCTCCGCCTCATGCAGGAGAATTGTTGTCGTTCGATTTCAAATATTCAAGCATAAAATAGGGTGTTGATGAGTGGGGAGAATGGTGCCCCCATATAAGAAAATAGCTTCCGGGCGAAGCCGGGACAATCATCTAGTAAATATATAAACACACTCAGTTGAAGTACGAAAACTTTTGTACGCCACTGCAGTTCATTAATTTTATTACTGTTTGTGCTATTTGAATATTTTTAATACTCCATTTCCTCTTGTTTGTATCGTATATTTTTGTAGAAAAATACTATTTATTTCAAATTCTTTGAATCCTTTTTGTGATTCTCTCATAATTTGTTTATCTTTTTCCAATTAAATTTACAAGTTCAAGCTTGTGATTATTATTACATTATTCGTGCGTTCCTTCTTTTTTCTTTAATTTATTTTTTTTTTTTTCGTTTTTCTTTTTAATAAAAACTTAAACTATAACACTTGAGTGTTTACTGTTTAAAAACGATTTACGTTAAAAGTGAATTGTAATTCTTTTAACGGCGTATAGCTCTTTTTACTTTTATTAGATTCTTAAGCTGAAGAAAGAGAAAATAGAATCAGAAAACCTGAAAAGTTTTGTAAAAACTAAGAAACGTGGAGAAAAACTTGTGGTTAACTGTGATTTTTCTTTGCATTTCCCTTTTAACTGTTTCTCTGCACTTTCTATGCATTTCACTTAAATTTTCATTGTATGTGTAGTTTAGTTGTGTATATGTGTGTATATGTGCTTGTATTGAGAATATGTGTTTGTGTGCTCTTAAGTTGGTGGACCAATTAATGCTGCTGCTGTTTGCTAACCATGACCAAGTAACCAAAGAAACTATAATATAATAAATGAAGAAAGAAGGGAAAAAAAAGCCAAGAAAATTTAAAAAGAAAAGCAACCAACACACACACGTACGTACAATTTTTCCGCTTTTATTTGTATTTACTTAAATATATATTCTTTCTTAGTATTAAATGGCATGTGGCTTGTTGTTTTCAGTTTCTCTTTTTTATTCTTCGGTTGGGTCGAATGGTCTCTAGAAATTTTCAAAAGTTAAATTGAGTTGCTTTTGCAGCTGGTATGAGTCGAAATAATTAATTTTAATGAGGCACGCAAAAGTTGGTAACTTAATACTGAAGTTTTTAATATGATTTTTTTTTTCTAAAGAATAACTTTTTTATAAGGATTCATTTCTTTTAATTCCGTTTTTTACCTTCTTATTTTTCTTTACAATTTGTATGAACTTGACATACTGTTAAGGTCTGTAAAAGGGTATGAAAACAAAAAGCTTTTACTTTTATTTCGTATTCAATTCAACGATTTATTAACTCTTAAGTTCTTACTAAAAAGTTTATAGTGACTGCGACTAAATTTCAGGAGAGTATTCTGACCATTCTAAAAAAATTGTTACATGTCCTTTAACTCTTATTAAAAAAAAAAAAACTCACTCAGCATTAGTTTTCCTTAAACATCCCTTTCTTTTAGTAGTAACGAGGCCACATTACTGCAACTTCTCATTAAATAGTTATAAATTATTTTAAAAATGTTTACCAAATTTTTCGGCCAACAAAAAAATAACTACCGACCAACCAACCTTGACATTTCATACTTGAACTGTTTGTTTTTTCTCACATGCATGCAAAACAGTTTTTGAAGCTTGTCCATTAACAAAAAATTATTTTTTGTTATTTCAAGCTTCTGTTCTGTAACTTTTATTTTGTGCCAATTAATATTTCATAATAAGCTGGTTGTCAATTGTCCTTAACCTGCATTAAGTGGGCAGGCAGGATGCTGATGTAAAACAAAACATCTGAGAGATGTTTATGGTTCTTCTTTATATTAGAAATAAAATATAATTTTTTTTTCGGTTCCAAGTTAACAAATATTTGCGGCCACTTTGACCATAAAATGTTAACAAAATGTTGTAGAATATTTGACAACTTTGTGGTTGAAGTCAATTTTTACATGAAAATAAAATTTTGTTTTAAAAATTTTTGTAAGTAATGTTGTTGTTTGTATTTTTTTCTTTCCAAAAAAAATGTGTGAAATAAAATTAACACAAAAGCTACTTTCAAGGTTGAAAGTTCGTAGGTTTGAACGTTGGCAAAATTTGAATTAAAGGTCGTTACAGACATGTTTAACATTTCAGCAAAGAGTGTATTAAATTTGAGATATTTTGTAAAAATTATTAAAAATTTTATAAAATGAAAATATTTATTTATTATTTGGATGAAGAGCTTCTCAGCCAGAGGGTATTTTGTTATCACTTTTATTCTTTTATTGCACAAATGAGTTTGAGAAAATTATGTACCATTTAAAAGATATTTGCGTGGAGATTTGCACAATCTATATTTAATTGAATTTACCTCTGTGGTAGGGAGGCAATAAACGCCTTTATGTATGCTCTTTTTTTCCATAGATAATTCAAACAAACAAATGTCCTCTGCTTTGAATTAGTGCTGTTTGAGGAGAAACTTTAAAAACTTTTACAAGTACTTATTAGCAGCTTAGCGTAACATATTTGAAAAATCGTTAAAATGAAATAAATCGTCTAACTAAAAAAATAACTTCTAAAACGCCCAAAAAATCTTTTTTAATAATGAAAAATTCCACAAAAAATTTAATAATTCGCCAAAAAAGAAAACAAATCGCTTACAGGTTGCCTAGAAATGAGATGGTATTGTACCTATCAAGAACTTGGTCCTTATTTGGATCTCAGTACTTTTTAAGGCCGAAATTTTTTTTTTAAGAACTTGGCCTTATTTTCGCCTTTATGTTTTTGTGCGGATCTCACTTATTTTTCCAAGTTGTTTTAGTATACGAAATTTCAGCTTTCTACCTATACTGGAAACGCCCCATACAAAGAAGGAGCACCGCAGCAAAAAATTATGATGTTTCTGGAAGCAGTAACAAAAGTTCATGCTTTCGAGATGTGCAGTTTTGAAGCGCTTCCGAGGCTGCACAAAAAGAATTCAGAGAGATCGCTGAACTTATTTTTAAGCACGTTGAAGTTGGTCGGCTGTTCACATTTAGTTGACACGAATAAAACAGTAAACAGCGAATAGAAGATACAATTTCATTTAGATGCTCTCTACATTTCTCTCTCTTTTATTTGTTTAAACTTGTATGTTAGTAGATGACGCAGTAAAACGAAGGATAATTCAGTTAATTCAAACATGATTTTAGCGCATTTTGGATGTTTAGAAACAAGCGCTCTTTTATGTAAAAAAACAAGAGCTCCAAAGTGGGACATCGCGAACAAAAATCATGCATGTTCGAAGCGTTTTTCGCAGCAGGAGGCTCAACAACAACAAGCATATCTCCATTACAAAGCTGCTTCGGCGGAAGCAGTAGTTTTTGCTGGGACCATACTCTCCCAGGTAAAAAGTTCAAGTTAAAAAATCATTTTTGTTAATTTTTCATGGGGACCTACCTGTGTACGAAATTTCAGCTTTTTAGCTATCAGGATGTGCCCCATACAAAGAAGGTTTTCAGATTTTTCTGTGTACCGATTTTCAGCTCTCTAGCTATACTGGAAGTGTCCAATAATATTGATGAGTAAGGTAGTGAGTCAGTGAGTCAGTGAATATGTACTAAAATATGGACTTTTCACACCTTAATATCTCGAGCAGCTTTTACCGTAGAACTTTCAAATTTAACCTGTGAGGTCACGTCTGTAGGGAGACCTTATGTTTCATTATTTTATAATCAAGAGGAGCAAAGCAAATGAGGGGGTTAAAAAAAGCTCGAATGATTAACAGTTGACAATTGAAACTTAATGATTTAATTAAAAATATTTCCAAATATTCTACAATTCATTTAAAGAATTGCCAGAAAGAATTATAAAATTGCAAAATATTTTTAAAAAGCGTTTTTATTAATTTAATTTCACACATTTCACAACTTTTTTAATTGCACCAAAAGATAACAGTATCCTTCGATTTTATCAAAGTTTCCCTGTCTAGTAAATTTTACTATTTAAAATGAAAACTCTTCGGTTTCTTCTTCTGTATCTACTTTTATATGATGTCTTTATACAAATTTTAATAGTGTCAAACTTTAATTTTAAAATAGAATTATTAAGACTATTATTTAAAAAATTTCGTATTATTCTATTGTCTTTTTGGGGGTCAGCTTTTATAGACAACCGTTAATGGCATATAAAATCAAATAGAACATTCCACACAATATTTATTCCATTTGTTGGTAAATTATTTGTTTTTTGTTTTTAAACCCAACCATTAACTTTATCCTTTCTGCTTTTTACTCATACCAATACTTTTCTGCAAACAAAAATAAAACTGTCATGACAAATTGACAATTTAAATATGACATTCAAACTGTTTTTGTATAATAAAGTGTGGCAGAAAAAAGAAAAAACCAAAATGTGTTTTAAAATTTGTTATTAAATCACTGAAATGTTTTAGCCAAATGGTCAAAGAGATTTAAATTTTAATAAATGTAAATGTCAAGCAACCTTGAACTAAAACTTGTTTGTCTTTTTTACTTTATTTAAAATTCTCATTGGACATTCAGTTGTACAAATATCACAATCCTGTGTACAATATTTGATTTATTTTTTATTATATTTTACGTGTTGTTCTGTTTTTGTGATTTTATTAAACCAAAAATCTAATTTGCAGAGAAAACGTAGTCAATTTAAAATATTTAGTGGCATGTGTGTGAAAGTTTCAAACATTTCTAATTGTATTAAATTTTTAATCAAGCGATTGTATGTACGAGTATTTGCTTTGTAAAAAAACACACCACGGACGTATGATTAATATTGAATTTAATTCATATAAAGTATACGTATTGATGTAGAGGGCATGCATGTCCGAAAAGCCAAGTACTGACTTGCAGGCTACAAGCAAAAACAGGTTAACACTAACTTAATGTGAAATTGATATTGATATGATATTCTGTTTATTTAATATAAAATAGAAATTGAAAATAAATATTTAATTGTGACTTATGAAGAGGAATGATGTTTTAACAAAATCTGCGATATGAGAAAAACAAACTAAAAATTTGCCATTTAGAAATTTACCATTAGGAAAATTACTTTCCAATAGATAAGTTAACAAACCGATAACTTTTTAACATAAAAGTTAATTTTTTGGTAAATTAAAAAAAAAAACACACACACACATAAGAACTCTTCAGCTCTTGTGCAGAAATACGCACTGTCTTTTGCTTATTAGTCTAACACACTATCCACTAAACTGCGTACCTGAGTACCTACTCCGTAATAATTTAATTTACAACCCATTCGAATTTATTTTCAACCAAACTACACATGTTTAACAACAAATTCAAGTTGATTCACAACCCGAAAAAGTGGCATTAGCGAGGTTACATCCTAATTGAAGGAAATTTTATCGAATACGAGTATGTTCTAAATCCGTAAACTTTATGTTTTCAAAGTATTGTTAATGCTTTCAATTATCGGTAACTCTTTCACACAAAAATTTGTTTCATTAAAAAAGTGATAGATAATTTTTTTACGCAGCTTAATTATCGATTTCCTTAGATTTATCGCTACTGTTTTTGATTATATATCGCTATCGATCTAAGTTATCGATTGTTTAACTGCAAAATATCGTTGCTTTTTTTAAGTTGACTTATTTATCATAAAAATATCGCTTATACTATCAGTTATCGATAACCGTTTTACAAAAAAAAAACTGTTTTTATTAAAATAAAAGTGATATAAAATTTATTGATACCGCTAAATTATCGAATACCTTAGTTTTATCGATAACTTTTTTATCGCTAACGATCTCAGTTATCGATAGTTTATCTGAAAAAAAGGTCAATGCATTTTGTATAAGTTTGCTTATACATATAATTAACCAAATAAGTATTATGAAAAATCGATAAGTTTTTGCTTTCAATTATCGATAACTCTGCCACAAAAAAACTGTTTTGTCCATAAATAATTTCTAGATACTAATTTAAAACAGTATATTTATGGAATATCTTATTTTTATCGAAAACTTCTTGTATTATATGTTGCTATTGACCTTAGTTATCGATAATTTAACTGAAAAATATTTATGCTTTTTGTAAAAGTTTGCTTATAAATGAAATACCGTGTAAAATCAATAACTTTTTACTTTCAATTACCGATAACTCTTTTACAGAAAAAATACTTCTAAATAAAATTTATTGATAAATTTCTTACTCAGCTATCGATATCTTTTCGGTATAAAATTTTTGTTATCGTCTTAAGTTAGCGATAGTTTAATAATAATTTTTTTAAGAGATTGCTTTTCTAAAAAGGATTATATTTTCTTCAAAACTTCCCTGAGTCCTTTAATTAATTTCATTTATCTCTTTCAAAAAAAAAAAAAACAAACAACTTTTGAAATTAATGTTTCTATTTTATTTCAAGTTGATGGAAAATTTTTAATGAAATTTTCCCTCCCATCATCAATCAATTTTAATAAATTGTTTTAGTGGAAATTTAGAAAATTGCGTTTTCCTTAATTACAAAACAGCAAAGCTGTATTCCAATAATTAATAACTTAAAACTTTGAGACCGAAAAATTACGCAATTAAATAGATTTTTAAAATAAACATAATACGAAAACTTCCATTGTTTAAATCTAAAACAAAAAGGCTTTTGTTGCACTTAAAAATCCTTTGTGATTTGTGATATTATCTTCATGGAAATCATAAAATCAAAGCCTTTTTATGACTTCTACTTGTTTAATGATTTTAGCAGCATTTCCTTTATAAACTATTGTACAATAGCCAGCAGAGCAGGAGTTAAGATAAAAACAAACAATGAAATTCATGTCAACCATTAAATTAATCTTATTTAAAAGGCTATTACAGGAAAAATTCGATTTAATATAAAAACCACAAGGACTTTTTGAACTGTTGAAAGTCAACAGCCAGGCGGAAAACAAAAACTTAAAAAATCTAACCAAAATAGACAATAAAAAAAGGAACTGATAAATTTTATTAAGAAAATGAACCATCGCGACTTATCGGGCCAAAGATTTCGATGATTTTTCAACCGCTTGGCTTTCGTACTTAAAGTGGCAGCTATAAAACAATATTTTTTGTTTGTGTGACTGTGTGTGTGTGTGCGTTTGTATGAATAATTTTTCAAGTTAGGGGCGCAACAATGAAAGTTAAATAGACTTGCTTGAATGTTACTTTATCGATACTTAGCTTTATGCTAAAGAGCTTTCTCATTTGCTCTTTTATAAACTTTGGGTAAAGTTTTATTTTTTTTTAATGAATATCTTGTTGCTAAAGGAGGGAGACAGCAGGAAAGCAAGGAAGTAAGATTTATAAGACGTAGAAAATATTAAAACAATATTATTATCATAAATAATAAAAATTGCATATTTAATGGCTGACAATAAAAAATCGGAAGTATTAAGAGATATTAAGAGGAACCATACCCAAACTACTACTGCTGCTACTACCGGAAGGATTATTAAAGCTTTAGTTGTAGTAACATACTACTTATATTGGGCAAGTTATTACTTAATAAACCAAAAGTATTGATAATAAGCAGGCAAATGTTAAATATGCAATTTTATGTTTTTTCAGTGAGTGAAATGAAGACCCAAATGAAGTGTTTAAATGTTTCAGAACAATTTTTAAGAATTTTGACATAAATTTATTAGTGCATATTTTTGCATATTTTAATATTTACAGCATATTTCTTACCGCATATTTAGAAATTTTTTAAAATTTTTTTTGCAGGTCTTTCCTCTAAATTTGTCTTTTTCTTATGTTTAAAAAAAAAAACACGAATAATTTTTTATATTTAAAAATTTTTCTAAAACCAAATAGGCTTTTAATACCAATTTTTTCGGAATTTTAAATATTTTAAATTCATTTTAGGGGTCAATATGCAATATTTTTTTTTTTTTTTACGGGTGAGGTAGGGTTTAAAATGCCTTCGCACTTACAGTGACCATCGTCAGGTGCGTCGAGTGGTGTTTCCACTAAAACAATCCCTCCTCTTTTTCTGGGTAGACTGCTTTCCCGGAACTGTTGTCTATATTAATTCGGAAGGCCCAAAATCCAGAAACAACGTCCTATAAAAAGGACCGTTCTTTATTCGCCCACGTCTGGGTCCGTATTTTGTAGCCAGCCTGAACCTGCTAGTTCTTCTTCCTCTGTTCATGGGAGCTCGCTTTACCGCGATGTATCGAGATCTCTTTTATTCATCCGTAGAACGTATTCGACGTAGTTGCCCACAGCGCTCCATTTGTTCTCACATTGGAGCATTTTGTTGACTACGTTGTCTGGGTTAAATTCGCCAATCTGATCCCTGATCTGATCTATGCAATAATAAGCACTAAAAAGCAGCTTATTATTGCATATTTTGTTCTTAATAGCATAATTTTTGTTGTTTAATTTTTCTTACTCACAGCTTTAATAATTGAGTACTTTTTTTTTAAATGGCACTTTTTTAAAAACTTTCGCTTTCTTGCAGTTCAGCGAAAATACAAGAACGGAATTTGCCAAACTATTTACGAGCTTTTGCTCATTTATGGGAAAAATAATAAAAGAAAACTTATGTTAAATTTTAGTGCTTGGCCAGACTTACCATTTTTGATGAAATAGATCTTAATGTCTTACGCCTCTGGGCTAGAAACTCAGTAACCACCACCACCAGTCTTCCGATCTTTATCACATATAAAAAAAGAACAAAATGCAGCAATATAAATTAACAGTGTGGACAGGGTCTAAGTGAAAATAAAATTCCATATATTATTTAAGAATCTTCAATTCATATATTTTATTATAAAATAGATGAAAGAAACAACTAATGCCCATAATTATACATTCTCGTACCAGAAATTTATATGTATGTATGTATTATCAAAATACAATCGAAATTTTTTGTACGCCCTTTTAAGAGCATTTTTTTTTTGTGATTTTCGAAAAGTAATTTAAAATTTGTGCTGCATATTTAATGCACATAAAATAAAGTTTTAATGACACACTTCGTGTTTCGCTGATTATAACCATTCTACCTTTCACCCGTGATATCATTCAAGCTTCATTTTAATGAAACACACTACCGTTCCTAACCTAACCTAACCTACATTACTTTTACACATTAAAAAGTACTCAGTATTTTAAACATTATATCCGTCTAAGAAATTTCATCCAAATACATTAAAAGAAATTCTCAAATGAAATAGTACCAAAAGTACCATAGCACTAAAATTAAAAAAAGGTACCACATGTAAAAAAAGTACCAATAGTACTAGCCCCCACAAAAAATGGTAATTTCCAAAGAAAAAAAAAATTTTAAATATTAGTATGTAAATAAAAAATAGTACCAAAACTACTAGCTTCACACTTTTTTACCTTCTGAAAAGTACCTTATATATTATTCTGGGTCATACACTATCAGTCTCAACAATTTAATTCGAAAGTATTAACCGATTTTCGTTTTATAGTGGAATAACCATTCAAATGACTTAACTTTCAAACACACAAACTTTCATACGGAAAAAGTACCAAAAGTAAAAAGAAGAATTAAAAGTAAAAAAGTAACACAAGTAAAAAAGGACCTAAGGTATTAGCTCCCCCAAAATATGTTAATTAATAAAAATTAATTTATAAAATTTTTGCACAAACAAAAAACAATATACAAAAAACTACCAATTTGTCCATTTTTTAACGTATAAAAAGTACATTTTATGAAGAGTATTTTTTATAGAGTGTCACAACTATAAGCTGGCATCACTGCTTTATTTGAGCACCCATTTAACAGCTGATAGTTGCTTTTAGTTTAGTTTGCTTTAAAATTTCATTATGAATCGAATTACACCAGAGCAACGCGTGGAAATTGTTGAAATTTTTAATAAAAATAAGTGTTGTACTCATCATACTCATCGTGCTGCGGGCGCTACAACTGATTTACTCAAAGAAAATTTTATGAAAAAATAATTTCACTTAATGGCCTAATTTATTGGCCACCAAGATCATGTGATTTAACTCCTTTAGATTATTTTCCTTGGGGTTAAGTTAATTCACTTGCTACGAAAATTTGTTGACAATTGGTGTTCCAGATAGCGCTTTTTACGCGCCAGCCGTTGCGGCCACATGGCAGAAATCATATTTAAACAATAATTTTATAAAATTTTCTTTCCAATAAAGCCCGTGTCATTGATATTAAAAATATATTTTCTTGTTTTATGATGATTTAAACATGTGTCATTCTATAAAAAAACACCCTGTATTATGGGTCACATGCTATCCCTTTCTAATATTTCATCGGAATTCATTTAAGGTTTTTTTGAGTTATTGTGAAACAATAACTGGCTTTTCGCAATATCTGCAGTTATAAAATTCTTTAAGAAGTCTGTGAAATTTTCAACCACAGCCAAGCCAATTTAATAGTTTTTATATCATGTCTTTAATTAACTGCAGGCAGTATAGCAGATAATCATTTTAACAAAAATATAAATTATAAGAAAACATACTAAGAACCTTCAAATTTCTTTCCTTAAAAAAATCACATTTAAGCCATCAGCAACTCTCTCTCTCTCTCCCTCTCTTTTATTATCAAGTATTTAATAATATTTCCTCAGGTTTTTTTTTTGTTGTTGCTTTTCCCATTTTCAACACAACTCTTAGCTAAATAAATAATAATAACAAATAACATGTACAATCACAGTAAATAAGAAAAAAAATATACACACACACGCAAACAAGAAATAATCCTTGAACTATCTTTGATACTAGTTAACTCTACTCTATCAGCAAACAGGCCTTAAGCCAACTAAGGTCAATATATAAAATATATTTTGTATGTTTGCCAAAAGACATAAATGTTAAATAATTGGCATATGTATGAACGATTTTATAAGTGTACCTTTGTATGTTTTCATAATAAACACAAACGAAAAAAAAACATCTCATATTTACTTTTTTAGTTAAGCAAAGGCCAAATGCAGTAAGCAGTCAAGCGCGATATTTGTTAGATCTTCAGGGAATCAAAGCAGAAAAATTACAAGAAGAAAAATATAAATAAATAAATAAAATAGATATTGTAAAGATATAAAGCAATAAATACTAGAGAAGCTAAGGAAAGAAGGGCAGGAAGGATAGTTTTAAAGACGTAACAGTGGGGCTACACCACAAGAAATTGTTAGTAATGTGAGAAAAACGCTACTTATCGGGTGACCATAAGGAGGATTTCAGAATGACTGCTAAGAACCAGTGCTTTGCTCAATATTATTTTAAGAAATAGTTTTAGTGTCCAAAATATCAATAGAAGAGCTGAACTACAGCGCAACTGATCGAGAAAATATCCTCCTTTTATTAGCTCGTTAAATATGTACAAGTTTCTGGCAGCAGTAAAAAAAAACGGTTCTAAACATTCCAGATGCGGAGGCATTGAAAAGCTTTCAAAGAAAACAAAAAATTTATCTTTGTTTTTACGAATATTAAAATAAACAACAATAAAAAATATAATATTCAGTAAAATAATAAATTAACAAAAATTTACTGAGCGGCATTTAAGCTTTCAACAAAGCACCACCTTGAAAAGCTCTTTTAGAATTTCTTACTTATCTTTATTGAAGAGGGTAACAGGAGAATTCTACACAAACAGTATGATGAGAGATAAGAGATGATAAGTAGAATTTTATGGGAAAAAAAAATTCCAACTCCAAAGTGGAGCACTAAAAATTTCAAATTCAAGTCTGGTTTTTGAAGCACTTTTCTTAAACGGAGTTACAACGAAAACTATCAGCTAATAACGTCTGATAATTACCATGCAGGAGCTACAATACAAATCATTGAAAAAACCAAAAAAAAAAAAAAAACTATACGAAGAGCTATTGTAAAAAAATATTGTTGGAGTAACCATAATATCCTTACACTCAAATTATGTTACAGTGAATATAAATCCTTTTCTAATATTTTATTGCTGTTTTATTGGACAATAATTTGCAATCACATGCTTAGTAAGATAGTAAATATGTTTACTATATGCATATTATAGTTGTCAACAACCACTCAAATCCCATTTTTATTTATGTCTTATTGGACAAAAGTTTGCAATCCCATGCTTAATATATAAATATTATGGTTGTCAGTAACCATAACATTTTGGGTTGTAAACATATTTCGCTTAAAGCAATTTGTAAATTTATATATTTTGTGCACTAAATTCACAAAAAAAAATCAGTTTAAATTAAATATAATTTTTTTTAAATAAAATTTATCAGAATGTATGCAAGCAACAATAAACATTTAGACGAATAAACTATTCCACAGAAATGTTCTTCGTAATATTTTGCACAAAAGTGCTGAACACAGTTTATCCCTTAAAGGTAAAGCTCATGTCGATTTACCAAAGGACCTCAGCACTCCATAAAATAAATACAAGGCTTGAGCTTATTTAATTAAAATATTTAATTTTTAAATGTTTTCGCCACAGTGACCTTAAATATCGACTTTCCATTCCTGGCTACTAATTATTATAATAACCCACCTAATAACTGCAACCAACTTCAAAAGCAGAAAACAAGACCTGTTCCTCGTTTATGTATTTAATGTGAGAGTTTTTCGCATTAACAAATTTATTATCATTCTGTGAAGAAAATAATGAAGGAGAAAAACAATTAAATATTTATTAGGTTTGTACGGTAGCTCATATAAATATCCTACTTATATTCCATGAGTCATTCTGCAAAAGATTTTATATAAATATTTTTTTTTTATGTAACAACTTCCCATAAGCTACAGAAATGAGACGCTGATCTTTAAGGGTTAATAACTTAGACAGTTGCCATATTAGCTGCCAATTATTCAGTCTGTTTTGCCAAATACCGCGCGAAATAAGCCACTTCAGATGTCCACCAAAAACAATTGTCATAAAATGTTTGTACGAATTTGCAGATGCACAAAAAGCTCTAAGCTCAATTTGAAAGCATTTGCATTCAGAACTTAACCCAAATAAAAAGCTCTACAACTAAATCTGATCTACCAAACTTTTCCTACATTTTTTTAAAAAATTCTTTTCAATATTTAACATTTTTATAAATTGTTTAAATTTTTTCATATAATTTTACTTTAAATAAAGAAAAATCATATTTAACAAAAAGAAAAAATAAAAACACACACAACATATCGTAGCAGCATTAAAATTTTAACTGAAGCGTAAAACTGTTAGTTTTACGTAAAGTATTTTCTTGTTTCAATACGAAATGCAGAAAAAGTACTCTATTTTTTTATTTCTTTATGTTTGTGTTAGAAAACTTATAAATTTTAATACACACATACAAACACACACACTCAAAAATGTACATGAATAAATTTTCCCGGGAAAAGAAAAATTATGTTTGTTTATTTATTGTGCCAGAACAGGAAAAAACAAAAGCGAAAAGACCAAAAAAAAAACTGCAATAAAAAATAAACAAGAAAAACGTTCACAGGATTCTCATGAAAGGATTATTATACATAAATACACACATTTATTTTATTATACTATTTTCCTACACCTAACTACGGCAAAAGGTAGAGACTAAGATGATTTAAACGAGAGATACTATTTGTGTCGTAAGCAGAGTATGAAATTTACAATAAATATTCAATATTGTTGGATGCTAAAAGAACCAACGATGGCAGAAGCGAACGAGCGTAGGAACGTGCTAACAAACAAAAAAAAATAAACTATTTTAGCTTATAAATTGAATGCACTTATTATGAAAATAAGATAAATTTGTTTAAATCTTATTTGTTGGGAATAATAATAATAATAATAACAATAATAATAATAATATTAATAATATTATTAGTCGAGATATTATTAATGGAGATTGTTATAAGTGTGTTCTTTAAATAATGATAATTGGATATACGAGTAATGGTAAATTGTAGTAAATGTAAATGCAGAAAACTTTTGAAAAGTTTACAATTTTTACATCGTTATTTCGATGACAAATAAATAGCTGCCTGCTAATATTGAGAGAACGAAACAAAGTGCTTAAAGTCTTAAAAAATCTATAACTTCACTAACAAAATCGGCAAAAATTATTCGAAATATGGATACGAAAGTAAGCAAAAAAAAAAAAAAAAGAAAACATTTAATATATTTCGAAAAAAAGTCCAAAATATTTTGAAATTCAAATAATAATAAAAATTAAATTCATTGCTTCAATGAATTGTTCATTAGTTCATAAAATCGATGAAATTGTTACTTAATACTGATAAAGACTAAAACTTAGATCCCACTATCGGCACAATGTACCGATTTTCGTCGGCTCACTGCAATAAAGTCATAAGTACTAAACAAAAATTGCGGTCGACATGTCATTCTCTCTGATTAGAGTTGTTACAGTCGACCAATTTACGCCACAAAAGGGCTCTGGGCCTATAAGAGGAACGGTAGAGGCCCTCTTGGCCAATCCATCCGCTACCTCATTACCCCGATGACCGCTATGGCCAGTCATCCAGTAAATGGAAACCTTGTTCCGTATCGATAGCTTCTGTAGTGATTCAAGGCACTTTAAAACAAGCTTAGAACGGAATTCCCATGAAACTAGGGACTTAAGGGCTGCCTGACTATCGGAAAAGATAGCTATATGCACGCCTTTAATGCCTCTGCTCAAATTAATATGCACACATTTGGTAATTGCCTGTATTTCCGCCTGAAATACCGTGGGCCATTTACCCATGAGCACTGAGATTTTCACGTTGGCTGCACAGACTCCAGCGCCTACTTCATCTAAAGTTTTGGACCGATACGTATACCAACACAGACTTCTGGAATCCACAAAGAGACCATTACCCTCCCACGTGGCCCTAAGCGAAATTGTGACATTGAAACTCCTGTTGAACCTTAGTTCACAAATTATCTTGTCGCTAGGCATCTCTAACAGCTTTTTGCAGGACAAAGTATTCAGGATCGCTGAAAGCCCGTTGCCAACACCGCGAGCAGAGTTACCGATACCCATCCGATAAGCAGCCATTGTCGCAGAGGATCTTATAAAGATTTGCATAGGTGTTAACCCAATCAGGGCCTCAATGGCCAAAGTTGGACATGATCTCATTGCACCAGTAGCAAGAAGACACGCCATACCCTAAGCCTTGCAGAGTTTGTTCTTCTTCGTAGTCTGGAGCGTCTTCTGCCACCATAAAATTACGCCGTACGAAGTGATTGGTCTGACAATCATTTTTGGGCTCATGCCACAGGTGCACCCAGCACAACTCTTCACCGCCCAGATCGCCCTAGTGGCTTTCTGTGTAACGCCACGTAACGTAATGTCGGTTCCAAGTCAACTTGCTATCAAACATAACCCCTAGGTATTTGACTTCGGTCGAAAAAGAGACAATGCCCTTCATCAGCAGTATTGTCCCTAGACCAAGTTTCCTCTTAAGAGACATAGATACCAGAATAGTCTTGTCAGAATTGATAGTAAGGCCGTGTCTCCTACACCATGTCATAACAGTGCTCAATGCATCATTCATGATGTCTGAGAGAACGTTGCCGAATTTTCCAGTTGCCATCACCACCAGATCGTCAGCATAGCCAACAACTTCATGCCCTTGTTCACTAAGAATGAGGAGAAGTTCATCCATCACTACTGACCAAAGGAGTGGTGATAAAACACCATCCCATCAAGGTCTATGAGTTTGTATTAATCATAAGTAATTTCCAACCAGTGATGGGGAATTTCGTATTAACAAAAATTGTTTCAATATGTAAAAATAGAATAAAATGAATTAAATTAATTCTCGTATTCTATTTCTGTTGAAAACTTGGTTCAATAGTTGATATTCTTCCCAATTAGTATCCACTTTACGAAAATTGTAAAGATGGACAATTGAACGCTGATGAGAGGTTTAGTTTAGCGCCCTTGAAATCGGTACTGCTAAACTGATTGAATATAATAATACTATTTTTCAACATAAAATAACTTTTAGTAATTGGAATTTTCATTACTTCAATAAAACTGAACTTGAACCTGATAATATTACTTTTCATATGAACAAAAGATTAAGTTTTTCTCGTTTCGGCTGCCAAAAAGTATGTTAATTTATACTAACATTTTATAAATTAACGTTCCAAAAAAAAGTACCAAAAATGTTTTTACATATTAAAAAGTACCCCTTATTTTAATCTGGTTTACATGCTATCCGTCAATAAAACTTCATCCATATCTAATTAAAGCATTTCTTAACAGAAGAAAGTACATACCAATAATAAAAAAGCGTCGAAAGTACTACAAATAAGAAAGTACTATAAGTATAAGTTCTAAAGTACGCCTTATATTAATCTGGGTCACATGTTATCCATCTATAAAATTTTATCCAAATCTAATAAGAGAATTCCCAAGAAAAATTGTACCAAAAGTAAATAGTCACTAAAAGTACAAAAGTACCATTAGCAAAAGAGTACCAATAGTACCAGTTCTTTCAAATTTCAGCTCCCAAAAAGTATGTTAATTTATAAAATATTTGTTTAAAAATAAAAAATTCCAAAACTATAATTTGTCCTTTTTTTGTCTCATTAAAAAGTTGCCCTTATTTTAATCTGGATTTCACGCTATCCATCTAGTTAGTTTCATCCAAATCCAATAATAAAATTTCTCAAGCAAAAAAGTACCAAAAGTAACAATTACCAGTTCTTTCTCATTTCAGCTCTCAGAAAGTATGTTAATTTATAAAATATTTGTTTAAAAATGAAAAGTACCAAAACTATAATTTTTCCCTTTTTTTACCCATTAAAAAGTTGCCCTTATTTTAATCTGGATTTCATGCTATCCATCTAGTTAGTTTCATCCAAATCCAATAATAAAATTTCTCAAGCAAAAAAGTACCAAAAGTAACAATTACCAGTTCTTTCTCATTTCAGCTCTCAGAAAGTATGTTAATTTATAAAATATTTGTTTAAAAATGAAAAGTACCAAAACTATAATTTTTCCCTTTTTTTACCCATTAAAAAGTTGCGCTTATTTTAAATTTGTGTTTAAATTTTATGAAAACGTTAGAGTAAACGAAACGTTCAGCTTCAACTTTTGTTTCGATTAAGTGTAAATTTGTCGCTCAATGAGATCATGGAGGCACAAGTCTTGATTGATATATTTTCTTACATTTTCTGTTTGTTATTTTCTGAATTTCTTTCGCACACTGTTCTATTCCCCTTGCTGTTCAACGAGAAATGAAGCAATAAGTGTTAAATGTGATAAAAACCAGTATTTTATTTTTATTCTATAATTCATTCTTTTAAAAATTGCCTCGTGTGTAGTACTCTACTCTATACTATGCTTTTAATATACTGAATGCTAAACCAGAAATCGACCAGAAAAAAAAAACAGTATGACAAATATTACAAACAAAAAAAAAAGAATAATAATATTTAGGACAGTTACAAATAAAATATGATAAATTAGTTTGGTTCACCGAAAATGCAGCAACAATAAAAAACTATTTGAATTTATCAACAACAACAACAACAAAAACCAACTACCACCATAATACTTTTATGAACTTTGGCCTCTTTTTTCGGGGGACAAAACAGCAAACAACAAAATGACAATAAAAAAAGAAACATAATACGGATAAAAATATAAAAATAGTGTTTGCATATTTTTATAATTAATATTAATGGAATAGAAAAACATTATTTGAAATTCACATGTTTCATACTTAACAACATGCTGTTGTATGAATAATGCAGCCTAAATATATGCTATAGAATTTTTTTTTTATTTTTTTTTTTGTTCGTAGTTTCATTTTATAATTCATTGCCATCAGAGTTGTGTTGTGTTTAGCACTTTTAGCTAATTGGCTTGCCAGACTATATGCAAGTGCATATGTTTCTTATGTGTGTGTGTGGAGTTTTCCTAATGCCAGATTTCTTCACAATCAAAAACTTACAGTTTCCAAACAAATTTCATCAGGATTCTTACAACTTACAACAGCAGCGCAAAATACATTATTTGTTAACTTATTTATTTCATTAGAGAAATGCACAAACTTTAAACAATTAAAGGGCCTCATAAATAGAATTATTTATTATAACGCAGATGAAGGGTACCTTAGTTTGGACATGACTGTAAATTAAAAGTAAGGAAAAAACAAACCACCGACTTTATGGTAGACCCATACGAAGAAATAATAAAACCATACAACTACGAGTACTTTACCACTTTATTTAGTTAAAAAATAGTTTGTTATTCTTGCTGTTGTTGTTGTTGTTGTATCACCTGCCATTATAAAGTTTATAGTTATTTTTCGTTCTACCATTGTGCGGCAAAGTGTAACAAAGTTTTTACAAATACTTGTGCTTCAAGTGCTTTTGTCTGCATTTGTTCATCTTGGTGCGGTAGTCAATGTATGTAACTGTTGGCTGCCAGAGATGATGTATAGCGTAAAGTTGTTACACAGATACACACACACACACACACACTCTCGCATATACAAACAAATCTTCTAGATAAAGGTAGTCTTATTGAAATGTATAGATGTATGCCTGTATGTAGTATAATGCTGACTGTGTTAGCAAGTGTGCAAATGTTTTAAGAAATGAACAAACCTTTTCAATGCATACTTACAGCTTCTATATATTTTTTTTCCTGTTTCTTTCAACTTATTTTCTTTCGTTTTATACATAGAAACAGAAAGAAGCTTTCTATATTACAAGCAGATTTCTAGATTTTCCAATGCATTTGTAAAACTGTAAATGTATGTATGTACGATTACATGTGCAGTAAACATATCCACGTAAGTATTCGATTGAAAAATTTTAGTATTTGTATGTATGTGTGTGCGCATCCAGCTGCTGCATGGTATGTTTATCAATTAGTTTGTTGTATGAGCTGGTATTTATTATATGAAACACACATACATTCATACATATATATATATATATATATATTTTTTCATATATCTTTAATGTATAACTTATTTTATTTATTTCTTTATAGTAATTTACATTAATACACTTTATACGTATGTATGTATGTATGTATGTATGTACGTGTAGCATGCAGAAGTACTTTTAATGGAATTTTGATGAGAGGATATTTGTCTCTATAAAAAAATTACATTTTATGTAGTTCAATGCTGTATAAATTAATATACATATATAATTTTGTATTTTTTTTTTTTTAATCAGTAAAAACGCTAGAAAAGTAATCAAGATTATGACGATACGTTTTTTGTTTGCTCCCACAAGTATATGGAAACTAAAATTTAATTCAGATTTAAAAAATATGATTTATTACATACCATACTATTAAATGATTGATATTAAATGAAGAAGTCCAGAAGTCAAGCTGGAAGAAATTTAAAATGGCAAATTCATTGAGATAAGCTGGGAAGCCGCAAATATGCAATTGCATATTTTTTTCTTTGTTTTGCACGAAGGCACAACTAAAAAATTTATGCGTTACAGAACTTTTAAACAATTTTGACATAAATTTTTTAGTGCATATTTTTGCCTATTTTTGCAAATTTTTTTTCTTTGTGTTGCAAGAAGGCCCAACTAAAAAATTAAAACGTTTCAGAACTTTTTAACAATTTTGACATAAATTTTTTAGTGCATATTTTTGCATATTTTTTTTTTAACAGCATAATTTTACGTATTTGCGATTAAATCGTATATGAAGTAAACTTTAAAGGATTTTGTAAAATTTTCGCTCGTTTTCCGCTGGATATTTTGACATTATAGACTAAAATGGGTCAGTTTTTCGATCAAACACTATTGAAATTTTTCAGTAATTTTTTTATTTCTTTTTTTAACTTTTTTAAAAACATATGAAAAGTAATATTATCAGGCTCAAGTTCAGTTTTATTGAATTAATGACAATACAAATTACTAAGAGTTATTTTATGTTGAAAAATTTTATTATTGTATTCAATCAGTTTAGCAGAACGTATCAGTATACTGATTTTAAGATTTTATATGTACATCAATATAACTTCAAATAATAATTACGTTTATTCGTAATAATATAAAAAAAAATATTTTTTAAAAACTTTTCACATATTTTTTTTATTTATACGGACTTTATACACAAATTTATTAACTTTTAGTTATTTTCAGGGGTATATTTTTTAAGTGCATATTTTTGCATATTTTATACTTTAATTCATTATTTTGCATATTTAATAATTTTATTCAGATCTTTTAACAATTTCTAATTAATTGCTGGTGGGGCGCTTTCATTTTTCGAAGTTGTTTCTCTAATTTGGCAAATATTGTAATAAAAGAAAATGATTGCGTTTTTAAGAAACTAATTATGGGATTTTGTTTATTTATGGGAAAATATATAAAATAATGTGAGAACTGTGTGTAAAACTAAATTCTATATATTATTTTTAGAATTTATTTATGGCAAATATTTTATTATCAAAATTGTTAAAGAAAAAAGAAAAGGTTGGCTCTTTTTACTTAACTCTAATGCCCATGCCGAGCCTTAATTATACTTTATGGTGCCACAAATTAGCAAAGGAATCCTTTTTTTATGGATATTTTTTAGTTTTTTTTTCCTGCCTATACAACAGATTAAACGAGTTGCAAGTTAAAAAAACAATCATTTAAGCACAAGAAAGTAAATATTTAACTTCTTACCAGTGTTGTTTTCTTTTTTTTTCTTATTTATTAATGAAACATCATAAAAATTGTTTACTAAACGATTTATCACAAATCAAATAGTGAAAAATAATAACACTTTACAAAAATTAATAGCACGCATACCAATACAATAAGGGCAAGCCATCATACATATAAAACAAACAAAAAAGGGTAAAACAATTTTTTTGTTTTTTTTTGTTTTGAAAATTTATGAATACAACAAGAGTCAAGAGAATAAAAGTAAGAATAAAAATAAAAATAACAATATCTTTAAATGCCAACAGTATTGTTAAACAAACATCGGCAAATACAAACAAGAATAAAAACAAGAACGAAAAAATATTGCAATAACAACAGCAACAACAATAAAAAATAATTTATAAAAAACAACAACGGTCTTAAGAGAGGACTCTTTAGAAGAAATTCCAAAATGAAGGAACAACTTTTAGTTTCCAGCAGTAGAAAAAAAGAAACGAATCTAGTAAAACAAAATAAAGCATGAAGCATCGTTTAACGTACACACACTTACACAGCAGGGTGATATACAGATATTTTGAGCAGACAAAGTATCAATACTCATTCTAAAATCACAATTCATAAAAGAGTTGCTACGCTACATTGAAAAATATGTTATCGGAAAGCCTGGTATTAGTGAAGAGTAAAAGCTATTAAAAAAAAATTATAAAAAGCATAAAGTTCTCAAAATGTTAAAAACGAAGAGTAACGTTCAATACATAAAACATGTAACCTTTGAAAGGTAAAGGATGCGTTCATTTCATAAAAAAGAGTAACGTTGAGTACATAAAAAGGCTACCTTTGGAAGGAAAAGGATACGTTCATTTGAAAAAAAAACGAGTAACGTTCAGTACACAAAACCTGTTTCTTTTTAGTTTTAGAATTGTGACACACAAAAAAATTCCATTGAAATATATGAAAACTTTCATTATAAAAAACATGTTTTTTTCAAGAAGAGTAACGTTCAATACACAAAACTAATTTCCTTTTGGTTTGCAAGATAAAACATATAAAAAATCATAGGATGTGTTCATTAAAAAAAAATATACGAGTAACGTTCAATACACAAAACCTGTTTCCTTTTAGTTTTAGAATTAAAACATCAACCAAAATCACTTGAAAAAAATGAAAACGTTCATTACACGAAACATGTTTTTTTTTAAGAATAGTAACGTTCAATACATAAAACAAACAAGTTTCCTTTTGGTTCCCAAGATAAAAAATATAAAATATAGGATATGTTCTTTTGAAAAATAAAATACGAGTAACGTTCAATACAGACAACCTGTTTCCTTTTAGTTTTAGAATTGAAAACTCAATAAAATTCACTTGAAAAATGATGGTAAGCAAAACGAGTTTCCTTTTGTGTTTTAGTTAAAAAAAACAACACATACGAACTGTTTTCTTGAAAATGAAGGTAACGTTCATTACAAAATAGTTTCCTTTTGGTTTTCAAGATAAAACCCTATAAAGTCATAGGATCTGTTTACTTTAAAAGAAAATTAAGGTTCAATACACACAATTAGTTTCTTATTTTCTCTTAGAGCTTTGAAAGCGGAAAACTACAGGATCTATTTAATTAAAAAAATCAATTATAGGATCCGTTTTTTTTTTTTGCAAAATAAGGGTAACAATCATTGCGTTAAGTTAGTGTCTTTCTTTATAATTTAAAAACCGGAATTATCGAAAAAAGGGCAACGTTTAATACACAAAACAATTTTTGTTTTAGAATTTAAAGAAAGAAAAATCAAAAAATAACAACGTTAATACAACAACACAAAACTTGTTTCCTTTTGGTTTTCAAAATAAAAACTACAAAATTATAGCATCTGTTCACTTGAAAAAAGGCTAAGGTTCAATACACAAAACAAGTTTCGTATTTTGTTTCAGAGTTTCGAAAACCGAAAACTACAGGATCAGTTTTTATATAAAATCTAATTTCCTTTTCGTTTTATAGGTAAACAAGTCTAAGCAAGGTAACGTTCAATACACCTAATAATATTTGTTTTTAAAATGAAAAAATCTTAAATAATAGGACCGCTTCACTTTTAAAGAAGGGTAACGTTCAATACACAAAACAAGTTTCCTATTTTATTTTAGATTTTAGAAAAAATCCAAAATTGTAAGTCTGCTCATATTCAGATTCACTGAATTTTGGCTGGTCTCAAAATCGTTCCTTCAATTTTGAATTGACTTATTTATCATTTTTTATAAATACAAATATTTTTGATAAATATTACAAATTTTGTAAGAATTAATAGAACGACCGCGCCACTTATTGGACGTCATCATATCACCAGCTTTAGATCTAAAAATGTGTCTAAACATCAGACTTTAAGCCAAAAAAAAAAAAAAAAAAAAAATTCACAAGAACTTATAACTTCTTCAAACTTCATGTATTGAACGTTACTCTTAAGACTTTATATTTTTTGTATGCAATTAAAAAAAACACTACAAGTCCTCAGAAATAAAAAATATTAAACCATAAACATCTTTTGCTGCCATCTAATAGTAAAATATTCCAAAGTAATGCGTAACATTATTTACTTACCAGCTGCCGGAAAAGAAGTCAGCAATAATACAAAAAAAAGATAAGTACAGGAAACTGAACAAATCTTAAAATAAGTTAAACGTTCAGATAAAGATACATATTTACTAACAACAACAACAGCAAAGAAAAAAATAAGCTACTTCTCACATACACACACAAATATGTAGGGATAAAAACTGGTTTCACATCCATTCAAATAATATTCTGTCTCTGTGTCTGTGTGTGTGTATGTATGTGTGTTAGTAACTGGAATAGTATATGCACAAGTAGCAATTATTTTCATTGTTACTGATGTTCTTGTTATTACTGTTACTGTTGCAAACAACAAACCCAACAAATGCAAATAACAAATGAATGGACGTTGAAGACGAGAAGGAACCAATAAAACTTTTCAACTTGTATTGCCGCTGATAACGTTACCCACAGGCACAGAAATCTTTATAAATTGTGATACATGTCGTATGTGTATGTGTTTGTGTAGTGACTGTGACTGAGCTGCTACAACAACGTGAGTTGAAAGTAAAACATTTATGGCTCTCATTGCTTTCACCCAGAGAAAAACGAAACACAATTGTCTACATTTCTACATAAATTTTATCCCTGTTAAAAAAGTAAATTTAGTTTTTTTTTTTTTTTTGTTCTTTCTTTCTTTTTATTAGAAAAAATACTGTAAACATTTTTATAGCATATTGATGGCTTATCAGTTTGCTGAGACTAAGTTATTTTTATTTATTTTTTTTATTTTCATTCTTCTAACAATCGAATCAGGTAACCCTAATCTACTTTGACCTTTTTGTTTGACCACCTTCTTTATATCCTTCCAATGCTACCTTTAATTTTATTTTTCTTTGTAGGTTTACTTTAAATCGTAAAGTTTCTTAATTGTGTTTGTAACGAATCGTAAGTACTCCTACAGAGTTCCGAACTTTGAGTCATGTTTTCTGCTAATTTTTTAGGAGACTCCAAATAAAAGGATAAATGTGTTTCAATTAGCTTGCAGTTGTTTATTTCTTCCTTTTGACTCCCACCATTTAAAAAACAATTTCGGTTTTTTTTTTTTGAGTTTAGTTGAAAAACTGCACCCACATTAGGCACACTCAAAAAAATTAATATTTTTTTTCAATTTCTTTTAATAAACCGATTCTTTCGAAACTTCACACTTCAAAGAAGTAGGTAATGCCGTATAGTAAATACGATTTTTAAACAGCTTCTACTAACTTGATTCTTATGAAACTTTATTGACACTTATTTAGTTGTCGTTACGCTATACAAATTTGAGCAGAGAAGTTGGCACTGCCACGCCCAAACAATCCTTTTTATATAAATATTATTATTTAACGGATTCTTTAAAATCTTTCCAGAAATAATAAGTTTCTAGGTATTCCAATTTAACAATCAATGCCACGCCCACACGGAAAAGCTATTGCTTTTAATTTACTTCTATTTAAAAGATGTTTTTTAATCCGTGGAAATATATTATGGTCCCAGGACATTAAAATTTTACAAAAATTTAAAATTGGGCATCGCCACGCCCATATGCAACAATTAGTCTCCTTTATTTACTTCTATTTAACAGATTCTTAAAAAAATCGGCTCATATATTAAGTTTCTAGGGCAAAATAGCTTCACAATTAGAAAAGTGGAAAATGCCACGCCCACACCAAAGTGTTATTTGTTTTAAATTAGTCTTATTTAATGGATTATTAAGAATCTTTGCATTTGCAACATTAAATGCACTTGTAATTCAACTTTATGATGCAAAAAGTGGACAATGCCACGCCCATACGAAATAAATTATTCATTTTTATTTGGTTTTCTTTAACGGATTTTGAGGAACTTCCAGATCACATTAAGTTTCTGGGTAAAACAATTTTATAATCCCAGGCCCTGATCGTATTTTTCCCGCCATGCTGCAGAATGTCTCAGAACACGTACTGTTTGTCCCTGGTGCATATCTTCAGGATATGTTTGAGTAAGAAGGTTATACCGAAAGGCTGGAGAGAGGTTAGGGTAATCTTTAAACCCAAGGCTGGTAAAGCAAGCCACTCAATGCCGAAAGATTTTAGACCGATCAGCGTGTCGTCTTTTCTTTTGAAAACATTAGAGAGACTGATCGACTTACATCTTAGGAACACAATAGAAGCGCGGGTCATCAGTGATGCTCAACATGCCTATCGTAAAGGCAGGTCTGTTGAGAGTGCGCTTCATGATGTTGTTAATTTTATAGAACTGGGACTGCAACACAAGAATTACACCTTGGCTGAATTCTTGGACCTTGAGGGAGTCTTCAACAATATTAGGATAGAGGCCATTATGGAGCCGCTAGAGGAACTCGGTGTTAGTAGCCTTCTGGTGGAGCGGATAGTTCTCATGCTCAGCAGCAGGATTATCAACTCGAAAATGGGGGGCGAAAGCCTGAGGAGGTTAGTGTCAAGAGGGTCGCCGTAAGGAAGAGTATTATCCCCCCTTCTGTGGCTGATAGCTGTAAACGTTATTCTCAGGCGTTTTGAGAAGAACGGTCGGAAGATAGTCGCCAACGCTGACGATGTGGTATTACTGGTAAAAGGGAAATTTCTTTCCACTATCAGTGAGGTCATGCAGGCAGCGCTTAATGAACTGTCTTTCTGGGCTAGTAGTAAGGGACTAGGGATAAACCCGATCAAAACGGAGCTAGTTTTCTTCACCAGGAGATACAAAATAGATAGTTTTTTGCTACCTAGGATTGGCGGGGTGGAGTTAAAACTAGCAAAGGAGGCCAAATACTTGGGTGTTTTCCTAGACAGCAAACTTTCTTGGAAAAGAAACATATAAGAAAGGCTCAAGAAAGGGCTCAATGCCTACTACATGCAGGAATTCCATAGGAAGCTGCTTGCTAAGGTCCAGAGGTGTGCTTCGCTGGGTATTACTGGAGCCCAGAGGAGCACCCCTTAGGCTGCCTTGGACGTCATCCTTCACCTGCTTCCCATTGAAGAATGTGTGTTGAGAACGGCTGCAAGGCGTTTGCTAAGGCTTATGGAAGCGGGCTTTGTAAGGCCAGGATTTACAGGTCATACATCACTCTTGAAAAAGATTAGTTTTAGCAGACGGGAGACTATATCCCCTTTTTTTACGCACTCCAAGGTTGTTGAGACTAATTTTATTAGAACGCCTTCACTAGTCACTCCGGATAGGGATCTTTGGGTCAAATCTGATAGACTGTACGAAGGCTGCGCGGTCTTTACAGATGGATCGAAAATGGAAATAGACACGGGTGCTGGCGTCTATTTTTTAGGATCGGACACATTCGTAGGTCTTTTAGGCTACCGAACGAATGTAGTGTATTTCAGGCTGAGATCCTAGCGATCCTCAGGGCCACGGAACTACTGATAGAACACGTAACTGAAGTCGGGGAGGTAACATTCTACGTTGACAGTCAGGCGGCGCTGAAAGCTTTGAAGGGGCATAGTGTGAAATCGAAGCTGGTCAGCAAGTGTAGGCTATCTCTCAACTTGCTTATGGACAAATTTAGCGTTGGGCTATGTTGGGTACCAGGACATTGCAATATTGAAGGAAACGAAATCGCTGATGAGCTGGCAAGAATGGGGTCAGCATTAGATGTGGCAGTTAGTGACAGGTCGATTAAACCTCCAATCGGTCACTACTATAGGTAACTCAGTAATTGGGTAATTAGCAGAACTTACCATTCCTGGAGGAATAGAGAAGATTGTAGAGTCTCGAGGTCCATATGGACAGAACTAGACTCAGGTTAATCTGATCTACTGCTGGGTATGAATAAAACGGTTTTGAGAGTCTTAGTAGGCGCCTTGACTGGCCATTACTCGGTTAGAGCGAGGACCAGCATATGGGAAAATGGCACTCCGGATTTCTGTAGGATGAGTGCGGATGAAGAGGAGCCAGAAACTATAGAGCATATCATCTGTCATTGCCCAAGGCTGCAACGCCATAGGCAAAGATGGCTGAGCAGACGTTTCCATGAGCGCATTAGTGATATCGCGAAGTGCAATGTTTATGATATCAAGGGGGCTTTATCATGGGAATTAAATGGCTGGATGTTGGATGTTAACGGCTCTTTGTTTCTCCTCGGGCAGACTAATTAGTCAATAAATTATAAATGAAGCGTATCACAATGGATCCAATTGGGTCTCCGAGTGGATGTGTATTTCACACTACCCTTCCTAACCTAACCTAACCTAAAACTGCTAGTGCCACAACTACAATTATTAATTTTATTAAAATTTATTTAACTAATTCATAAGAAAATCGGCACCTAAGTTAAGATTTCAGGACAAAACAATTTTTCAACTAGAAAAGTTGGCAATGCCACGCCCACACTAAACAATTATTTTTTTCACAAAATCTGCGATTAAAAAAGTAGGCAAACACTACCAGCAAACTCATTATACCAAACTTAATTGCATAGCAATTTACAAGAGTAAAAAAAGTAAAACGTAACAATTGCCATTTCCTAGCATAAATCATGTTGACGGCTTCAGGTGATTTAACACTTAAGATAACTGCAAACAACTTGCCTTATGCGTACCTGCTTATGTTCATTCTTATTGCCATTTTATGTTTGTTAATATTACAGGCCTCCTGGCCATAAACTTTCACTCTCCCTCTCCCTCTGTCTTCCCTACCCACTCAAATTGCCACAAATAAAAATCGACATAAAAATACTAATAAATAATAATAAAAAAGAACAAAAAAACAAAAAAAAAAACTTTCCTTAAATTGTTGTATTGCTATTATTGTTGTTATTATCAGTATAGTAAAACGTTTTGGTGATTTGATGGCAAAGTAAAAGAAAAAATAAAGAAAGACTTTTAAATCAAACATTGATTTCACAAACAAAATTTCTTTTATGACAATTTTAATGTTCAATTGGCAAAGAAATATAAAAATATTATAAATCTATAAAGAAAACAGAAAATTTTGCTACAGGTCTGAAAAAGAAAATTAAGACACGTATTTTATTAGATATCTGCTGCCTTTGTTATAAAACATAAGAAAAAAAAGTAATATTGGGACATAGTTCGTCAAAGAAGAATAAAATTAGCCAACTAAAATTAACCCAAACTTTTTTACCAAAAAAAAAAAAAAAAAATTGGGTTTCACACGTCATGTCTTTGCAGAAGCATAAAAAAAAACATCTGCTGTAAATTAAAAATATTTTGTTAAGGCCATTAAACAACGAAATAAAAAACAAATAAAATTGATGTGCTTTCACTCTATTTCTAAATAAAATGTTTAACATTAAAATGTGTCTTGCAGTAAAATCATTTATGCGTTTTATCCGAAACGAAATGTGTTTTGTAAGAATTTCATTAAATAGTTTTAATTAATTGAATGCTATGAACTCGGGCTTGAGGTCCTTAATTAAGGACATAAAACAAAGTATACAAATAGTCGGTAAAATTTTAGTAAATTGTAGGAAGTAAACAAAATGTCTATAAGCATGCATTAGAGACCTCAAGCCATTCTAATATAAAATTTACACAATTTTGTTTTTCTCAAATAGGATTTATTTGGGAGTTTTATTTAAAACAGAAATTAATTGCAACTTAAAACTCTTTCATTAATTCAGTGTTCGGCGTATAATTAAATAAACAAAAAAGGAATGACTTTTTTTCTCATTATATTTTCTAAAAGACACAAAAAATTTTCACTTTTCTTTAGTTGTTGTGGCAGGCATTTAAAAGATAAAAAACTTTAAAATAAAACTTTCATTTAAAGACTGCTGAACGTTGCATATAAAATGGAAGCAATAAAAATGAATGAAACTATAAAAATGAAAACTTAATATGACAACTTTCTTCTCGCTAAATTTATTGTTCATCAAAATAAAAAAAGAGTTGTCTTTAACTATTCCTTCGTTCAGTCCTTCATTTGTTTGTGCATCCCAGTCAGTTAATCAGAAAATTCGTCATCTAGCTCTTTGGAAGCCAGCTAATGAAGTTGTTGGATGTCTCTCTATTCGTTGCTAGTTAAAGATCTTGATGTTTAACTTATTTTCTCTGGCACTATTTTCTTTTTCGTTTTTTTTTTTTTTTTGTCGTTATTCCTCACAATAATGACACTTTGACACACCATGTTGGAAAAACAAAAACAAAAACAAAAAAAAAACAATTTGAAGCGTCATGGCATCTGGATTGGCTGCAATTTATTTGCTTTGAGCTGGCAGAACACACACAGGAGTCACTACTTACAAGAAAGCGACAATTTTTACTACATCCATAGTATTTTATATTCCGGGTTTGTTTTTCTTATTCTAAGAAAAAAAAAATATATTTTTAATGCTACTGCTGTTGTTGCTTCTGCTTATTTATTTAAAATGCAGCACAAAAATTTTAACAATGCATATTTATTTTTATTTGCAACAGAAACAATTCTTGTGAAATTTTCAAATTTGCAAACTGAATACAACACAAAACAACACACATTATTTGCAACAGCAAATGCAGGAATCAAGCAGAAAGAGAGAGAGAGTGAGAGGGGGAGAGAAAGCGATTGAAGTAGAAGTACAAGCCGAAGCAGCAGTTGCTGGTGCAAATAATAAATGGCAGGCCAACATTAATGACTGCAATTTGGCAAACTTTTGCTGCTTTATTTAGTTAGTTTTAGTTGCTGCAGCATTCATTCATACATTCTGCATAGTTGTCTTGCAACTGATTTGTATAGATTTAGTTAGTTGGCTTTTTATCTGTGTGTGTATGTGTGTGTGTGCGCGCTTGTTTTAAACATATTTTTGTCTGTGCATGCAAATTATATTGTTTCATTGTTTTTGAATGTGTATTTTTTTATAAATATATATTTTAAATTGCACAAATAAAAACTTTTTCATTGCAAAAAAAAAATAAATTAAGTTCAACTTTTGTTCTTTTAGTTGTCTGAAGTAAATCTAGAAAGAACTATTAACAATTTTCAATTAATTTTGAGTAGCAATTTTTGTCATAGCAAACTTTGCTTTTGTTTTTTCCATGTTTTTAGAAAATTCTTCCGCTAATCTATAATAGAATGGGTTGATTTCAATGTGTCCATGGTGTGGTGTGATGGTGTGATCAGAAACTGCAATTATCTTTTGGACAGATTTTTACACTATGAAATTTTCTAGCAAATTTAATACACCTGAGCATCAATATTTTCATGTACAGGCCGTAAAGAAGTTTTCTTTCAAAACTTCGAGAAAGAGCTACAAAGAAAACATATGCTAAACGAATGGTGAAGCCATCTATGCAGCAGGGTCATATTTTAAGCGCTTATATAATTAATAAATTTTAAGATAAGTCTGCATAAAGTACAAATTGTTAAATAAGTATAGATATTAAGTAAAGTTAGTTAAAAAAAAATATTTACTTTCACAGTAAAAAGTTTATACCGTTTCCAAGCCAAGTAATGGCGGACAAGTCTGTCGGTATGAATTGATGGCTTCTTCTTTAAATAATAAACTTACATCTCTCACTAAGAGCAACCATATTTTTTGCCAAATTCCCTTAAAAAGCAACATAGTTTTGTAACTTTTACAGTTTTTAAACACTTCATAGAAATATCACGAAATTTTGTTATAAAACTTTTCAGGAGACTGCTTAACTGCTAGCTTTATTTTCTACCTGCTACGCTGATTTTCGGACTATAGCTGGACGTATAAAATTCATTAAATTTGGCTGCCTAAGAATTTATTCTTCAATTGAAAACATTTCAATATTAATTCCTTTGACCTGTCAATTCTAACCGCTGAAACTAAAAACAAAATTTAAAACGGTGGCTTAACATATTTACATTTTAAGATTTAAGATTTAAGATTTGAATAACTTATTGATGTTTTAATTTATAATTAAAGATTCAATAAATAATAAAACTACACAAAAAAAAAAAAATCTAAAAACCCGTAACAGTAAGAAAAAACCTACATGAACCATATACGAATATTTATGAATAATGATAGAAAAAAAAATTACTATTTTAAATTAAAGCTTATTCACAGTAAAAAGTTTATGCCGTTTCTGCACCAAGAAACAAGAGAAAAATTTTATGATATTGAACATTTTTCAATGTTAAACAAATACAACTGACAAAGCGTTACTGTCTTTGGCAGGAATCGAAACGACAATATTCGCACTACAAGGCTAGGATTGCTAACCCTCAGTCATGGCGGCTCCAAAAGACAATACTACTGTACTATTTGATCCCTAACAGTTTTACTCCCCTTTTATACAATTAATTTTAAGCACCATAACTTCAAGAACTTCTGCCTGAAAAAAGACACCCCAAACTATCGCGATTAACAAAAAATATACAAAAACATGAGTCATATATTCTTGACCGAAATGTGGGTTAAATTTTTTTGGTGAAAGAGTATAAAATATTTTTTAATAAATTGAAAACAATAAAATTCTAAGCCACAATTGATAAATAATGTATGGAAAATTGTTCCATATTTTTTTCAATATTGATCAGAGAGGCTTTCTCAATCAAAACAAGTAAGATGGCTATATTCGGCTGTGCCGAATCTTATATACCTTTCACCAATGCATACATATTTGATTCAGTGAATATAATACAGGCTTTCATTTCTCTTTTCTCTTTTAAATATAACATATTTTCTTCAGTGCTATATACATATGTTTGTACATAAAAATACAGACTTTTTAAAATATTTTACAATATTCCATTCATCAGTGAACAAAAAAGGGGTTTGTACGAAAAAATACATAAAGTTATTATTAAGTTAATATACACATGACACTAACAAGCCTCTTTTGTTTTGATGGTTCCTGCGTTGAATTATATTCGAAAGATTTCATATTCAACACTGGGGCACCGTCATGTCTTTATAAATTTATTTCTGAAAGGGATATATGTATGTATATCTTCATTGATATGTATATATATATAATTCAATATGAGAACCGATATTTTATTTTTGCTGATTTTCAATACGAAGTATCTTAAGAGAAATCCTTACAGTTCAGTCAAAGAACCAGGTCTCTAGCTCCTCTGGTGTCTTCGGAAAATCGATTTCACGTACAGACACACGGATAGACGGACAGACAAATAGACGGATATGGATCACTTAGCTTCCCTATCTATAAGGATTCAGAATATATTTTATATATGGCCCTCATATAAATATTGTGGAAATTACACACGTAGTGACAACTCCATAAATACCCTTACAGCCATACCTAAACAAGAGCGGAAAGCGGAACGTTTTCTACCGCCTGGCGTTAACGCTGAAATACCATACCTAAACAAGAGCGTCAACACTTTGTTATAAAAACAGGGTTATTACAAAATATATAACAACCCTGATTATAATAGTATACTCATAACCGAATAATACATGCATCTCTACAACAAACACAACAAAAAAATTCCTCAGAAGTCAAAAGTATAAATGTGTATGTGTGTATGTTTCAACCTGTGACAAAAATATAAATAAAAATTATTCATTTAAATACGAAAAAATAAATACAAATCAAAATTTAACACTTGAAATAAAAAACAAGTAATTTACAAGAATTGTCAGCTGGGCTTGTAAGACTACCTTATAGTCATTGTATCATGAGTGCTTGTCTTTTGCAGCTAACTTCACTATTAAACGCGCTGTCAAAATCGGATTTTCCAATTGCAAAATGTTGCCGCCGCGTTACCGCCGCGTTATTTCGGGATGCTCCATACAAATTGTATGGGCATGAGAACTTTTGACAGCTAAAAAACGCTTGCCGCTCTTGTTTAGGTATGGCTGTTACCATTTTTGGTGAAGGGTATAAAAAGAGAGTTGAGTGTTGTAAAATGAGAAAATTTTTAAGAGTAATAAATATATTATTATAAATATGCAGACATAATTATCATACGCAGTACTTAAGGAAATAAAGCAACATCAAATTTTCTGCGTTGAGCATGAGTACAACAACAAATTAAAACCCTTTTTAAGATTCAAACCCTTAAAAAATCTTTCAAAATTCAAATATATTAACCCTTGACTCCTTTGAAATAGTTAAATACTTAACAATTTTTCAAAATTTTTAAATTTAATTGACATGACTCATTTTTTTTAATTCATTTTTTTATTGAGAATATTTTTACATTTGTTTGGTGTTGAATATTTTCTTATAAAATCAGATTAAAATCAGATTTATCTAAAAAAATTTTCCCATGAAGCTGAAATATTCAGTTGCTGCTTATTACTATTATTTTTATATACAATTGATATTTCAATAAAGAAAAAATTCTAAATAACTTAAAACTCTACACAATTTGTACACATGAGCTCCTGTAAAACTAAACTAATGAAATTGATGTTGAACTTTAAATATCTTCAAAAAAAAAAAAAAAAAAGCAAGAAAACAAAACTTTATTTATTAAAAATGTTACCTTGCGGGTGGCAAAGAAAAAACTCTGAAAATTATTATTAATAAATTTTACAAACTTTCGTAAAGAATGTTTATGTGTTTTATTTCCTGTAAATGTCTGACTTGTTTTATTTATGTTGTAAAAATTCTATAAAAATATTTTAAACTCTTCTAGTTTAAGAGAGTAAATTTAGTTTATATTTTTGCCAAAAGTTTACTTTATTTATTTAAATAAAACTCGAATAAAGTTATTGAAAATTGAATTGAATGATGTTCATTGGTTTTACTAAAAACTCCTAAGAAAATTGTATTGAAAACTCGTTTTAAAAAACTTGTGAAGACTACGATTTTTTTAAATAATTTATTATAAATATTTAAGTAAGTTAAAAAAAATTTCCAAATAATGTTGGAACCACCTTCGTACATTGAAATAGATTTTCTTATGAGTGAACTATATATATCTATAAAAAAGATATAACTATAAAAAAAAAGTTGACACTTTTTCATGTAAACAACTTTTAAGTGCTGTTATGGGAATGATATTTTAATGAAAAAACTTTAATTGCACATATTTAGGCGAGAACAATTTAAAGCCTTAATTAGGTTAGAAGTGTAAAATATTTTTTTATATCAAACTAGATTTTACCTGTGACTTCGTTCACGCTACATGTTAATGAAAAAAAAAAAAATAATAAAAACAAAACGCTCCAAAATTACCTGCTTTTCCTGTATACTATATTAATGTACGTTATTGTAAAAACAATTTTTCTTTTATAATACATAGTACCAAAAGTGACAGATTTTTATTATTTTGTTCCCAAGAAAGTACACTGCCAGTCAATGTAAAAAAACTAATAAATACAAAACCTGCCAGCATAACAAACTCTACGCCTTTTTAGCACTTAAAAAGCACCCAATCAAATTTCATCAAAATCTATTAAAAAAAAAGGACCAAAAATAAAAAAGTACCAAAAGTACTTTTAAACCTTCGCTAGACTTCCGCAAATAATTCAAGACCAAAAATAGCCAAATCGGTCCAGCCGTTCTCGAGTCTTATCGAGACTAACGAAAAGCAATCCATTTTTATATATCGACTAGCTGAACCCGGTGTGCTTCGCTACCCCCTCGTTATAAAATAAAATTCCTATTGTGAAAATTTAATGACGATCGGTCTAGTAGTTAAGACTATATTACGATTTTTAATTTTCCTAAAAAGGGGCATGGTCCCACCCACTTTTCTCCTGGTACGTATTCCTAATTATGCCTATATGGTATGTACCAATAATCATCGACGTACATAGGTCAAAAAAATTCCCAAATTATTGCGATTTAAATTTTTGGGTTATATGGGCGGTGCCACGCCCCCTTTTCACAGTAACATTCTGTGAAAATTTCAGGAGGATAGGTCCCAGCACAAACAAACAAACAAACAGATAGACATTAATTTTTATATATGTATTGGATTTCGCCACTCCCCTCCGCCCACAGACCGATAATCAGACTTCACAGTGTCACCCGCCTGAATATTCTGAAGATTCCCTTAAAATTTCATTAAAATCGGCCCAGCCGTTTTGGAGTCCATACGTTACATACATACACACATCCTGTTTAATATATATATTTTGATATAGATGGCTTAATATAGAAAGGTCGTATCTCAACTTTTAGCTACTTTACAGGAGAAGGAAAAAACTCAATAAAATCTAAAAAATATAATAAAAATTTTGTTTTTCTGAAGCAGATTTTTATTAAAACAGCCAACAAATTCAATTCTGTTTTATTATTTTTTTTTTCTTAAATGAGTTAGGGCTTTTTTTAATTACAGTAAATCTGTTATTCGTTAACATAGGAAACTGAATTTTTGAGAGAGGTGTATTTGAGTATTGTCTACCAGAATAAAAACCGTAAACAGTAAAAAAATCGATTTTGAAAAAAAAACGAGATACGACCTTTCAATATTAAGCCATTGATATATAGTTATATTTAATTAAATAAAAATCAAATGGTTGATGAACACATGAGCGTACGAAAAGATTAGCCGAGCAGTTTATAGGGTATAACCAATACATCCAGTTCACACATTTCAACTTCTGCTGATCAACTTCAGATTAAGCTAAAAAAAAACAAAGAGAGAATTATATGTCTCTAACTTTCTTTTAGCTGAATACAAAGTTGATCAAACAAAAACTGAAGTGTGTGGACCAGATGTTACTAATGAAATCTATTGTGCCGGAGCTAGGAAAACTGATTATGTGAAGGAGCGTTATTGCATTTTCTCTCACTCATCGCAACATAACTATTATTTTGCCGTCCTTTTAAATAAACCAACGAACACTCACTCCCCACCTTCGACACAATTTCTTGCACATGCACTTAAAATTTATCTAAACGTTAACAAAAAAAAAAATTAAATAAAATTTAAAATTTCTTTTACAACTCTTTTTAGTATATTTACCATTTTATTATTTTCAACAAAAGCTTTTTCTTTTTATTTAATTCTATAAAAAGAAAATCTTTTTGCAAATCAAATAAAATAATATTTTGTAAAATATTTCTAAAATCTAAAGAAATCTTTATAACTCAATAGAGATTTAACTTTGTCTGGTAAGAACATACTTTATTTAACAACCTAAAAATAGGCTACAGATTTTATGCAATGCATACATTTAGGCAAAACTTTTCTCTCTATCTATTTCTCTTTCTCTCCCTCTCTGCCGCAATGCAAAAATAACAAGGAAAATTTAACGGATGCTCTAACGGATGCAAGGTTAAATTGTGTAAAAACATTGGCAAAGTCGTACGGGAACTAAAGTTTGGTAAAGAATAAAGAAAAGAAGAAAAATGGAATAGAAGAAATAAATAAACCAAGAGATAAAATTATATTTTTGAACTATTAAGTTATTTTATAGGTTCAAAACTAAAGTAACCTAAACTGTTAAGGAAATTAAATTGAAATATTAAAATTTTTCGTTATTAAAGAAAGCAGTAACTGCTGTCTGCTTACAAAAAAAAAAGAGATTTCGATTGAGTACTGATTTGCATGTCAGTTTAAAAAACCATTGAATGGCTTATGGCAAGGAATTAAAATATTCGATTTAACTATTCTAAGCAGGGAAATTGTAAGAAATCCACAGAACAAATAAAGTGTCTACTAATTATTAGAATACAACAGAATTGCTGTAAGCCATCTCGACTTTATTCAATTAAACATTTAATGGCATGTTTTACCCCCTTCCTCTCTCTCGCTCTCTTAGAAAACAGTGTCTACTAATTATTAGAATACAAGAGAATTGCTGTAGGCCATCTCGAATATATTCAATTAAACATTTAATGACATGTTTTACCCACTTTCTCTCTCTCGCTGTCTTAGAAAACACAGTTAAAAGTTTCCTTTTAAATCAATTACAACTCTTTGTTTTATTTTAAATGGCGAAAACAAAACACTTTTTCTCTTCCACATTTAAAGAACTTTTTCTTGTGACACATTAAACTCCAACAACCAAGCTGATTAACTTTATTATAAAATGGAAATTTTCTTAAGAAACCACTTAAAAATGCACATTTTCCCGCAGCAATACAAACAGTTCCTTGAACACCTTGAAATGTACTTAAGTTCGAGGAAAAGTAGAAAATATTTCTGCACATACAATCGAATATGTGTGCCAGCTTTACAAGATTGATGTGTGTGTGTGCCTTGTCAATCTAGAAATACCAGTTTAACAAAGAAGAACTACTTTGACATTAAGTCATACATGTTTGTCTTCATTGTTGGTTGGTTTTTGGCTAATAAAAGATCTTTTTAAACTTTGTATTTATTAAGTATAATTTCTGTGTTTCTTGGTATTCCAATTTCTCTTTTCAAACAAACTTCATCTTTTGTATATTTTCTATAAAATTGTTGCATACTTTAGGGTATTTTTGTGTGTTTATATATTATTTTTAATTAAATTGAGAAGGCGTTTACTGTTTTAATTGTTAGGTGTTGTTCAGCCAATTATTTTAATTTGCTTTTTTGTTTTTGATTTTAGATCAAAACTTATTTTAGTTTTTTCTTAAGAAATTTATAACTATCAAAGTAAGCATGGGTAAATTCATAATGATTTTATAGTTCATTAATTTACAGAGAAAAAAATAAGCACAGTGGGTATAAAATATAATTAAATCGTAATAGCTGCCAAAAGAAAAGTTAAGCATTCAGAGATTTTGATTTAAAAAAAAACTCTATTTGTCACATGAATGTTTTATCAATAATTTTTTTAAATTTTAAACATAATGAAATTGTCTGACAATAAAAGGAGTCTTTTTTCTCTAAATTTTAGCAGCAAACATATTATTGATTAAGCATCAAAAAACAATATCTTTTGCAAAGTTTCGAGAAAGAGCTACAAGAAAAATTTTTCCAAAGAAATCGAGAAGCCCCATCTGTGCAGCAGAAGCCTACTTTGAATATTATCATAATTAATAAAAAATTAAGATAAGTCTGCATAAAATATAAATTGTGGAATCGGTATAGACAATTAGTATAATAAGTTAAAAAAAAATGGGTTTCACAGTAATAATTTTATAACGTTTCTAAACCAAGTAATGAGGGGAAGGTCTGCCGGTATTAAGAGAAGGATATTTTTTAAATTATAAACTTACATATTTTATTTTACAGACCTTTAACTCGTTAAAAAGAAACTTTTACTGTTTCTAAGTCTGCATAGAAATATTAGAATTTTTCTTATAAAAAGTTTCATGAGACTGCTTAAGTAAAGGGTATTTTTTATAGAGTGACACAAGTTTAAATCATAATAAAACAAGAAAATATATTTTTAATATAAATATGAAAAGGGCTTTATTGGAAAGAAAATTTTATAAAATTAATGTTAAAGTATGATTTCTGTCATGTGGCCGCCACGCCTGAAGTGCAGAAGGCTCAATCTAGAACACCAATTTTCAACAACTTTTCGCAGCATTTGCGGCCGTATTTCGCCGATAACTCTTCGAATGTTGATTTCCAGGTGTTCAATAGTTTGAAATTTATCGACGTAGATAAGTGACTTAATATAATTCCAAAGAAAATAATCTAATGGGGTTAAATCACACGATCTTGCTGGCCAATTAATTGGGCCATTACGTGAAATTATTTTTTCATCGAAAGTTTCTTTGAGTAAATCAATTGTAGCGCCTGCGTTGCTCTGGTGTAATTCGATTCATAATGAAATTTCAAAAGTAAATAAACAAAAAGCAACTATTAGCTGTTAAATGGGTGCTCAAATAAAGCAGTGATTGCAACTCAAAGTTGTGACACTCTATAAAAAACATCCTATATAACCTTAATTTTCTTCCAGCTTCGTTGAATTTCGAACTATAGCTGCACGTATTAAATTCCATAACTTTGGCTGCCTAAGATTATATTCTGTTGCTAAATTATAAGAAATAGCTTCAATTGAAATCAATCAATTCGTTTGCTCTGTAAATTTTAAGAAACCGTAAAATTAACATAAAAATTAAAGGAAAACCTACATGAATCACATACGTTTCTAAGAATAGCGACAGAATAAAATCAACGCTTATTCACAGTAAAAAGTTTATGGCGTTTCTGGATCAAGTAACGAAAGAAAACTTTTATGTGAACTGTTTTATGATTCATAAATTTGCAGTCTTTCTTAAGTAAAACACTCTGCAACTAAAAATTATTTTGAATCACGAATGAGAAAAAATTATTTTATTTCTTTGAATTGTTTGTAAACGAAATGTCATAGAAATATCATACTTTTCGCCTACAAAACATTAAGGTTATTCAAACTGTAGTCTTTAGGTTTTATATTCTTGCATTTCTTCAAAATATTGCCATAGTCTAGTTTTAAGGATTTTTCACAATTTCTTCCCTGTATAGGACAGCAAATAATAAAGTTTCAAAAATACTCAACTTGAAGTGTTCGTTAGTAAAAACGTTTCACTGCCAGCAATTCTGTCAGTTTTTTTTTAATGCGTTATTGTAACCATTTTGTCCCCTGTATACAAAAATA
This sequence comes from Lypha dubia, assembly GCA_947311025.1. NCBI lineage: Eukaryota > Metazoa > Arthropoda > Insecta > Diptera > Tachinidae > Lypha > Lypha dubia. Next base: position 114,128,706 of record OX371261.1, on the reverse strand, counting down.
TCCTCAATAAAAGGCTCGCTACTATCATCGAACCACTGCTGCGTAATGGACAGGCAGGGTTTTGGAAATGTAAATTCTGTATCGACCAGGTTAGCAGCCTGAGAGTTATAGTAGAGCAATCGGTTGAATGGAGATCCCCATTATATCTACTATTCATTGATTTTGAACGAGCGTTCGACACGTTGCAACAACAGGCTATATGGGGCGCTCTTAAATGCAAAGAAGTTCCAGACACTCTGATAGAACTTATTAAATGCTTGTATGATGACGCATCTTGCCGTGTTTTACACGAGGGGCTTGTAAGTACCAAATTTCCGGTCGGTAAAGGAGTGAGACAAGGATGTGTGCTCTCCCCGCTTCTTTTTAATATCGTTTTGGATGTTGTTATGACGCAATCAATGAGAGGTGATCGTGGAATAACCTTTGGGTTACAAGGTAGATTGGATGACCTTGACTATGCTGATGACATATGTCTTTTGTCGCATAGCTACAACGACCTTCAGTCCAAACTCAATCTTCTTGTGGAATGTGCAGCAAAAGCTGGTCTCAATATCAACATTTCCAAAACGAAATCATTGCGTATTAATGCAAACAATAACGAATCTTCAAAAATTCGGAACCATTCCCTTGATAATGTCGATCATTTCTGTTACCTTGGTAGCATAATTACGTCATCTGGTGGTAGTAAAGAAGATATTGCATACAGAATATCAAAATCAAACCAAGCATTTGGTGCTTTAAACAAAGTTTGGAGTTCATCCCGTATTACGCTTCGCACGAAGTTCAACTCAAATGTAAAGTCGGTATTATTATATGGAAGCGAGACATGGAATATCACGGAAAGAAATTCGTATTCTCTTCAAGTCTTTGTCAACCGATGTTTACGTAGAATATTACATGTCTTCTGGCCAGACACTAAATCAAACAACGATCTATGGCAAAAAACGCAACAAAACCCTGTCACAGTTGACATACGAATGCGAAAGATGAATTGGCTGGGTTATACATTCAGAAAGCCACATGATGACGTCACCAGAAAAGCAATTGAATACAACCCTCAAGGCAGCAGGCGAGGATACTTTTTTTAGTAAACAGCTAAGAGCTTTGTTTATTGTACACCTTTTGTCATGTAATCCCCACGACCTTGATACGAGTATTGCTGACCTTTAGACCTTTAGATTGATGATTATGACATTCTCACAAAACAGTTGCAATAACAGAAGTAAAAGGTTTTCCAATAAGAGTGATATGATTTCTTTATAAAAAACAAACTTATTCTTAAGGAAATTCGAAAGTTTTTTATTTAATGTGAAGAACAATCGAAACAATTAAATTCTAAATAAAACACGTCATTCAAATGGTCTCCACAACTTCTTCTGCAGGACCGAATTCGATGAACCCAATTTTCGAGCACTTTTTCCACTAAATCAAGTCGTATGTCATGATGAATGGCACGTTCAATATTGACTTGTAAAGCTTGAAGAGAGTCTGGTTTATTTCGAAGGACTAATGACTTCAAATAACCCCACAAGAAATAGTCTGATGGTGTTAAATCACAACTTCTTGGAATCCATTCAATATCACAATTTCTTGACATAATCGAATCTCCAAATATTTCTCGCAATAATTTAAATGTTTTCAAGATCAACTTTTTCCAATTTCGGCAATAAAAAGTTGGTTATCATCGATCGATACCGTTCTGCATTGACAGTATCGGTGTTTTCAGTTTCATTTCGAATCTTGGAATCGACAAATTGCGGTCTTCAGCAACACTTGCCTGAACGGCAGCAATATTTGCGTTACTTCGAGCGGATCTTTGTCTTATTGGCACTTGAACATTATTATGTAAAGAAAATTTAAGCTCCAAATTTTCAACAATTCGACGAATAGCGAGCACACTTGGACGATTATTACGACCATAAAATGGCAAAAGCACACGAAAAGTTGCAATTGGAGAACGATTATTTTGATAATAAAACTGAATAATTTGTAAACGTTGTTCTTGCCTACATCTCTCAATGATGAAATTGTAAAAACTACTGAATACAATGAAAAACAAATGACAGATAATGATGAGATATTACAAATGGCCGAAACGTCACTTCAAAATCATTTCATCCCTATTGGTAAACCTTTTATTTTATTTGCACCTAAAATAAAGTATCATCTGTTATTGTAATTGTTTTGTGGAACTTTTAACAATTTTACTGATTGGAGACGTATTTACATTATCCAACTTTGTTGCATGCAATTTTTATTTCATGTGAGAGTATTAAAATAGAAATGCATACATTTTATATATCCTGTCTGTCAATCTCACTGAAAAGAAACACAACACAAGTTGCTAAGTGTAAATACTCTAATAGAAGAATGTCCCAAAATATTACATTAAATTGAGAGACAAACCATCTGAGCCCATTTAATAATATTCCATTAATTTTGTATTAAAATAAAGAAGTAAACAGCTCTACACACCCTTACATAGAAGTAATATTTTTTTGAGTTTAAATGATTTAAATGAGCAATTTTTTATTTGTGTTCTTTATACTTTTTTTTTTAGAAATTTACAATTATTTTCACTTCTTTGAAAGGTGTTTCGTACCACAGTATATTTTTTTCAACATTTTCAAACAAATTACTTAATTATATTGCTATTCTCAAATATATTTCCCCATTTTCACAAAATCGTTTTCTATAATTTGTTTTTAATTAGCAATTAGAAAATATGTTTGACAAATTTAAAGTTAAAATTCTACTTAAATCTATACTCATTTCTATTATTCGTTTAATATCTTCTTGTTTGCATTCTATTAGTTATTTACAATACGTTTGTTGTTCCATTTTGTCTTTTATTACTATTTGTTGGATAGAAATCAAATGAAATATGAAACTCATAAATGCTGTCATAATGCAATTAATGTTAATGTCATCTCCGTAAAAGACACATTTGTATTAAATTCCCTTTTCCACAAATAACTGAATATCTGATTATACGGGTATGTCTCTGCGTGTGTGTGTGTGTGTGTGTTTGTGTTATGAAAATAGGTAAAATGCCAATTAATTTAAAATCTTGCACAATCATGTATTGGCATGTGTATGTATGTACTCGTATATTTAAATATTTTGTGTTTCCTCTCAACTAGAAGGAAGAAAAACAAAGCCATCATACATTGGAAGTATTTATATACATAATTTATATCACACACACGCACACACACACACACACACATACACACACACTTGCATATTTAGCACTTGAACTATAAAGGCGCATACGTACATATATATTGACACTTATAAATTTGAAATAAAATACCTTAAGGAAATAAATGGTAGCCAAAATATAACATAAATATAAAGTTATGAATACAAAAGGCTTCAATATAATATACAAATTATTTCACAACATAGACTAGAATAGGAATTTTAATGCAACTAAATGCGAGGGTAGAGACTTTTTTCTTCTGTAATTCTATTGAAATTTATAATCGAGCTTTCAAGCACTTTTGTTTCTTTGTGATGTAAATTGACAATCTTTGTTTTGCGTTTTTTTTTTTTTTTTGTATCCTTCGTTTCATTGGAATTTTCTAGGTAATTTTTATTTATATTACAATTTTTCTTAAATTTTTTCCACCTTCAATTTTAAATTTAAACTATTCATTTTTTGAACTCTTCGTATAAGAAGTTCTTTTGCAACTAATCACCTAAAAATGTTTATACAGTATAAGATTAATAAAACAAACACAGTTTTCTGTCTGATTTCCTAACAACTCAAGGATATTTTCATTCTTGCCTCCTTTACAAAAGGCTACATAACGTACAATATTGTTATTAGAATGCCTTACTTACAAAAAGTAATAATGTTAGACATGGTCTAAAATATTTCTAACACAGCTTGAATAACTTTCTAGTATCAAAGCCCATTTGTAAACAATTGTGTTATTAAAACCAAATTGTAGGACAAAGTTTGTTAATTCCAAATGAGAAGGAGAGAAAGGAAGCGAGAGAGAGTCAGAGTAGGAGGGAGAGACAATAAGATATATCATATATCAAAAACAAAAACAATAGCATACATTTTGGGGCAGTTGAAGTAAAATTTCAATTTATAAATAGAGAACTTAGTAACAGGATATTCACAGGAGCAATTAAATTAAAAACGAAAAAAATATTCAAACAAAAATAGTATTGATTCAAATAGATTTTTGACCGGGATCAAAAGTTAATTACAAAACATTTCTGTGTTTTTATTAAAATTACATGTAACTGTAGTGCCATCCCTGGTATATTAGAGAAAATTCGATTATCGATAACATCGAGACTCGATGTATGTATGAATATAAGTATATATAAATAGTAATAAGATATATAATAATAAAGAACACAGGACTCTTAATTTAACAGTCAAGATAAACAGTGCGTTTTACTAAAGATACGGACATCATTACTCAGCATAACATTATATTCTCTACATTGGCTAGTACCATCCTATACATGGCGACCGAGACAGGACTTATCTCTAATATACCAGGGATGGCACTACATAACTTCACTAAGTGATTCAAAAGTAGAACCAATTAGCCTCTTGTCTGCTCTTAGTGAAGCTATTCTATTTCAGTAATCAAATTAAGAGATTTTTTTCATTATAACATTTTGGACATTTGAACTCTTATGAGTCACATAGCACGTTTGGTGTCACAATGACGTTGTGGAAAGTTCGGTGCTGTTGCTGTATTCAGACGATCCATTGATAATAATGCTGATGTATATTTTCCCTTACGTGCTGTTTCTTCAAGACGAACGAGTGATTTGAGTGTAAATTTTGTATGAAAAGCACTCTGTTTTTTGAGTGGTTTCCATACAAAATTTACACTTAAATAACTCGTTGGTCTTCTAGAAACAGCATCTTAATCCTTTTTTTTTTTGTGACTAGAACGTAAAAAACATTAGCATCACAATTTGACTATCAGAAAACATTTGCTTTTTCTTCAACACAAACTGACTCAACTTTATTTTAAATTATTTATTTTTAAATTTGTTTATTTTTTTCCGAAAACCCAAACAACCGCTCAGTTTATTAGAAACTTTATTAGTAAAAGATGTCTTTATCATAAACATTTTAAATGACAAAAGCATAAGCAAATATTTTTGTATATAAAAAAAAACACACTCACATATAAAACCATAAAGCTTTGAAAAAACTTACAACTTAAATAAACAATTAACAAAAACAGAAAAACAAGGTGCTTCCAAAAAAAACCCAGTCAACAAAGGCTTATACTTTTTCATGGTTTTATTCATATTTTTACTCAACATTTTGTGTTGACATGTTAATGAAGTTTTTTTTTTCCTTACTGCTCAAAATTTTTTTGCAAACAAAGTATTTTGTTTTGTGTTCTTCTTCTAAGCGAAACGGAAAATAAACATGGTAAAGTTCTAAACAAAACCCAAACCAAGAGAAAATAAAGAACACACAAAACGAACAATGTTCTATTTAAATAACTTGGCCGCTGTTGCTGACTACAAAGAGAACTGGAAGCAGCCAAATAGAAAACAGAAAAGTGGAAAGAAAAGTTGGCTTTTTATCTCAAGCTTGGTTTTTTTTTCAAATTGGTTTGTGTTTATTTAGCGATAGCAAAAATTTTATGAAGTATATTTGATACGGACTTTAAGGTAGTATGCAGAAAAATTTAAAAAATTATTAAAAAAAAACACAATGTATTTAGTCTTTTTCAGTTCACTTTTCTAATGTAGGTTCCTGCTCGAATATATGAGACCCAAAAGAAGCTTAACACTTTACAAAACCAACATTAATGGTGGTTTCTTTACTACACACAAAATGGCACCTTGTTGCAAGGTACATACATGTATAAAATGTCTTATCAACCCTGTAATAATGCAGCTTGTTATTTCACTAGAACAAAACATAACTTATGAAAAGTGGAGCGCCCTGTTTTTAACAGTTGACAGCTAAGTTTTACAGGGCACTATCAACACTGTTCAATTTTACGGGGCATAAAGTGCAATGCCTTCCACCATTAGTGTGGGCGATTTTTTTAGAATCAAACACAGCAACCTTTTAGAGAGGAAAACATTTTTAAGAAGCGAACACCAAAGTATATTTTATGCATGGAGATGTACCATTTTTGTGTAGACCTATCACCGGGTATCATAATTATGTCTATTGACCTCCTCTAATGACAACGCCATGTTAAAGTTACCGGTCCCTCTCATATAAAGTTTCGGAACGCGAACTGGTTGCTAGTCCCTGGGAACCAGTCACGTGACATATGCTGTGACAGGTTCTTTTCCCTCTAGGGTTGTTACAAGTCATTCTAAATCGTTTTAAATTGTTAAGGTATTTTACTAAAAACAAACAATATTATCGCAATGATAAACTTTTTGATGATTAAACACATGTTTAAAAAGTCCTTAACAATAAAATTTAACTTGTTTCTTTATCTTGTTACATAGGAATTCTAAATCGTTTGGTTTTATTGGGATATTTTTAAATTTTATACATATATCAAATATTTACAAAATAGTATTTGCATCTAATATAACGATAAGAGAAAATATACGCTTATTATTAAGCAACTAGCTGAACTCAGTCTGATTCGCTACCCCCTCGTTATAGTCAAGAATTTTTTATTTCGTAAGAATATCCTATTCTGGAAATTTAATGACGATCGGTCTAGTAGTTAAGACTATATTATGATTTTTAATTTTCCTAAAAAGGGGCGTGGTCCCACCCAATTTTCTCCTGGTACGTATTCCAAATTATGCCAATACCATATGTACCAAATATCATCGACGTAGGTCATAAAATGCCCAAAATATGGCGATTTAAATTTTTGGGTTATATGAGCGGTGCCACGCCCCTTTGTCCAATCAAAACAAAGGGTTTGGCCTCCTATAAAGCTCAAACAAACAGACAGACAGACATTCATTTTTTTATATATAGATATTGGATTTTGCCACGCTCCTCCGCCCGCAGACCGAAAATCAAAAATCAGACTTTACAGTGTCACCCGCCTAAATATTCTGAAGATTCCCTGAAAATTTCATCAAAATCGGCCCAGTCGTTTTGGAGTCCATACGTTACATACATACACACATCCTGTTTTATACATAAAGGACATGAATGTCAAATGTGATATTATTTTAGAAGTTATAAAAGTTTATAAATGAAAAATGATTTCTATTCATATAAATCAAATTTACTGGCCTATTCTGCCACGATAATAATTTTTAATTATTACACTATTCAAATTAAATATTACAGAAAAATTTGGGCAACAACCATTTATTAATACCAAAGTACCAGAATACGGCTGTTAATATATTGCCGACAGATCTTAGGTGTTTTAAGTGAATTCTTTACATTAAATTGTTTATGTCTAGACTCTGGAATAAAGCAGACTATTTCAGCTGTTAGCTATTCTAGCTAAAATAACTACGTCAGCAAAAGTTCGTTTTTTTTTCTTCAATTAAATCACGTCAAAAAGTCTAAAAACTTGGTAAACTATTTTACTTTAAAATATTTTTAGTCTCCATATTAACTCCTCCACAAATAATCTCAGCAATTCCAATTTTTTACAGCTTTCAACATTTACTTTTAGCATTATTTTTAATGCCATCAACATGAACTTTGTATCACCCATAGTGAAAAATAACCAAAGTACAGTGACTTGAGCATACCATGAAAACCGTTTAGAACACCAAAAAAAAAAAAAAAAAAAAAAAAAACAGAAACAAAAATAAACAATAGAATGTAAAGAAAAATGTATATAAGTGTGATTGTGTGTGTGTGTGTGTGCGTGTGTGTTGAGTGAATTTTTTTAGCCGCTTTTCAAAGGACTTGTTTAGCTGGCACTATTACTTTGGTTTATGTGCTGTCCAGTTTTTTAACATTCTGAAAATCAGTGAAACAAACAAAACGGTTTTCAAAAAAAGTACACAAGGCCAAAGTAACACAAACAGCAGCAGTGGCTATGGAAAATTGTAAAACAACAATACTAACAACAACTAAAAAATATATAAACAAATATTGCTAACCAACATTGTCAGTGCAAAGGACATGTTTTCAAGTTTTGCTATTTTAATTTTTTCTGTTTTTGCTGGGCTCCCCTCAGCGTTAACTGAGCAAATTAGGAGTGTGCGTGTGTGTGTGTGTGTGTGGTTTATGCTTTAATGCAAATATTGAAAGAAATATTTTTGAGGGTTTAATATTGAAAATATTTTAGTTTTACTAAAACTAACTTTAAAAAATTACACAGAATTTCAAATTTTTAACTTTTTTGTATTCTGTTGAATAGAATTAATTTTTTTCTAATCAGACTGATGCGCTTAATATATAATGTGTCCTTTGTTTTTTCCTATCAATTGCAGTTTTTTTCTTAGTCATAATTTATAAAAGGTTTTCCAATAAGAGTGATATGATTTCATTAAAAAAACACACACTTATTGTTAAGGAAATTCAAAAGTTTTTTATTTAATGTGAAGTACAATCGATACTATTAAGTTCTAAATAAAACGTCATTAAAATGGCCTCCACGACTTCTTCTGCAGGAACGAGTTCATGCCTTTTGTGAATTTTCGAGCACTTTTTCCACTAAATCAAGTCGTATTTCACAATAATGGCAAAATTGCAATATATACTTGCAAAGCTTGAAGAGAGTCAGGTTTATTTCGAAATACAGTGACTTCAAATAACTGCACAATGGTGTTAAATCACTTCTTGGAGGCCATTCAATATCACAATTTCTTGAATTAATCGAATTTCCAAACTTTTCTCGCAATAATTCAATTGTTTCATTTGCTGTGTGGCACGTAGCCCCGTCTTGTTGGAACCAAATGTTGTCAAGATCAACTTTTTCCAATTTCGCCCATAAAAAGTTAGTTATCGTCGATCGATTGTGGTGCGAGGTTTTCCCAATTGCTGAGAACGTCTTGGAATCGACAAATTGCGGTCTTCAGCAACACTTGCCTGAACGGCAGCAATATTTGCATTACTTCGAGCGGTTCTTTGTCTTATTGGCACTTGAGCATTATTATGTAAAGAAAATTAAAGCTCAAAATTTTCAACAATTCGACAAATAGCGAGCACACTTGGACGATTATTAAGACGATAAAATGGCTAAAGCGCACGAAAAGTTGCAATTGGAGAACGATTATTTTATAATAAAACTGTGTAATTTGTAAACGTTGTTCTTGTGTATATCTCTCCATGATGAAATTGTAAACTCTACTGAATACAATGAAAAACAAATGACAGATCATGACGTATTTCAAATGGCCAAAACGTCACTTCAAAGTCATAACATCCCTATTGGAAAACCGTTCATTTGCACTAAGCGCTTTAGTAAATTTTATCGTACTCGTATGTTTTTGTAGATGTCTGAAGGGTATTCTAAAAATCCATACAAAATGGTAGGAAATAATTGTTGCAAATGATATTGCCTACCTTCTGCCGTGTTTATTGTGATTGATGGAACTCACTGCGTATGTTCAATATTTCTATACGTGATTTATTGATTAAACTATAGGATACTTTTTGACGCCATCTCTTTCATCAACATTAATTCATTAAATTGCAAGATATTTATTGATGAATTTTATTAAACGACTTTAAAATTGAAGAAGGATTTAAATAAATAGTGTGAGGTTTACTAATAATACTTTAAAATGGCAGAAGATTTTAAATTCGTGTGAGTTTTTAGACGTGTTTGTAAACGCATAATTTTATGATTTGTGAATGGATTTTCATTATGTTTTTTTTTTCTTATAAAATGTTACCTCCTCCATTCAATAGAATATTATTTAGGCTTAAGTTCAGTTTTTTTATTGAAATAATAAACATTCAAAATATGTAGTACTAAGATTTTTTAGACACATTAAAATATTCAATCAATTTAAAACAGAACGTATCAGTATACTGATTTCAAGGCCGCTACTTTATCATCATCAGCGTTCTCTTCTTTGTTTTTATCTCTTGGATGGTGGCTACTAATTGGTAAAGAATATCAATTGTTTTTTTTTCCAAATTTTTCCAAAGAAATAGAATTCAAAAACTTTTTAAAATTTTTCTCATTAAATTTTTACATGCTGAAACAGATCTGGAATTCCTCCACTTACAAAAATTCTTGAATTCGTTTTCTATTGAAAAATGGGTTAAATAATATATATTTTTCCCCAATAAATTTCTACCATCATAAGTGATTAAAACAAATGAACAAGCGAAAGCTAATGATGGTGGTGTAGCGCCCTATGAAATCAGTATACTCACACGTTCTGCTAGTCTGATTTGTAGTTCTTAAAAACTCCAACTGCCTGTTTTTAGAAAATAAAAACAAAATAGTGAGTGAGAATTTATATTAAAAAAACAAATTTTCGTATTTTATTGTACTTTTAGGGGCGTCATTACAATACACTTTGCTTGTTGAGAAAAAAAAAAGCTTTACGTAAGCTTTTATTAATTCAATTATAACCTGAATTTATATAAAATTTTTATGTTACATACATACGTAAAAAATATATACAAAATTATTGTTGAAAAATAGATTGTGCCACAAAGTATGCTGCAATTTTATTCAAATAGCAAATATTATTATCCATGCGACAGAATTTAATTCCGATCGAAAGAAGGGTTCATTTCAAAAAAGTTAAATCTTTAAAAAACGTAAATTTTTTTTGGATTAAAGGGTGTTTTTTAAAGAGTGACACAAGTTTAAATCATTATAAAACAAGGATATACATTTTTAATATCAATGAAACGTGCTTTAAGGGAAAGAAAATTTTATGAAATTAATGTTTAAATATGATTTCCACCATGTGGCCGCCACGGTTGGCGCGTAGAAGCCACAATCTGGAACACCAATTTTCAAAAACCTTTTCGTAGCATTTGCGGCCGTATTCCGCCGATAACTCTTCGAATGTTGAAGTCCAGATGTTCAATTGTTTGTGGCTTATCGACGTAGACAAGTGACTTAACTTAACCCCAAAGAAAATAATCTAATGGGGTTAAATCACACGATCTTGTTGGCCAACTAATTGGGGCATTACGTGAAATTATTTTTTCATCAAAAGTTTCTTTGTGTAAATCAATTGTAGTTTCCGCTGCACGATGACTTTGACGAATAGAACAATTATTTTGATTAAAAATTTCAACAATTTGCACGCGTTGCTCTGGTGTAAGTCGATTCATAATGAAATTTCAAAGCAAACTAAACTAAAAGCAAGTATCAGCTGTTAAATGGGTGCTTAAATGGAGTAGTGATGCCTCAACTCAAATTTGTGACATTCTATAAAAGACACCCTTTAGAACCACTTTTAAAATTCAAAATCGATTTTGACACAACGAATTTTTCTACTTGATAAACAGTAGATAATAAAAATCTTGCATAGTTTTAGAAGCGTCATTAAAATAAGCTTTTCTTGTTAATAAAAATAATTTTATATAAGCATTGCTAGTACAAATAATTTAAACAAATGGCTGTGGGTTAAAAAAAAGCAGTATAGAATCGAAATACCGAATAAATGGAACCGGAAGACTATAAATTAAAAACAATCGGAATACAATTACAAAATTTAAAACATCCCAATCGGAATGAGTGAAATGCCCTTAAAGTTGAGAGTATTTAAAGTTTCAGAGCAGGCTGAACAAAAAACCCAAAAGGTATGCAATAGTTTTTGAATGAACTGTTAATGTATGCAATTCATTTTTGAAGGCCCCGACTTTAAAGAACTTCAAATTTATCAATTTAAATCAAAAGAAAACGTAAAAATAGTATATTGCAGCTCTTGTTGCTTTTTTAAGACACAAATGTTCCTGTCTTTAATTTAGTACTTGTCCAAGCGTATGAATTTAGTTAATACTTATTTTCTCTTAAATTTTCCTGCTTCCTAATAATTTTTTGCCAGCTCAACTACTTTCGACTCCAAATTGTCTGTAACAAATAATTTTATACACTGCTTGAAATAAATAATTTTATGCCATTTAGTTTTAATAAATTTATGCTACTAAACATAAAAAAAAACAAGCAGCAAACAAATAACTACGCAATATGACAGGCTACATTTATAACAAAAATTTTATAAAAAAAAAATGTTTTTAGCACTAATGGCTCCATGGGAAAGTTTATTTGTAATAAATTTTGTATGTTTTTCATGTGACAATACTTTTAGTCATTAAATACATACAGAAAATTGGGGTTAATTGGAAATAAAGTTTGTGTGTGTGTGTGAGTGTGTATGTACATGTATGAATTATGAATTTTTCGCAAATACATATTTTTTTAGGTCAATTCAATAAAGTATTAAATTTAAGACTAAAAATACAAGTAATTTTTTTTAAATCATATTAAAACTGCAAACTAAAATTGTTTTAACTAAAAGTGTTTTATTAACGTTTTATTACTAGAACGAAGAGGCATAAATTTAAATAAAATTTAGAGAAATGTTTTTTTTTTTATTATAAGATTTCAATGCAAGATTTTGCTAAATGGGTGTCGAAAGAGCGACATAAAAAGTTGAAAGCGGCTTAATTACTTATTTATAACAATTTAATTAACTTAATAAAATAATTAAGAAAACTTTATTATCCAAAAAAGTATGCTGTAGGGTTTGTATTATTAAAAAATCTATTAGTGGAAAGAAATATAAGGTTTTTCAATAACTGTGATATGATTTCTTTAAAAAAACACACTTATTGTTAAGGAAATTAAATTTTTCTTCGTCTGTTCAAGTATTAAGAGCCACTAGATTTTTCTTATTAATTTAAATAATAATTTAATTTATAACAAAATTATACTATAATTATAATTATAATTAAACTGAACTTGAGCCTGATAATATTACTTTTCATATGTAAAATTATATTTAGAGAAAACGAACTTAAGCCTGAAAAATTAAAAATTTCTTTGATTAAACATCAATCAGTTCGAATAAAAAATTCACAACTTAATTGGAAAATCAAAAGTTTTTTTATTTAATGTGCAGTACAATCGATACAATTAAATTCTAAATAAAACGTCATTCAAATGGGCTCCACGACATCTTTTGCAGGAACGAATTCGATGAACCCAATTTTTGGAGCACTTTTTTCACTAAATCACGTCGTATGTCATGAATGGGACGTTCAATATTGACTTGTAAAGCTTGAAGAAAGTCTGGTTTATTTCGAAGGACCAATGAATTCAAATAACCCTACAAGAAATAGTATGATGGTGTTCAATCACAACTTCTTGGAGGCCATTCAATATCACAATTTTTTTTAAATAATCGAATCTCCGAACTTTTCTCGCAATAATTATATTGTTGCATTTGCTGTGTGGCACGTAGCCATCCAATTCACGACGTTTACGGTATTCCAATGGCTTCAGTTAATGAGTGAGAACAATTTTATACGAATGCAAACCCAAATCCTTTCTCAAAATCCGCCAGGTTATGGTTTGAGACAGTCCCAATTGTTGAGAACGTCTTCGAGTCGACTAATTGCTGTCTTCAGCAACACTTGCCTGAACGGCAGCAATATTTCCATTACTTCGAGCGGTTCTTTGTCTTATTGGCACTTGAACATTATTATGTAAAGAAAATGTAAGCAATCTTTGACGATTATTACGACCATAAAATGGCAAAAGCGCACGAAAAGTTTCAATTGGAAAACGATTATTTTGATAATAAAACTGAATAATTTGTAAACGTTGATCTTGCGTTTATCTCTCCATGATGAAATTGTAAACACTACCGAATACATTGAAAAATAAATGACAGACCATTTAACATATTACAAATGGCCGAAACGTCACTTCAAAATCATATTATCCCTATTGGAAAATCTTTTATTTTAATGCTGCACTTACGCCACGAGTTTGTTACTCGAAATTAATGTCCTACAAAGTAGGCAAAAGATTTTGCACATATGTACATAAGTTCTTAATACTACTATATTGCCAAAACGAACGTATTGTTTTAAAATTCCTGATCGAAATTTTTGTTCCCACATTATTTGTAAATTTTTGTAAAACATGAAAATTTTTTAAAAACTAATTTTAATTTATTAGTGGACTACCAAAAAAAAATTCCATACAAAATCTGTTTCATAAACATTTAATAAACCAATTAAAATTGTAATAATGAGTGTTTGTTATAGATTGTCACACCTGTGAGTTCGCATCATTGTTTTATTTGAGCACCCATTTCATAGCTGATTGTTGCTTTTAGTTTAGTTTGCTTTGAAATTTCATTGTGAATCAACTTACACCAGAGCAACGCGTGCAAATTGTTGAAATGTTTAATCAAAATAAATGTTCTATTCGTCGAACTCATCGTGATACAATTGATTTACTCAAAGAAACTTTTGATTAATAATAATTTCACATAATGGCCCAAATAATTGGCCAACAAGATCGTGTGATTTAACCCCATTAGATTATTTTCTTTGAGGTTATGTTAAGTCGCTTGTCTACGTTGATAAACCACAAACAATTGAACACCTGGAAATCAACATTCGAAGAGTTATCGGCGAAATACGGCCGCAAATTCTTCGTAATGTTGTTGAAAGCTGGTGTTTCAGATTGTTCCTTTAAGTGCCAGCCGCGGCGGCCACATGGCAGAAATCATATTTTAACAAGAATTTCATAAAATTTTCTTTCCAATAAAGCTCGTTTCATTGATATTAAAAATATATTTCCTTGTTTTATGATGATTAAAAATTGTATCACTTAATAAAAAACACCCTTTATATGCCGGTCATATGATTGATAACGTTTTTTAAAAAATTTAAAAGCATTAAGCTAAGATGTCTCTAAAAGCATTAAAAGGTTATGTCCAAAAACTGTTGCATACCTTCTCGGACATGTGTTGAGAGTATTGCAACTCAATGCGTATGAGTAATATTTAATTATGTACTCGCTATTAAATAGGAAAGACATTAATGTAACAAAACTGTAGCATGATTTTGTGGATATTACACTGAAAAAACAGTTTTACATAAATTCAACGAACACTCCCGTTCCTTGAATTAAATTCTTTGAAATTCAACATATTATACGTTGTTTCAGTAAAATATTCCTTGAAATTCAAGGGTAAAATTTAATGTATTTATAACCTCAACGTTGGAACCATTATTTGATTTTATTCGTTGAATTAAACAATGAACTAGTTTTTTTATTTAACAAATAATACGTTGAATTTAAGAAACTCATTCATTTATTTAAACACAATGAACAAATACGTTGATTCAAAGAACCTGTTTCTTGATTTTAAGTATTATAAGTTGATTTTGTTTTATGAACACATTGGATCAAGGAATAAATTCTTAGAAATCATAGTACGATTTCAACGCATTGTTTTCTTAACTTCAACAAACTGGTACGTTGAATTCAACAAGCAAATGATTTGCCATACGTTGAATTCAAGGAACCTGTTCCTTGGGTAAATCAACGAATTTATTCCTTATTTTACACAGAAGGTTTTGGTTTAGTGTATCAATTAATCTTAAACGATATGTTTGCATATCAAACTAAATATTATTATTACATCAAACAGATGAATCTGTCTTCTAAGATTAATAGCGCGGTATGTACAAACATCTACTCTTGTGTTATTCTTTTTTTTTTTTTCTTATAAAGATTCTACAAGAAAACACGAAAAATAAGTTTGCTTTTAAATCAATTTTTTGCTTTGTAATCTCTGGCCATTAAATCTCTACACTATGCTCCTTAAATGGTCAATTTCTTTTATAAGTTTTATTTTTTTATTGTCTTTTGTCAATTTTAAAGCTTTTGTAAGCTAGCAGCAGAATGTACGAGTATAAGTTCATTAAAAAAGTTTTTATTTAAAACTCAACAAGGTAAATTTTTAAAAGTTTTCGACTTTACTATATAAAAATGGACAGAGAGAAAACAAGGAATAAATAACAAAGAGGTACACTACTGGCCGGTATAACAACGAATTATAGTCATGCTGCTTCATATTTTATTATTCCGATTGTGAGAAGAAACATGTATGGTTTTATGGCATTCTGAAAATTGAGATTGAGTGGAATAAAGTTAAAGTGATGTATTTTCTAAATTTTCTAAAGAATTTTTGCAACATAAATATTTAAAAACCCCGGCTCTAGATGTCGCCAACACTGCAACAAAACCAATATTGCTTGCAATATAACAAATTTATGGAAAGTTCTTTTAAACAAAACAAAAATAACTTGATGGTTTAAATCAGCAGATATTTTTTGTAATTTTTCTTTTTTTTTTATATACAAACAACAAACTTAATAACTTTAGCCAAACTCACGCTCAGTGTTCTGCTTGTTTTCCCTTCTTTGCAATTGAAAAACTTTTAAGTTCTCTTTACGCTGCGTGACCAATTGCATGGCATCACAATTAAGAAAACAATATTTACTTTTATTCGCATTTCTTTTACTCACTTCTTATTTTTTCCCCCACTAATACAATGACAAAATAACATTAAATCGGTTTTATAAGAAGATAGTATACATGAAGTTAGGGACCTTGTACATGTATAAGCGTGGAACGCAGTTCATGCCACGTTGTCATAACGTGCTTCAGAGGCATTTTCAATTATCGCCACAAATCTAATAACGAAATAAGGAAGAGTTTTTGTTACAAGTTAAAACCTGAGAAGTTACGGGGTATGAAGTTGTTATTATTTGTTTCTTTTTTAGCCAAGAAAAAAAACTAAATAAAATTAAAGCATAATTCAAGGTTTAATCAAAGCATAGTTTTAGGTGCAAATATATTACATTTATTTGTATTTATTTAAATATTTTGCGTGTATAATTGCTGTAAAGAGAAGTAAAATAAAAATTATTCCAAACAAAAATATATAAGCCGAACGAATTAGTTCAACTCAAAGTAAATATGTACAGTGAAACTTTGATATAACGAATTTCAAGGAAATCGCTAAATATTTCGTTTTAGCTATTGTTTCATTAACATATACAACAGTCAAACCTTGTTATAACGAATAATGAAGAATAACGAAAAAAAATTGGTCCAAATGAGTGACAAACATAAATGTGCCAACAAATAGCCAAATTTCCGTAGAGCTGAACAAAATTTACACAATTTTAATCTTTAAAATTTTATAGAAAAATTCTCAAATACAATTGAGAAATCGGACTTACATAGTCCATTAGTATGGATCCTTGGCTTTAATTTCCCATTGGTCCAAATGAGCGACAAACATAAATGTGCCCACAAATAGCGAAATTCCCTTCAAACTGAATAAAATTTACACAATTTTAATCTTTAAAATTTTATAGAAAAATTCTCAAATACAATTGAGAAATCGGACTTACATAGTCTATTAGTATGGATCCTTGGCTTTAATTTCCCATTGGTCCAAATGAGCGACAAACATAAATGTGCCCACAAATAGCGAAATTCCCTTAGAACTGAATAAAATTTACACAATTTTAATCTTTAAAATTTTATAGAAAAATTCTCAAATACAATTGAGAAATCGGACTTACATAGTCTATTAGTATGGATCCTTGGCTTTAATTTCCCATTGGTCCAAATGAGCGACAAACAAATTTTATAGAAAAATTCTCAAATACAATTGAGAAATCGGACTAACGTAGTCTATTAGTATGGATCCTTGGCTTTAATTTCCCATTGGTCCAAATGAGCGACAAACATAAATGTGCCCACAAATAGCGAAATTCCCTTAAAACTGAATAAAATTTACACAATTTTAATCTTTAAAATTTTATAGAAAAATTCTCAAATACAATTGAGAAATCGGACTTACATAGTCTATTAGTATGGATCCTTGGCTTTAATTTCCCATTGGTCCAAATGAGCGACAAACATAAATGTGCCCACAAATAGCGAAATTCCCTTCAAACTGAATAAAATTTACACAATTTTAATCTTTAAAATTTTATAGAAAAATTCTCAAATACAATTGAGAAATCGGACTTACATAGTCTATTAGTATGGATCCTTGGCTTTAATTTCCCATTGGTCCAAATGAGCGACAAACAAATTTTATAGAAAAATTCTTAAATACAATTGAGAAATCGGACTTACATAGTCTATTAGTATGGATTCTTGGCTTTAATTTCCCATTGGTCCAAATGAGCGACAAACAAATTTTATAGAAAAATTCTTAAATACAATTGAGAAATCGGACTTACATAGTCTATTAGTATGGATCCTTGGCTTTAATTTCCCATTGGTCCAAATGAGCGACAAACAAATTTTATAGAAAAATTCTTAAATACAATTGAGAAATCGGACTTACATAGTCTATTAGTATGGATCCTTGGCTTTAATTTCCCATTGGTCCAAATGAGCGAAAAACAAATTTTATAGAAAAATTCTCAAATACAATTGAGAAATCGGACTTACATAGTCTATTAGTATGGATCCTTGGCTTTAATTTCCCATTGGTCCAAATGAGCGACAAACAAATTTTATAGAAAAATTCTTAAATACAATTGAGAAATCGGACTTACATAGTCTATTAGTATGGATTCTTGGCTTTAATTTCCCATTGGTCCAAATGAGCGACAAACAAATTTTATAGAAAAATTCTTAAATACAATTGAGAAATCGGACTTACATAGTCTATTAGTATGGATCCTTGGCTTTAATTTCCCATTGGTCCAAATGAGCGACAAACAAATTTTATAGAAAAATTCTTAAATACAATTGAGAAATCGGACTTACATAGTCTATTAGTATGGATCCTTGGCTTTAATTTCCCATTGGTCCAAATGAGCGACAAACATAAATGTGCCCACAAATAGCGAAATTCCCTTAGAACTGAATAAAATTTACACAATTTTAATCTTTAAAATTTTATAGAAAAATTCTCAAATACAATTGAGAAATCGGACTTACATAGTCTATTAGTATGGATTTTTGGCTTTAATTTCCCATTGGTCGAAATGAGCGACAAACATAAATGTGCCCACAAATAGCGAAATTCCCTTAGAACTGAATAAAATTTACACAATTTTAATCTTTAAAATTTTATAGAAAAATTCTCAAATACAATTGAGAAATCGGACTTACATAGTCTATTAGTATGGATCCTTGGCTTTAATTTCCCATTGGTCCAAATGAGCGACAAACAAATTTTATAGAAAAATTCTCAAATACAATTGAGAAATCGGACTTACATAGTCTATTAGTATGGATCCTTGGCTTTAATTTCCCATTGGTCCAAATGAGTGACAAACAAATTTTATAGAAAAATTCTCAAATACAATTGAGAAATCGGACTTACATAGTCTATTAGTATGGATTCTTGGCTTTAATTTCCCATTGGTCCAAATGAGCGACAAACATAAATGTGCCCACAAATAGCGAAATTCCCTTAGAACTGAATAAAATTTACACAATTTTAATCTTTAAAATTTTATAGAAAAATTCTCAAATACAATTGAGAAATCGGACTTACATAGTCTATTAGTATGGATTCTTGGCTTTAATTTCCCATTGGTCCAAATGAGCGACAAACATAAATGTGCCCACAAATAGCGAAATTCCCTTAGAACTGAATAAAATTTACACAATTTTAATCTTTAAAATTTTATAGAAAAATTCTCAAATACAATTGAGAAATCGGACTTACATAGTCTATTAGTATGGATCCTTGGCTTTAATTTCCCATTGGTCCAAATGAGTGACAAACAAATTTTATAGAAAAATTCTCAAATACAATTGAGAAATCGGACTTACATAGTCTATTAGTATGGATCCTTGGCTTTAATTTCCCATTGGTCCAAATGAGCGACAAACATAAATGTGCCCACAAATAGCGAAATTCCCTTAGAACTGAATAAAATTTACACAATTTTAATCTTTAAAATTTTATAGAAAAATTCTCAAATACAATTGAGAAATCGGACTTACATAGTCTATTAGTATGGATTCTTGGCTTTAATTTCCCATTGGTCCAAATGAGCGACAAACATAAATGTGCCCACAAATAGCGAAATTCCCTTAGAACTGAATAAAATTTACACAATTTTAATCTTTAAAATTTTATAGAAAAATTCTCAAATACAATTGAGAAATCGGACTTACATAGTCTATTAGTATGGATCCTTGGCTTTAACTTCCCATTGGTCCAAATGAGCGACAAACAAATTTTATAGAAAAATTCTCAAATACAATTGAGAAATCGGACTTACATAGTCTATTAGTATGGATCCTTGGCTTTAATTTCCCATTGGTCCAAATGAGCGACAAACAAATTTTATAGAAAAATTCTCAAATACAATTGAGAAATCGGACTTACATAGTCTATTAGTATGGATCCTTGGCTTTAATTTCCCATTGGTCCAAATGAGTGACAAAAAAATTTTATAGAAAAATTCTCAAATCCAATTGAGAAATCGGACTTACATAGTCTATTAGTATGGATCCTTGGCTTTAATTTCCCATTGGTCCAAATGAGCGACAAACATAAATGTGCCCACAAATAGCGAAATTCCCTTAGAACTGAATAAAATTTACACAATTTTAATCTTTAAAATTTTATAGAAAAATTCTCAAATACAATTGAGAAATCGGACTTACATAGTCTATTAGTATGGATTCTTGGCTTTAATTTCCCATTGGTCCAAATGAGCGACAAACAAATTTTATAGAAAAATTCTCAAATACAATTGAGAAATCGGACTTACATAGTCTATTAGTATGGATCCTTGGCTTTAATTTCCCATTGGTCCAAATGAGCGACAAACATAAATGTGCCCACAAATAGCGAAATTCCCTTAGAACTGAATAAAATTTACACAATTTTAATCTTTAAAATTTTATAGAAAAATTCTCAAATACAATTGAGAAATCGGACTTACATAGTCTATTAGTATGGATCCTTGGCTTTAATTTCCCATTGGTCCAAATGAGCGACAAACATAAATGTGCCCACAAATAGCGAAATTCCCTTAGAACTGAATAAAATTTAAACAATTTTAATCTTTAAAATTTTATAGAAAAATTCTCAAATACAATTGAGAAATCGGACTTACATAGTCTATTAGTATGGATCCTTGGCTTTAATTTCCCATTGGTCCAAATGAGCGACAAACATAAATGTTCCCACAAATAGCGAAATTCCCTTAGAACTGAATAAAATTTACACAATTTTAATCTTTAAAATTTTATAGAAAAATTCTCAAATACAATTGAGAAATCGGACTTACATAGTCTATTAGTATGGATCCTTGGCTTTAATTTCCCATTGGTCCAAATGAGCGACAAACATAAATGTGCCCACAAATAGCGAAATTCCCTTAGAACTGAATAAAATTTACACAATTTTAATCTTTAAAATTTTATAGAAAAATTCTCAAATACAATTGAGAAATCGGACTTACATAGTCTATTAGTATGGATCCTTGGCTTTAATTTCCCATTGGTCCAAATGAGCGACAAACATAAATGTGCCCACAAATAGCGAAATTCCCTTAGAACTGAATAAAATTTAAACAATTTTAATCTTTAAAATTTTATAGAAAAATTCTCAAATACAATTGAGTAATCGGACTTACATAGTCTATTAGTATGGATCCTTGGCTTTAATTTCCCATTGGTCCAAATGAGCGACAAACATAAATGTTCCCACAAATAGCGAAATTCCCTTAGAACTGAATAAAATTTACACAATTTTAATCTTTAAAATTTTATAGAAAAATTCTCAAATACAATTGAGAAATCGGACTTACATAGTCTATTAGTATGGATCCTTGGCTTTAATTTCCCATTGGTCCAAATGAGCGACAAACAAATTTTATAGAAAAATTCTCAAATACAATTGAGAAATCGGACTTACATAGTCTATTAGTATGGATCCTTGGCTTTAATTTCCCATTGGTCCAAATGAGCGACAAACATAAATGTGCCCACAAATAGCGAAATTCCCTTAGAACTGAATAAAATTTAAACAATTTTAATCTTTAAAATTTTATAGAAAAATTCTCAAATACAATTGAGAAATCGGACTTACATAGTCTATTAGTATGGATCCTTGGCTTTAATTTCCCATTGGTCCAAATGAGCGACAAACATAAATGTGCCCACAAATAGCGAAATTCCCTTAGAACTGAATAAAATTTACACAATTTTAATCTTTAAAATTTTATAGAAAAATTCTCAAATACAATTGAGAAATCGGACTTACATAGTCTATTAGTATGGATTCTTGGCTTTAATTTCCCATTGGTCCAAATGAGCGACAAACAAATTTTATAGAAAAATTCTCAAATCCAATTGAGAAATCGGACTTACATAGTCTATTAGTATGGATCCTTGGCTTTAATTTCCCATTGGTCCAAATGAGCGACAAACATAAATGTGCCCACAAATAGCGAAATTCCCTTAGAACTGAATAAAATTTAAACAATTTTAATCTTTAAAATTTTATAGAAAAATTCTCAAATACAATTGAGAAATCGGACTTACATAGTCTATTAGTATGGATCCTTGGCTTTAATTTCCCATTGGTCCAAATGAGCGACAAACATAAATGTGCCCACAAATAGCGAAATTCCCTTAGAACTGAATAAAATTTACACAATTTTAATCTTTAAAATTTTATAGAAAAATTCTCAAATACAATTGAGAAATCGGACTTACATAGTCTATTAGTATGGATCCTTGGCTTTAATTTCCCATTGGTCCAAATGAGTGACAAACAAATTTTATAGAAAAATTCTCAAATCCAATTGAGAAATCGGACTTACATAGTCTATTAGTATGGATCCTTGGCTTTAATTTCCCATTGGTCCAAATGAGCGACAAACATAAATGTGCCCACAAATAGCGAAATTCCCTTAGAACTGAATAAAATTTACACAATTTTAATCTTTAAAATTTTATAGAAAAATTCTCAAATACAATTGAGAAATCGGACTTACATAGTCTATTAGTATGGATTCTTGGCTTTAATTTCCCATTGGTCCAAATGAGCGACAAACAAATTTTATAGAAAAATTCTCAAATACAATTGAGAAATCGGACTTACATAGTCTATTAGTATGGATCCTTGGCTTTAATTTCCCATTGGTCCAAATGAGCGACAAACATAAATGTGCCCACAAATAGCGAAATTCCCTTAGAACTGAATAAAATTTACACAATTTTAATCTTTAAAATTTTATAGAAAAATTCTCAAATACAATTGAGAAATCGGACTTACATAGTCTATTAGTATGGATCCTTGGCTTTAATTTCCCATTGGTCCAAATGAGCGACAAACATAAATGTGCCCACAAATAGCGAAATTCCCTTAGAACTGAATAAAATTTAAACAATTTTAATCTTTAAAATTTTATAGAAAAATTCTCAAATACAATTGAGAAATCGGACTTACATAGTCTATTAGTATGGATCCTTGGCTTTAATTTACCATTGGTCCAAATGAGCGACAAACATAAATGTGCCCACAAATAGCGAAATTCCCTTAGAACTGAATAAAATTTACACAATTTTAATCTTTAAAATTTTATAGAAAAATTCTCAAATACAATTGAGAAATCGGACTTACATAGTCTATTAGTATGGATCCTTGGCTTTAATTTCCCATTGGTCCAAATGAGCGACAAACATAAATGTGCCCACAAATAGCGAAATTCCCTTAGAACTGAATAAAATTTAAACAATTTTAATCTTTAAAATTTTATAGAAAAATTCTCAAATACAATTGAGTAATCGGACTTACATAGTCTATTAGTATGGATCCTTGGCTTTAATTTCCCATTGGTCCAAATGAGCGACAAACATAAATGTGCCCACAAATAGCGAAATTCCCTTAGAACTGAATAAAATTTAAACAATTTTAATCTTTAAAATTTTATAGAAAAATTCTCAAATACAATTGAGAAATCGGACTTACATAGTCTATTAGTATGGATCCTTGGCTTTAATTTCCCATTGGTCCAAATGAGCGACAAACATAAATGTGCCCACAAATAGCGAAATTCCCTTAGAACTGAATAAAATTTACACAATTTTAATCTTTAAAATTTTATAGAAAAATTCTCAAATACAATTGAGAAATCGGACTTACATAGTCTATTAGTATGGATCCTTGGCTTTAATTTCCCATTGGTCCAAATGAGCGACAAACATAAATGTGCCCACAA
This sequence comes from Lypha dubia, assembly GCA_947311025.1. Classification (NCBI taxonomy): domain Eukaryota; kingdom Metazoa; phylum Arthropoda; class Insecta; order Diptera; family Tachinidae; genus Lypha; species Lypha dubia. The sequence continues at coordinate 114,104,579 of OX371261.1, read as the reverse complement.
ATAGCGAAATTCCCTTAGAACTGAATAAAATTTAAACAATTTTAATCTTTAAAATTTTATAGAAAAATTCTCAAATACAATTGAGAAATCGGACTTACATAGTCTATTAGTATGGATCCTTGGCTTTAATTTCCCATTGGTCCAAATGAGCGACAAACATAAATGTGCCCACAAATAGCGAAATTCCCTTAGAACTGAATAAAATTTACACAATTTTAATCTTTAAAATTTTATAGAAAAATTCTCAAATACAATTGAGAAATCGGACTTACATAGTCTATTAGTATGGATCCTTGGCTTTAATTTCCCATTGGTCCAAATGAGCGACAAACATAAATGTGCCCACAAATAGCGAAATTCCCTTAGAACTGAATAAAATTTACACAATTTTAATCTTTAAAATTTTATAGAAAAATTCTCAAATACAATTGAGAAATCGGACTTACATAGTCTATTAGTATGGATCCTTGGCTTTAACTTCCCATTGGTCCAAATGAGCGACAAACAAATTTTATAGAAAAATTCTCAAATACAATTGAGAAATCGGACTTACATAGTCTATTAGTATGGATCCTTGGCTTTAATTTCCCATTGGTCCAAATGAGCGACAAACAAATTTTATAGAAAAATTCTCAAATACAATTGAGAAATCGGACTTACATAGTCTATTAGTATGGATCCTTGGCTTTAATTTCCCATTGGTCCAAATGAGTGACAAACAAATTTTATAGAAAAATTCTCAAATCCAATTGAGAAATCGGACTTACATAGTCTATTAGTATGGATCCTTGGCTTTAATTTCCCATTGGTCCAAATGAGCGACAAACATAAATGTGCCCACAAATAGCGAAATTCCCTTAGAACTGAATAAAATTTACACAATTTTAATCTTTAAAATTTTATAGAAAAATTCTCAAATACAATTGAGAAATCGGACTTACATAGTCTATTAGTATGGATTCTTGGCTTTAATTTCCCATTGGTCCAAATGAGCGACAAACAAATTTTATAGAAAAATTCTCAAATACAATTGAGAAATCGGACTTACATAGTCTATTAGTATGGATCCTTGGCTTTAATTTCCCATTGGTCCAAATGAGCGACAAACATAAATGTGCCCACAAATAGCGAAATTCCCTTAGAACTGAATAAAATTTACACAATTTTAATCTTTAAAATTTTATAGAAAAATTCTCAAATACAATTGAGAAATCGGACTTACATAGTCTATTAGTATGGATCCTTGGCTTTAATTTCCCATTGGTCCAAATGAGCGACAAACATAAATGTGCCCACAAATAGCGAAATTCCCTTAGAACTGAATAAAATTTAAACAATTTTAATCTTTAAAATTTTATAGAAAAATTCTCAAATACAATTGAGAAATCGGACTTACATAGTCTATTAGTATGGATCCTTGGCTTTAATTTCCCATTGGTCCAAATGAGCGACAAACATAAATGTTCCCACAAATAGCGAAATTCCCTTAGAACTGAATAAAATTTACACAATTTTAATCTTTAAAATTTTATAGAAAAATTCTCAAATACAATTGAGAAATCGGACTTACATAGTCTATTAGTATGGATCCTTGGCTTTAATTTCCCATTGGTCCAAATGAGCGACAAACATAAATGTGCCCACAAATAGCGAAATTCCCTTAGAACTGAATAAAATTTACACAATTTTAATCTTTAAAATTTTATAGAAAAATTCTCAAATACAATTGAGAAATCGGACTTACATAGTCTATTAGTATGGATCCTTGGCTTTAATTTCCCATTGGTCCAAATGAGCGACAAACATAAATGTGCCCACAAATAGCGAAATTCCCTTAGAACTGAATAAAATTTAAACAATTTTAATCTTTAAAATTTTATAGAAAAATTCTCAAATACAATTGAGTAATCGGACTTACATAGTCTATTAGTATGGATCCTTGGCTTTAATTTCCCATTGGTCCAAATGAGCGACAAACATAAATGTTCCCACAAATAGCGAAATTCCCTTAGAACTGAATAAAATTTACACAATTTTAATCTTTAAAATTTTATAGAAAAATTCTCAAATACAATTGAGAAATCGGACTTACATAGTCTATTAGTATGGATCCTTGGCTTTAATTTCCCATTGGTCCAAATGAGCGACAAACAAATTTTATAGAAAAATTCTCAAATACAATTGAGAAATCGGACTTACATAGTCTATTAGTATGGATCCTTGGCTTTAATTTCCCATTGGTCCAAATGAGTGACAAACAAATTTTATAGAAAAATTCTCAAATCCAATTGAGAAATCGGACTTACATAGTCTATTAGTATGGATCCTTGGCTTTAATTTCCCATTGGTCCAAATGAGCGACAAACATAAATGTGCCCACAAATAGCGAAATTCCCTTAGAACTGAATAAAATTTACACAATTTTAATCTTTAAAATTTTATAGAAAAATTCTCAAATACAATTGAGAAATCGGACTTACATAGTCTATTAGTATGGATTCTTGGCTTTAATTTCCCATTGGTCCAAATGAGCGACAAACAAATTTTATAGAAAAATTCTCAAATACAATTGAGAAATCGGACTTACATAGTCTATTAGTATGGATCCTTGGCTTTAATTTCCCATTGGTCCAAATGAGCGACAAACATAAATGTGCCCACAAATAGCGAAATTCCCTTAGAACTGAATAAAATTTAAACAATTTTAATCTTTAAAATTTTATAGAAAAATTCTCAAATACAATTGAGAAATCGGACTTACATAGTCTATTAGTATGGATCCTTGGCTTTAATTTCCCATTGGTCCAAATGAGCGACAAACATAAATGTGCCCACAAATAGCGAAATTCCCTTAGAACTGAATAAAATTTACACAATTTTAATCTTTAAAATTTTATAGAAAAATTCTCAAATACAATTGAGAAATCGGACTTACATAGTCTATTAGTATGGATCCTTGGCTTTAATTTCCCATTGGTCCAAATGAGCGACAAACATAAATGTGCCCACAAATAGCGAAATTCCCTTAGAACTGAATAAAATTTACACAATTTTAATCTTTAAAATTTTATAGAAAAATTCTCAAATACAATTGAGAAATCGGACTTACATAGTCTATTAGTATGGATCCTTGGCTTTAACTTCCCATTGGTCCAAATGAGCGACAAACAAATTTTATAGAAAAATTCTCAAATACAATTGAGAAATCGGACTTACATAGTCTATTAGTATGGATCCTTGGCTTTAATTTCCCATTGGTCCAAATGAGCGACAAACAAATTTTATAGAAAAATTCTCAAATACAATTGAGAAATCGGACTTACATAGTCTATTAGTATGGATCCTTGGCTTTAATTTCCCATTGGTCCAAATGAGTGACAAACAAATTTTATAGAAAAATTCTCAAATCCAATTGAGAAATCGGACTTACATAGTCTATTAGTATGGATCCTTGGCTTTAATTTCCCATTGGTCCAAATGAGCGACAAACATAAATGTGCCCACAAATAGCGAAATTCCCTTAGAACTGAATAAAATTTACACAATTTTAATCTTTAAAATTTTATAGAAAAATTCTCAAATACAATTGAGAAATCGGACTTACATAGTCTATTAGTATGGATTCTTGGCTTTAATTTCCCATTGGTCCAAATGAGCGACAAACAAATTTTATAGAAAAATTCTCAAATACAATTGAGAAATCGGACTTACATAGTCTATTAGTATGGATCCTTGGCTTTAATTTCCCATTGGTCCAAATGAGCGACAAACATAAATGTGCCCACAAATAGCGAAATTCCCTTAGAACTGAATAAAATTTACACAATTTTAATCTTTAAAATTTTATAGAAAAATTCTCAAATACAATTGAGAAATCGGACTTACATAGTCTATTAGTATGGATCCTTGGCTTTAATTTCCCATTGGTCCAAATGAGCGACAAACATAAATGTGCCCACAAATAGCGAAATTCCCTTAGAACTGAATAAAATTTAAACAATTTTAATCTTTAAAATTTTATAGAAAAATTCTCAAATACAATTGAGAAATCGGACTTACATAGTCTATTAGTATGGATCCTTGGCTTTAATTTCCCATTGGTCCAAATGAGCGACAAACATAAATGTGCCCACAAATAGCGAAATTCCCTTAGAACTGAATAAAATTTACACAATTTTAATCTTTAAAATTTTATAGAAAAATTCTCAAATACAATTGAGAAATCGGACTTACATAGTCTATTAGTATGGATCCTTGGCTTTAATTTCCCATTGGTCCAAATGAGCGACAAACATAAATGTGCCCACAAATAGCGAAATTCCCTTAGAACTGAATAAAATTTAAACAATTTTAATCTTTAAAATTTTATAGAAAAATTCTCAAATACAATTGAGAAATCGGACTTACATAGTCTATTAGTATGGATCCTTGGCTTTAATTTCCCATTGGTCCAAATGAGCGACAAACATAAATGTGCCCACAAATAGCGAAATTCCCTTAGAACTGAATAAAATTTACACAATTTTAATCTTTAAAATTTTATAGAAAAATTCTCAAATACAATTGAGAAATCGGACTTACATAGTCTATTAGTATGGATCCTTGGCTTTAATTTCCCATTGGTCCAAATGAGCGACAAACATAAATGTGCCCACAAATAGCGAAATTCCCTTAGAACTGAATAAAATTTAAACAATTTTAATCTTTAAAATTTTATAGAAAAATTCTCAAATTCAATTGAGTAATCGGACTTACATAGTCTATTAGTATGGATCCTTGGCTTTAATTTCCCATTGGTCCAAATGAGCGACAAACATAAATGTGCCCACAAATAGCGAAATTCCCTTAGAACTGAATAAAATTTAAACAATTTTAATCTTTAAAATTTTATAGAAAAATTCTCAAATACAATTGAGAAATCGGACTTACATAGTCTATTAGTATGGATCCTTGGCTTTAATTTCCCATTGGTCCAAATGAGCGACAAACATAAATGTGCCCACAAATAGCGAAATTCCCTTAGAACTGAATAAAATTTACACAATTTTAATCTTTAAAATTTTATAGAAAAATTCTCAAATACAATTGAGAAATCGGACTTACATAGTCTATTAGTATGGATCCTTGGCTTTAATTTCCCATTGGTCCAAATGAGCGACAAACATAAATGTGCCCACAAATAGCGAAATTCCCTTAGAACTGAATAAAATTTAAACAATTTTAATCTTTAAAATTTTATAGAAAAATTCTCAAATACAATTGAGAAATCGGACTTACATAGTCTATTAGTATGGATCCTTGGCTTTAATTTCCCATTGGTCCAAATGAGCGACAAACATAAATGTGCCCACAAATAGCGAAATTCCCTTAGAACTGAATAAAATTTACACAATTTTAATCTTTAAAATTTTATAGAAAAATTCTCAAATACAATTGAGAAATCGGACTTACATAGTCTATTAGTATGGATCCTTGGCTTTAATTTCCCATTGGTCCAAATGAGCGACAAACATAAATGTGCCCACAAATAGCGAAATTCCCTTAGAACTGAATAAAATTTAAACAATTTTAATCTTTAAAATTTTATAGAAAAATTCTCAAATACAATTGAGTAATCGGACTTACATAGTCTATTAGTATGGATCCTTGGCTTTAATTTCCCATTGGTCCAAATGAGCGACAAACATAAATGTTCCCACAAATAGCGAAATTCCCTTAGAACTGAATAAAATTTACACAATTTTAATCTTTAAAATTTTATAGAAAAATTCTCAAATACAATTGAGAAATCGGACTTACATAGTCTATTAGTATGGATCCTTGGCTTTAATTTCCCATTGGTCCAAATGAGTGACAAACAAATTTTATAGAAAAATTCTCATATACAATTGAGAAATCGGACTTACATAGTCTATTAGTATGGATTCTTGGCTTTAATTTCCCATTGGTCCAAATGAGTGACAAACAAAATTTATAGAAAAATTCTTATATACAATTGAGATATCGGACTTACATAGTCTATTAGTATGGATTCTTGGCTTTAATTTCCCATTGGTCCAAGTGAGTGACAAACAAATTTTATAGAAAAATTCTCAAATACAATTGAGAAATCGGACTTACATAGTCTATTAGTATGGATCCTTGGCTTTAATTTCCCATTGGTCCAAATGAGCGACAAACATAAATGTGCCCACAAATAGCGAAATTCCCTTAGAACTGAATAAAATTTACACAATTTTAATCTTTAAAATTTTATAGAAAAATTCTCAAATACAATTGAGAAATCGGACTTACATAGTCTATTAGTATGGATCCTTGGCATTAATTTCCCATTGGTCCAAATGAGCGACAAACAAATTTTATAGAAAAATTCTCAAATACAATTAAGAAATCGGACTTACATAGTCTATTAGTATGGATCTTTGGCATTAATTTCCCATTGGCCCAAATGAGCGACAAACAAATTTTATAGAAAAATTCTCAAATACAATTGAGAAATCGGACTTACATAGTCTATTAGTATGGATTCTTGGCTTTAATTTCCCATTGGTCCAAATGAGCGACAAACATAAATGTGCCCACAAATAGCGAAATTCCCTTAGAACTGAATAAAATTTACACAATTTTAATCTTTAAAATTTTATAGAAAAATTCTCAAATACAATTGAGAAATCGGACTTACATAGTCTATTAGTATGGATCCTTGGCTTTAATTTCCCATTGGTCCAAATGAGTGACAAACAAATTTTATAGAAAAATTCTCATATACAATTGAGAAATCGGACTTACATAGTCTATTAGTATGGATTCTTGGCTTTAATTTCCCATTGGTCCAAATGAGTGACAAACAAAATTTATAGAAAAATTCTTATATACAATTGAGATATCGGACTTACATAGTCTATTAGTATGGATTCTTGGCTTTAATTTCCCATTGGTCCAAGTGAGTGACAAACAAATTTTATAGAAAAATTCTCAAATACAATTGAGAAATCGGACTTACATAGTCTATTAGTATGGATCCTTGGCTTTAATTTCCCATTGGTCCAAATGAGCGACAAACATAAATGTGCCCACAAATAGCGAAATTCCCTTAGAACTGAATAAAATTTACACAATTTTAATCTTTAAAATTTTATAGAAAAATTCTCAAATACAATTGAGAAATCGGACTTACATAGTCTATTAGTATGGATCCTTGGCTTTAATTTCCCATTGGTCCAAATGAGCGACAAACATAAATGTGCCCACAAATAGCGAAATTCCCTTAGAACTGAATAAAATTTACACAATTTTAATCTTTAAAATTTTATAGAAAAATTCTCAAATACAATTGAGAAATCGGACTTACATAGTCTATTAGTATGGATTCTTGGCTTTAATTTCCCATTGATCCAAATGAGTGACAAACATAAATGTGCCCACAAATAGCGAAATTCCCTTAGAACTGAATAAAATTTACACAATTTTAATCTTTAAAATTTTATAGAAAAATTCTCAAATACAATTGAGAAATCGGACTTACATAGTCTATTAGTATGGATCCTTGGCTTTAATTTCCCATTGGTCCAAATGAGCTACAAACATAAATGTGCCCACAAATAGCGAAATTCCCTTAGAACTGAATAAAATTTACACAATTTTAATCTTTAAAATTTTATAGAAAAATTCTCAAATACAATTGAGAAATCGGACTTACATAGTCTATTAGTATGGATCCTTGGCTTTAATTTCCCATTGGTCCAAATGAGCGACAAACATAAATGTGCCCACAAATAGCGAAATTCCCTTAGAAGTGAATAAAATTTACACAATTTTAATCTTTAAAATTTTATAGAAAAATTCTCAAATACAATTGAGAAATCGGACTTACATAGTCTATTAGTATGGATCCTTGGCTTTAATTTCCCATTGGTCCAAATGAGTGACAAACAAATTTTATAGAAAAATTCTCAAACACAATTGAGAAATCGGACTTACATAGTCTATTAGTATGGATTCTTGGCTTTAATTTCCCATTGGTCCAAATGAGCGACAAACATAAATGTGCCCACAAATAGCGAAATTCCCTTAGAACTGAATAAAATTTACACAATTTTAATCTTTAAAATTTTATAGAAAAATTCTCAAATACAATTGAGAAATCGGACTTACATAGTCTATTAGTATGGATTCTTGGCTTTAATTTCCCATTGGTCCAAATGAGCGACAAACATAAATGTGCCCACAAATAGCGAAATTCCCTTAGAACTGAATAAAATTTACACAATTTTAATCTTTAAAATTTTATAGAAAAATTCTCAAATACAATTGAGAAATCGGACTTACATAGTCTATTAGTATGGATCCTTGGCTTTAATTTCCCATTGGTCCAAATGAGCGACAAACATAAATGTGCCCACAAATAGCGAAATTCCCTTAGAACTGAATAAAATTTACACAATTTTAATCTTTAAAATTTTATAGAAAAATTCTCAAATACAATTGAGAAAACGGACTTACATAGTCTATTAGTATGGATCCTTGGCTTTAATTTCCCATTGGTCCAAATGAGCGACAAACATAAATGTGCCCACAAATAGCGAAATTCCCTTAGAAGTGAATAAAATTTACACAATTTTAATCTTTAAAATTTTATAGAAAAATTCTCAAATACAATTGAGAAATCGGACTTACATAGTCTATTAGTATGGATCCTTGGCATTAATTTCCCATTGGTCCAAATGAGCGACAAACAAATTTTATAGAAAAATTCTCAAATACAATTAAGAAATCGGACTTACATAGTCTATTAGTATGGATCTTTGGCATTAATTTCCCATTGGCCCAAATGAGCGACAAACAAATTTTATAGAAAAATTCTCAAATACAATTGAGAAATCGGACTTACATAGTCTATTAGTATGGATTCTTGGCTTTAATTTCCCATTGGTCCAAATGAGCGACAAACATAAATGTGCCCACAAATAGCGAAATTCCCTTAGAACTGAATAAAATTTACACAATTTTAATCTTTAAAATTTTATAGAAAAATTCTCAAATACAATTGAGAAATCGGACTTACATAGTCTATTAGTATGGATCCTTGGCTTTAATTTCCCATTGGTCCAAATGAGTGACAAACAAATTTTATAGAAAAATTCTCAAATACAATTGAGAAATCGGACTTACATAGTCTATTAGTATGGATTCTTGGCTTTAATTTCCCATTGGTCCAAATGAGTGACAAACAAAATTTATAGAAAAATTCTTATATACAATTGAGAAATCGGACTTACATAGTCTATTAGTATGGATTCTTGGCTTTAATTTCCCATTGGTCCAAATGAGTGACAAACAAATTTTATAGAAAAATTCTCAAATACAATTGAGAAATCGGACTTACATAGTCTATTAGTATGGATCCTTGGCTTTAATTTCCCATTGGTCCAAATGAGCGACAAACATAAATGTGCCCACAAATAGCGAAATTCCCTTAGAACTGAATAAAATTTACACAATTTTAATCTTTAAAATTTTATAGAAAAATTCTCAAATACAATTGAGAAATCGGACTTACATAGTCTATTAGTATGGATCCTTGGCTTTAATTTCCCATTGGTCCAAATGAGCGACAAACATAAATGTGCCCACAAATAGCGAAATTCCCTTAGAACTGAATAAAATTTACACAATTTTAATCTTTAAAATTTTATAGAAAAATTCTCAAATACAATTGAGAAATCGGACTTACATAGTCTATTAGTATGGATCCTTGGCTTTAATTTCCCATTGGTCCAAATGAGTGACAAACAAATTTTATAGAAAAATTCTCAAATACAATTGAGAAATCGGACTTACATAGTCTATTAGTATTGATTCTTGGCTTTAATTTCCCATTGATGCAAATGAGTGACAAACATAAATGTGCCCACAAATAGCGAAATTCCCTTAGAACTGAATAAAATTTACACAATTTTAATCTTTAAAATTTTATAGAAAAATTCTCAAATACAATTTAGAAATCGGACTTACATAGTCTATTAGTATGGATCCTTGGCTTTAATTTCCCATTGGTCCAAATGAGTCCAAACAAATTTTATAGAAAAATTCTCAAATACAATTGAGAAATCGGACTTACATAGTCTATTAGTATGGATTCTTGGCTTTAATTTCCCATTGATCCAAATGAGTGACAAACATAAATGTGCCCACAAATAGCGAAATTCCCTTAGAACTGAATAAAATTTACACAATTTTAATCTTTAAAATTTTATAGAAAAATTCTCAAATACAATTTAGAAATCGGACTTACATAGTCTATTAGTATGGATCCTTGGCTTTAATTTCCCATTGGTCCAAATGAGTCCAAACAAATTTTATAGAAAAATTCTCAAATACAATTGAGAAATCGGACTTACATAGTCTATTAGTATGGATTCTTGGCTTTAATTTCCCATTGATCCAAATGAGTGACAAACATAAATGTGCCCACAAATAGCGAAATTCCCTTAGAACTGAATAAAATTTACACAATTTTAATCTTTAAAATTTTATAGAAAAATTCTCAAATACAATTGAGAAATCGGACTTACATAGTCTATTAGTATGGATCCTTGGCTTTAATTTCCCATTGGTCCAAATGAGCGACAAACATAAATGTGCCCACAAATAGCGAAATTCCCTTAGAACTGAATAAAATTTACACAATTTTAATCTTTAAAATTTTATAGAAAAATTCTCAAATACAATTGAGAAATCGGACTTACATAGTCTATTAGTATGGATACTTGGCTTTAATTTCCCATTGGTCCAAATGAGCGACAAACATAAATGTGCCCACAAATAGCGAAATTCCCTTAGAAGTGAATAAAATTTACACAATTTTAATCTTTAAAATTTTATAGAAAAATTCTCAAATACAATTGAGAAATCGGACTTACATAGTCTATTAGTATGGATCCTTGGCTTTAATTTCCCATTGGTCCAAATGAGTGACAAACAAATTTTATAGAAAAATTCTCAAACACAATTGAGAAATCGGACTTACATAGTCTATTAGTATGGATCCTTGGCTTTAATTTCCCATTGGTCCAAATGAGCGACAAACATAAATGTGCCCACAAATAGCGATATTCCCTTAAAACTGAATAAAATTTACACAATTTTAATCTTTAAAATTTTATAGAAAAATTCTCAAATACAATTGAGAAATCGGACTTACATAGTCTATTAGTATGGATCCTTGGCTTTAATTTCCCATTGGTCCAAATGAGTGACAAACAAATTTTATAGAAAAATTCTCAAATACAATTGAGAAATCGGACTTACATAGTCTATTAGTATGGATCCTTGGCTTTAATTTCCCATTGGTCCAAATGAGCGACAAACATAAATGTGCCCACAAATAGCGAAATTCCCTTAAAACTGAATAAAATTTACACAATTTTAATCTTTAAAATTTTATAGAAAAATTCTCAAATACAATTGAGAAATCGGACTTACATAGTCTATTAGTATGGATCCTTGGCTTTAATTTCCCATTGGTCCAAATGAGCGACAAACATAAATGTGCCCACAAATAGCGAAATTCCCTTAGAACTGAATAAAATTTACACAATTTTAATCTTTAAAATTTTATAGAAAAATTCTCAAATACAATTGAGAAATCGGACTTACATAGTCTATTAGTATGGATCCTTGGCTTTAATTTCCCATTGGTCCAAATGAGCGACAAACATAAATGTGCCCACAAATAGCGAAATTCCCTTAGAACTGAATAAAATTTACACAATTTTAATCTTTAAAATTTTATAGAAAAATTCTCAAATACAATTGAGAAATCGGACTTACATAGTCTATTAGTATGGATCCTTGGCTTTAATTTCCCATTGGTCCAAATGAGCGACAAACATAAATGTGCCCACAAATAGCGAAATTCCCTTAGAACTGAATAAAATTTACACAATTTTAATCTTTAAAATTTTATAGAAAAATTCTCAAATACAATTGAGAAATCGGACTTACATAGTCTATTAGTATGGATCCTTGGCTTTAATTTCCCATTGGTCCAAATGAGCGACAAACATAAATGTGCCCACAAATAGCGAAATTCCCTTAGAAGTGAATAAAATTTACACAATTTTAATCTTTAAAATTTTATAGAAAAATTCTCAAATACAATTGAGAAATCGGACTTACATAGTCTATTAGTATGGATCCTTGGCTTTAATTTCCCTTTGGTCCAAATGAGTGACAAACAAATTTTATAGAAAAATTCTCAAATACAATTGAGAAATCGGACTTACATAGTCTATTAGTATGGATTCTTGGCTTTAATTTCCCATTGATCCAAATGAGCGACAAACAAATTTTATAGAAAAATTCTCAAATACAATTGAGAAATCGGACTTACATAGTCTATTAGTATGGATTCTTGGCTTTAATTTCCCATTGGTCCAAATGAGCGACAAACATAAATGTGCCCACAAATAGCGAAATTACCTTAGAACTGAATAAAATTTACACAATTTTAATCTTTAAAATTTTATAGAAAAATTCTCAAATACAATTGAGAAATCGGACTTACATAGTCTATTAGTATGGATCCTTGGCTTTAATTTCCCATTGGTCCAAATGAGCGACAAACATAAATGTGCCCACAAATAGCGAAATTCCCTTAAAACTGAATAAAATTTACACAATTTTAATCTTTAAAATTTTATAGAAAAATTCTCAAATACAATTGAGAAATCGGACTTACATAGTCTATTAGTATGGATCCTTGGCTTTAATTTCCCATTGGTCCAAATGAGCGACAAACATAAATGTGCCCACAAATAGCGAAATTCCCTTAGAACTGAATAAAATTTACACAATTTTAATCTTTAAAATTTTATAGAAAAATTCTCAAATACAATTGAGAAATCGGACTTACATAGTCTATTAGTATGGATCCTTGGCATTCATTTCCCATTGGTCCAAATGAGCGACAAACAAATTTTATAGAAAAATTCTTAAATACAATTGAGAAATCGGACTTACATAGTCTATTAGTATGGATTCTTGGCTTTAATTTCCAATTGGTCCAAATGAGCGACAAACATAAATGTGCCCACAAATAGCGAAATTCCCTTAGAACTGAATAAAATTTACACAATTTTAATCTTTAAAATTTTATAGAAAAATTCTCAAATACAATTGAGAAATCGGACTTACATAGTCTATTAGTATGGATCCTTGGCTTTAATTTCCCATTGGTCCAAATGAGCGACAAACATAAATGTGCCCACAAATAGCGAAATTCCCTTAGAACTGAATAAAATTTACACAATTTTAATCTTTAAAATTTTATAGAAAAATTTTTAAATACAATTGAGAAATCGGACTTACATAGTCTATTAGTATGGATCCTTGGCATTAATTTCCCATTGGTCCAAATGAGCGACAAACAAATTTTATAGAAAAATTCTCAAACACAATTGAGAAATCGGACTTACATAGTCTATTAGTATGGATTCTTGGCTTTAATTTCCCATTGGTCCAAATGAGCGACAAACATAAATGTGCCCACAAATAGCGAAATTCCCTTAGAACTGAATAAAATTTACACAATTTTAATCTTTAAAATTTTATAGAAAAATTCTCAAATACAATTGAGAAATCGGACTTACATAGTCTATTAGTATGGATCCTTGGCTTTAATTTCCCATTGGTCCAAATGAGCGACAAACATAAATGTGCCCACAAATAGCGAAATTCCCTTAGAACTGAATAAAATTTACACAATTTTAATCTTTAAAATTTTATAGAAAAATTCTCAAATACAATTGAGAAATCGGACTTACATAGTCTATTAGTATGGATCCTTGGCTTTAATTTCCCATTGGTCCAAATGAGCGACAAACATAAATGTGCCCACAAATAGCGAAATTCCCTTAGAACTGAATAAAATTTACACAATTTTAATCTTTAAAATTTTATAGAAAAATTCTCAAATACAATTGAGAAATCGGACTTACATAGTCTATTAGTATGGATCCTTGGCTTTAATTTCCCATTGGTCCAAATGAGCGACAAACATAAATGTGCCCACAAATAGCGAAATTCCCTTAGAACTGAATAAAATTTACACAATTTTAATCTTTAAAATTTTATAGAAAAATTCTCAAATACAATTGAGAAATCGGACTTACATAGTCTATTAGTATGGATCCTTGGCTTTAATTTCCCATTGGTCCAAATGAGCGACAAACATAAATGTGCCCACAAATAGCGAAATTCCCTTAGAACTGAATAAAATTTACACAATTTTAATCTTTAAAATTTTATAGAAAAATTCTCAAATACAATTGAGAAATCGGACTTACATAGTCTATTAGTATGGATCCTTGGCTTTAATTTCCCATTGGTCCAAATGAGCGACAAACATAAATGTGCCCACAAATAGCGAAATTCCCTTAGAACTGAATAAAATTTACACAATTTTAATCTTTAAAATTTTATAGAAAAATTGTCAAATACAATTGAGAAATCGGACTTACATAGTCTATTAGTATGGATCCTTGGCTTTAATTTCCCATTGGTCCAAATGAGCGACAAACATAAATGTGCCCACAAATAGCGAAATTCCCTTAGAACTGAATAAAATTTACACAATTTTAATCTTTAAAATTTTATAGAAAAATTCTCAAATACAATTGAGAAATCGGACTTACATAGTCTATTAGTATGGATCCTTGGCTTTAATTTCCAATTGGTCCAAATGAGCGACAAACATAAATGTGCCCACAAATAGCGAAATTCCCTTAGAACTGAATAAAATTTACACAATTTTAATCTTTAAAATTTTATAGAAAAATTCTTAAATACAATTGAGAAATCGGACTTACATAGTCTATTAGTATGGATCCTTGGCATTAATTTCCCATTGGTCCAAATGAGCGACAAACAAATTTTATAGAAAAATTCTCAAATACAATTGAGAAATCGGACTTACATAGTCTATTAGTATGGATCCTTGGCTTTAATTTCCCATTGGTCCAAATGAGCGACAAACATAAATGTGCCCACAAATAGCGAAATTCCCTTAGAACTGAATAAAATTTACACAATTTTAATCTTTAAAATTTTATAGAAAAATTCTCAAATACAATTGAGAAATCGGACTTACATAGTCTATTAGTATGGATCCTTGGCATTAATTTCCCATTGGTCCAAATGAGCGACAAACAAATTTTATAGAAAAATTCTCAAATACAATTGAGAAATCGGACTTACATAGTCTATTAGTATGGATCCTTGGCTTTAATTTCCCATTGGTCCAAATGAGCGACAAACATAAATGTGCCCACAAATAGCGAAATTCCCTTAGAATTGAATAAAATTTACACAATTTTAATTTTTAAAATTTTATAGAAAAATTCTTAAATACAATTGAGAAATCGGACTCACATAGTCTATTAGTATGGATCCTTGGCATTAATTTCCCATTGGTCCAAATGAGCGACAAACAAATTTTATAGAAAAATTCTCAAATACAATTGAAAAATCGGACTTACATAGTCTATTAGTATGGATCCTTGGCTTTAATTTCCCATTGGTCCAAATGAGCGACAAACATAAATGTGCCCACAAATAGCGAAATTCCCTTAAAACTGAATAAAATTTACACAATTTTAATCTTTAAAATTTTATAGAAAAATTCTCAAATACAATTGAGAAATCGGACTTACATAGTCTATTAGTATGGATCCTTGGCTTTAATTTCCCATTGGTCCAAATGAGCGACAAACATAAATGTGCCCACAAATAGCGAAATTCCCTTAGAACTGAATAAAATTTACACAATTTTAATCTTTAAAATTTTATAGAAAAATTCTTAAATACAATTGAGAAATCGGACTTACATAGTCTATTAGTATGGATCCTTGGCATTAATTTCCCATTGGTCCAAATGAGCGACAAACAAATTTTATAGAAAAATTCTCAAATACAATTGAGAAATCGGACTTACATAGTCTATTAGTATGGATCCTTGGCTTTAATTTCCCATTGGTCCAAATGAGCGACAAACATAAATGTGCCCACAAATAGCGAAATTCCCTTAAAACTGAATAAAATTTACACAATTTTAATCTTTAAAATTTTATAGAAAAATTCTTAAATACAATTGAGAAATCGGACTTACATAGTCTATTAGTATGGATCCTTGGCATTAATTTCCCATTGGTCCAAATGAGCGACAAACAAATTTTATAGAAAAATTCTCATATACAATTGAGAAATCGGACTTACATAGTCTATTAGTATGGATCCTTGGCTTTAATTTCCCATTGGTCCAAATGAGCGACAAACATAAATGTGCCCACAAATAGCGAAATTCCCTTAGAACTGAATAAAATTTACACAATTTTAATCTTTAAAATTTTATAGAAAAATTCTCAAATACAATTGAGAAATCGGACTTACATAGTCTATTAGTATGGATCCTTGGCATTAATTTCCCATTGGTCCAAATGAGCGACAAGCAAATTTTATAGAAAAATTCTCATATACAATTGAGAAATCGGACTTACATAGTCTATTAGTATGGATTCTTGGCTTTAATTTCCCATTGGTCCAAATGAGCGACAAACATAAATGTGCCCACAAATAGCGAAATTCCCTTAGAACTGAATAAAATTTACACAATTTTAATCTTTAAAATTTTATAGAAAAATTCTCATATACAATTGAGAAATCGGACTTACATAGTCTATTAGTATGGATCCTTGGCTTTAATTTCCCATTGGTCCAAATGAGTGACAAACAAATTTTATAGAAAAATTCTCAAATACAATTGAGAAATCGGACTTACATAGTCTATTAGTATGGATCCTTGGCTTTAATTTCCCATTGGTCCAAATGAGTGACAAACAAATTTTATAGAAAAATTCTCAAATACAATTGAGAAATCGGACTTACATAGTCTATTAGTATGGATCCATGTCTTTAATTTCCCATTGGTCCAAATGAGTGACAAACAAATTTTATAGAAAAATTCTTATATACAATTGAGAAATCGGACTTACATAGTCTATTAGTATGGATCCTTGGCTTTAATTTCCCATTGGTCCAAATGAGTGACAAACAAATTTTATAGAAAAATTCTCAAATACAATTGAGAAATCGGACTTACATAGTCTATTAGTATGGATCCATGGCTTTAATTTCCCATTGGTCCAAATGAGCGACAAACATAAATGTGCCCACAAGTAGCGAAATTCCCTTAGAACTGAATAAAATTTACACAATTTTAATCTTTAAAATTTTATAGAAAAATTCTCAAATACAATTGAGAAATCAGACTTACATAGTTTATTAGTATGGATCCTTGGCTTTAATTTCCCATTGGTCCAAATGAGCGACAAACATAAATGTGCCCACAAATAGCGAAATTCCCTTAGAACTGAATAAAATTTACACAATTTTAATCTTTAAAATTTTATAGAAAAATTCTCAAATACAATTGAGAAATCGGACTTACATAGTCTATTAGTATGGATCCTTGGCTTTAATTTCCCATTGGTCCAAATGAGTGACAAACAAATTTTATTGAAAAATTCTCAAATACAATTGAGAAATCGGACTTACATAGTCTATTAGTATGGATTCTTGGCTTTAATTTCCCATTGGTCCAAATGAGTGACAAACAAAATTTATAGAAAAATTCTTATATACAATTGAGAAATCGGACTTACATAGTCTATTAGAATGGATCCATGGCTTTAATTTCCCATTGGTCCAAATGAGCGACAAACATAAATGTGCCCACAAATAGCGAAATTCCCTTAGAACTGAATAAAATTTACACAATTTTAATCTTTAAAATTTTATAGAAAAATTCTCAAATACAATTGAGAAATCGGACTTACATAGTCTATTAGTATGGATTCTTGGCTTTAATTTCCCATTGGTCCAAATGAGCGACAAACATAAATGTGCCCACAAATAGCGAAATTCCCTTAGAACTGAATAAAATTTACACAATTTTAATCTTTAAAATTTTATAGAAAAATTCTCAAATACAATTGAGAAATCGGACTTACATAGTCTATTAGAATGGATCCTTGGCTTTAATTTCCCATTGGTCCAAATGAGCGACAAACATAAATGTGCCCACAAATAGCGAAATTCCCTTAGAACTGAATAAAATTTACACAATTTTAATCTTTAAAATTTTATAGAAAAATTCTCAAATACAATTGAGAAATCGGACTTACATAGTCTATTAGTATGGATTCTTGGCTTTAATTTCCCATTGGTCCAAATCAGTGACAAACAAATTTTATAGAAAAATTCTCAAATACAATTGAGAAATCGGACTTACATAGTCTATTAGAATGGATCCTTGGCTTTAATTTCCCATTGGTCCAAATGAGCGACAAACATAAATATGCCCACAAATAGCGAAATTCCCTTAGAACTGAATAAAATTTACACAATTTTAATCTTTAAAATTTTATAGAAAAATTCTCAAATACAATTGAGAAATCGGACTTACATAGTCTATTAGTATGGATCCTTGGCTTTAATTTCCCATTGGTCCAAATGAGTTACAAACAAATTTTATAGAAAAATTCTCAAATACAATTGAGAAATCGGACTT
Organism: Lypha dubia; assembly: GCA_947311025.1. Lineage (NCBI taxonomy): Eukaryota > Metazoa > Arthropoda > Insecta > Diptera > Tachinidae > Lypha > Lypha dubia. Next base: position 114,085,951 of record OX371261.1, on the reverse strand, counting down.
ACATAGTCTATTAGTATGGATTCTTGGCTTTAATTTCCCATTGGTCCAAATGAGCGACAAACATAAATATGCCCACAAATAGCGAAATTCCCTTAGAACTGAATAAAATTTACACAATTTTAATCTTTAAAATTTTATAGAAAAATTCTCAAATACAATTGAGAAATCGGACTTACATAGTCTATTAGTATGGATCCTTGGCTTTAATTTCCCATTGGTCCAAATGAGTTACAAACAAATTTTATAGAAAAATTCTCAAATACAATTGAGAAATCGGACTTACATAGTCTATTAGTATGGATTCTTGGCTTTAATTTCCCATTGGTCCAAATGAGCGACAAACATAAATATGCCCACAAATAGCGAAATTCCCTTAGAACTGAATAAAATTTACACAATTTTAATCTTTAAAATTTTATAGAAAAATTCTCAAATACAATTGAGAAATCGGACTTACATAGTCTATTAGTATGGATTCTTGGCTTTAATTTCTCATTGGTCCAAATGAGCGACAAACATAAATGTGCCCACAAATAGCGATATTCCCTTAGAACTGAATAAAATTTACACAATTTTAATCTTTAAAATTTTATAGAAAAATTCTCAAATACAATTGAGAAATCGGACTTACATAGTCTATTAGTATGGATTCTTGGCTTTAATTTCCCATTGGTCCAAATGAGCGACAAACATAAATGTGCCCACAAATAGCGAAATTCCCTTAGAACTGAATAAAATTTACACAATTTTAATCTTTAAAATTTTATAGAAAAATTCTCAAATACAATTGAGAAATCGGACTTACATAGTCTATTAGTATGGATCCTTGGCTTTAATTTCCCATTGGTCCAAATGAGTTACAAACAAATTTTATAGAAAAATTCTCAAATACAATTGAGAAATCGGACTTACATAGTCTATTAGTATGGATCCTTGGCTTTAATTTCCCATTGGTCCAAATGAGTTACAAACAAATTTTATAGAAAAATTCTCAAATACAATTGAGAAATCGGACTTACATAGTCTATTAGTATGGATTCTTGGCTTTAATTTCCCATTGGTCCAAATGAGCGACAAACATAAATATGCCCACAAATAGCGAAATTCCCTTAGAACTGAATAAAATTTACACAATTTTAATCTTTAAAATTTTATAGAAAAATTCTCAAATACAATTGAGAAATCGGACTTACATAGTCTATTAGTATGGATTCTTGGCTTTAATTTCCCATTGGTCCAAATGAGCGACAAACATAAATGTGCCCACAAATAGCGAAATTCCCTTAGAACTGAATAAAATTTACACAATTTTAATCTTTAAAATTTTATAGAAAAATTCTCAAATACAATTGAGAAATCGGACTTACATAGTCTATTAGTATGGATTCTTGGCTTTAATTTCCCATTGGTCCAAATGAGCGACAAACATAAATGTGCCCACAAATAGCGAAATTCCCTTAGAACTGAATAAAATTTACACAATTTTAATCATTAAAATTTTATAGAAAAATTCTCAAATACAATTGAGAAATCGGACTTACATAGTCTATTAGTATGGATTCTTGGCTTTAATTTCCCATTGGTCCAAATGAGCGACAAACATAAATGTGCCCACAAATAGCGAAATTCCCTTAGAACTGAATAAAATTTACACAATTTTAATCTTTAAAATTTTATAGAAAAATTCTCAAATACAATTGCGAAATCGGACTTAGATAGTCTATTAGTATGGATCCTTGGCTTTAATTTCCCATTGGTCCAAATGAGTGACAAACAAATTTTATAGAAAAATTCTCAAATACAATTGAGAAATCGGACTTACATAGTCTATTAGTATGGATCCTTGGCTTTAATTTCCCATTGGTCAAAATGAGCGACAAACATAAATGTGCCCACAAATTTTATAGAAAAATTCTCAAATACAATTGAGAAATCGGACTTACATAGTCTATTAGTATGGATCCTTGGCTTTAATTTCCCATTGGTCAAAATGAGCGACAAACATAAATGTGCCCACAAATAGCGAAATTCCCTTAGAACTGAATAAAATTTACACAATTTTAATCTTTAAAATTTTATAGAAAAATTCTCAAATACAATTGAGAAATCGGACTTACATAGTCTATTAGTATGGATCCTTGGCTTTAATTTCCCATTGGTCCAAATGAGTGACAAACAAATTTTATAGAAAAATTCTCAAATACAATTGAGAAATCGGACTTACATAGTCTATTAGTATGGATCCTTGGCTTTAATTTCCCATTGGTCCAAATGAGCGACAAACATAAATGTGCCCACAAATAGCGAAATTCCCTTAGAACTGAATAAAATTTACACAATTTTAATCTTTAAAATTTTATAGAAAAATTCTCAAATACAATTGAGAAATCGGACTTACATAGTCTATTAGTATGGATCCTTGGCTTTAATTTCCCATTGGTCCAAATGAGCGACAAACATAAATGTGCCCACAAATAGCGAAATTCCCTTAGAACTGAATAAAATTTACACAATTTTAATCTTTAAAATTTTATAGAAAAATTCTCAAATACAATTGAGAAATCGGACTTACATAGTCTATTAGTATGGATCCTTGGCTTTAATTTCCCATTGGTCCAAATGAGTGACAAACAAATTTTATAGAAAAATTCTCAAATACAATTGAGAAATCGGACTTACATAGTCTATTAGTATGGATCCTTGGCTTTAATTTCCCATTGGTCCAAATGAGCGACAAACATAAATGTGCCCACAAATAGCGAAATTCCCTTAGAACTGAATAAAATTTACACAATTTTAATCTTTAAGATTTTATAGAAACATTCTCAAATACAATTGAGAATTTGGACTTACATAGTCTATTAGTATGGATTCTTGGCTTTAATTTCCCATTGGTCCAAATGAGCGACAAACATAAATGTGCCCACAAATTACCTTAGAACTGAATAAAATTTACACAATTTTAATCTTTAAAATTTTATAGAAAAATTCTCAAATACAATTGAGAAATCGGACTTACATAGTCTATTAGTATGGATTCTTGGCTTTAATTTCCCATTGGTCCAAATGAGCGACAAACATAAATGTGGCCACAAATAGCGAAATTCCCTTAGAACTGAATAAAATTTACACAATTTTAATCTTTAAAATTTTATAGAAAAATTCTCAAATACAATTGAGAAATCGGACTTACATATTTTATTAGTATGGATCTTTGGCATTAATTTCCCATTGGTCCAAATGAGCGACAAACAAATTTTATAGAAAAATTCTCAAATACAATTGAGAATTTGGACTTACATAGTCTATTAGTATGGATTCTTGGCTTTAATTTCCCATTGGTCCAAATGAGCGACAAACATAAATGTGCCCACAAATAGCGAAATTCCCTTAGAACTGAATAAAATTTACACAATTTTAATCTTTAAAACTTTATAGAAAAATTCTCAAATACAATTGAGAAATCGGACTTACATAGTCTATTAGTATGGATACTTGGCTTTAATTTCCCATTGGTCCAAATGAGCGACAAACGTAAATGTGCCCACAAATAGCGAAATTCCCTTAGAACTGAATAAAATTTACACAATTTTAATCTTTAAAATTTTATAGAAAAATTCTCAAATACAATTGAGAAATCGGACTTACATAGTCTATTAGTATGGATCCTTGGCATTAATTTCCCATTGGTCCAAATGAGTGACAAACATAAATGTGCCTACAAATAGCGAAATTCCCTTAGAACTGAATAAAATTTACACAATTTTAATCTTTAAAATTTTATAGAAAAATTCTCAAATACAATTGAGAAATCGGACTTACATAGTCTATTAGTATGGATCCTTGGCATTAATTTTCCATTGGTCCAAATGAGCGACAAACAAATTTTATAGAAAAATTCTCAAATACAATTGAGAATTTGGACTTACATAGTCTATTAGTATGGATTCTTGGCTTTAATTTCCCATTGGTCCAAATGAGCGACAAACATAAATGTGCCTACAAATAGCGAAATTCCCTTAGAACTGAATAAAATTTACACAATTTTAATCTTTAAAATTTTATAGAAAAATTCTCAAATACAATTGAGAAATCGGACTTACATAGTCTATTAGTATGGATCCTTGGCATTAATTTCCCATTGGTCCAAATGAGTGACAAACAGAAATGTGCCCACAAATAGCGAAATTCCCTTAGAACTGAATAAAATTTACACAATTTTAATCTTTAAAATTTTATAGAAAAATTCTCAAATACAATTGAGAAATCGGACTTACATAGTCTATTAGTATGGATCCTTGGCTTTAATTTCCCATTGGTCCAAATGAGTGACAAACATAAATGTGCCCACAAATAGCGAAATTCCCTTAGAACTGAATAAAATTTACACAATTTTAATCTTTAAAATTTTATAGAAAAATTCTCAAATACAATTGAGAAATCGGACTTACATAGTCTATTAGTATGGATCCTTGGCATTAATTTCCCATTGGTCCAAATGAGCGACAAACAAATTATATAGAAAAATTCTCAAATACAATTGAGAATTTGGACTTACATAGTCTATTAGTATGGATTCTTGGCTTTAATTTCCCATTGGTCCAAATGAGCGACAAACATAAATGTGCCCACAAATAGCGAAATTCCCTTAGAACTGAATAAAATTTACACAATTTTAATCTTTAAAATTTTATAGAAAAATTCTCAAATACAATTGAGAAATCGGACTTACATAGTCTATTAGTATGGATCCTTGGCATTAATTTCCCATTGGTCCAAATGAGCGACAAACAAATTTTATAGAAAAATTCTCAAATACAATTGAGAATTTGGACTTACATAGTCTATTAGTATGGATTCTTGGCTTTAATTTCCCATTGGTCCAAATGAGCGACAAACATAAATGTGCCCACAAATAGCGAAATTCCCTTAGAACTGAATAAAATTTACACAATTTTAATCTTTAAAATTTTATAGAAAAATTCTCAAATACAATTGAGAAATCGGACTTACATAGTCTATTAGTATGGATCCTTGGCATTAATTTCCCATTGGTCCAAATGAGTGACAAACATAAATGTGCCCACAAATAGCGAAATTCCCTTAGAACTGAATAAAATTTACACAATTTTAATCTTTAAAATTTTATAGAAAAATTCTCAAATACAATTGAGAAATCGGACTTACATAGTCTATTAGTATGGATCCTTGGCTTTAATTTCCCATTGGTCCAAATGAGTGACAAACATAAATGTGCCCACAAATAGCGAAATTCCCTTAGAACTGAATAAAATTTACACAATTTTAATCTTTAAAATTTTATAGAAAAATTCTCAAATACAATTGAGAAATCGGACTTACATAGTCTATTAGTATGGATCCTTGGCATTAATTTCCCATTGGTCCAAATGAGCGACAAACAAATTATATAGAAAAATTCTCAAATACAATTGAGAATTTGGACTTACATAGTCTATTAGTATGGATCCTTGGCTTTAATTTCCCATTGGTCCAAATGAGTGACAAACATAAATGTGCCCACAAATAGCGAAATTCCCTTAGAACTGAATAAAATTTACACAATTTTAATCTTTAAAACTTTATAGAAAAATTCTCAAATACAATTGAGAAATCGGACTTACATAGTCTATTAGTATGGATCCTTGGCATTAATTTCCCATTGGTCCAAATGAGCGACAAACAAATTTTATAGAAAAATTCTCAAATACAATTGAGAATTTGGACTTACATAGTCTATTAGTATGGATTCTTGGCTTTAATTTCCCATTGGTCCAAATGAGCGACAAACATAAATGTGCCCACAAATAGCGAAATTCCCTTAGAACTGAATAAAATTTACACAATTTTAATCTTTAAAATTTTATAGAAAAATTCTCAAATACAATTGAGAAATCGGACTTACATAGTCTATTAGTATGGATTCTTGGCTTTAATTTCCCATTGGTCCAAATGAGCGACAAACATAAATGTGCCCACAAATAGCGAAATTCCCTTAGAACTGAATAATATTTACACAATTTTAATCTTTAAAATTTTATAGAAAAATTCTCAAATACAATTGAGAAATCGGACTTACATAGTCTATTAGTATGGATTCTTGGCTTTAATTTCCCATTGGTCCAAATGAGCGACAAACATAAATGTGCCCACAAATAGCGAAATTCCCTTAGAACTGAATAAAATTTACACAATTTTAATCTTTAAAATTTTATAGAAAAATTCTCAAATACAATTGAGAAATCGGACTTACATAGTCTATTAGTATGGATTCTTGGCTTTAATTTCCCATTGGTCCAAATGAGCGACAAACATAAATGTGCCCACAAATAGCGAAATTCCCTTAGAACTGAATAAAATTTACACAATTTTAATCTTTAAAATTTTATAGAAAAATTCTCAAATACAATTGAGAAATCGGACTTACATAGTCTATTAGTATGGATTCTTGGCTTTAATTTCCCATTGGTCCAAATGAGCGACAAACATAAATGTGCCCACAAATAGCGAAATTCCCTTAGAACTGAATAAAATTTACACAATTTTAATCTTTAAAATTTTATAGAAAAATTCTCAAATACAATTGAGAAATCGGACTTACATAGTCTATTAGTATGGATTCTTGGCTTTAATTTCCCATTGGTCCAAATGAGCGACAAACATAAATGTGCCCACAAATAGCGAAATTCCCTTAGAACTGAATAAAATTTACACAATTTTAATCTTTAAAATTTTATAGAAAAATTCTCAAATACAATTGAGAAATCGGACTTACATAGTCTATTAGTATGGATTCTTGGCTTTAATTTCCCATTGGTCCAAATGAGCGACAAACATAAATGTGCCCACAAATAGCGAAATTCCCTTAGAACTGAATAAAATTTACACAATTTTAATCTCTAAAATTTTATAGAAAAATTCTCAAATACAATTGAGAAATCGGACTTACATAGACTATTAGTATGGATTCTTGGCTTTAATTTCCCATTGGTCCAAATGAGCGACAAACATAAATGTGCCCACAAATAGCGAAATTCCCTTAGAACTGAATAAAATTTACACAATTTTAATCTTTAAAATTTTATAGAAAAATTCTCAAATACAATTGAGAAATCGGACTTACATAGTCTATTAGTATGGATCCTTGGCTTTAATTTCCCATTGGTCCAAATGAGTGACAAACATAAATGTGCCCACAAATAGCGAAATTCCCTTAGAACTGAATAAAATTTACACAATTTTAATCTTTAAAATTTTATAGAAAAATTCTCAAATACAATTGAGAAATCGGACTTACATAGTCTATTAGTATGGATTCTTGGCTTTAATTTCCCATTGGTCCAAATGAGCGACAAACATAAATGTGCCCACAAATAGCGAAATTCCCTTAGAACTGAATAAAATTTACACAATTTTAATCTTTAAAATTTTATAGAAAAATTCTCAAATACAATTGAGAAATCGGACTTACATAGTCTATTAGTATGGATTCTTGGCTTTAATTTCCCATTGGTCCAAATGAGCGACAAACATAAATGTGCCCACAAATAGCGAAATTCCCTTAGAACTGAATAAAATTTACACAATTTTAATCTTTAAAATTTTATAGAAAAATTCTCAAATACAATTGAGAAATCGGACTTACATAGTCTATTAGTATGGATTCTTGGCTTTAATTTCCCATTGGTCCAAATGAGCGACAAACATAAATGTGCCCACAAATAGCGAAATTCCCTTAGACCTGAATAAAATTTACACAATTTTAATCTCTAAAATTTTATAGAAAAATTCTCAAATACAATTGAGAAATCGGACTTACATAGTCTATTAGTATGGATTCTTGGCTTTAATTTCCCATTGGTCCAAATGAGCGACAAACATAAATGTGCCCACAAATAGCGAAATTCCCTTAGAACTGAATAAAATTTACACAATTTTAATCTTTAAAATTTTATAGAAAAATTCTCAAATACAATTGAGAAATCGGACTTACATAGTCTATTAGTATGGATTCTTGGCTTTAATTTCCCATTGGTCCAAATGAGCGACAAACATAAATGTGCCCACAAATAGCGAAATTCCCTTAGAACTGAATAAAATTTACACAATTTTAATCTTTAAAATTTTATAGAAAAATTCTCAAATACAATTGAGAAATCGGACTTACATAGTCTATTAGTATGGATTCTTGGCTTTAATTTCCCATTGGTCCAAATGAGCGACAAACATATATGTGCCCACAAATAGCGAAATTCCCTTAGAACTGAATAAAATTTACACAATTTTAATCTTTAAAATTTTATAGAAAAATTCTCAAATACAATTGAGAAATCGGACTTACATAGTCTATTAGTATGGACTCTTGGCTTTAATTTCCCATTGGTCCAAATGAGCGACAAACATAAATGTGCCCACAAATAGCGAAATTCCCTTAGAACTGAATAAAATTTACACAATTTTAATCTTTAAAATTTTATAGAAAAATTCTCAAATACAATTGAGAAATCGGACTTACATAGTCTATTAGTATGGATTCTTGGCTTTAATTTCCCATTGGTCCAAATGAGCGACAAACATAAATGTGCCCACAAATAGCGAAATTCCCTTAGAACTGAATAAAATTTACACAATTTTAATCTTTAAAATTTTATAGAAAAATTCTCAAATACAATTGAGAAATCGGACTTACATAGTCTATTAGTATGGATTCTTGGCTTTAATTTCCCATTGGTCCAAATGAGCGACAAACATAAATGTGCCCACAAATAGCGAAATTCCCTTAGAACTGAATAAAATTTACACAATTTTAATCTTTAAAATTTTATAGAAAAATTCTCAAATACAATTAAGAAATCGGACTTACATAGTCTATTAGTATGGATCTTTGGCATTAATTTCCCATTGGTCCAAATGAGCGACAAACAAATTTTATAGAAAAATTCTCAAATACAATTGAGAATTTGGACTTACATAGTCTATTAGTATGGATTCTTGGCTTTAATTTCCCATTGGTCCAAATGAGCGACAAACAAAAATGTGCCCACAAATAGCGAAATTCCCTTAGAACTGAATAAAATTTACACAATTTTAATCTTTAAAATTTTATAGAAAAATTCTCAAATACAATTAAGAAATCGGACTTACATAGTCTATTAGTATGGATCTTTGGCATTAATTTCCCATTGGTCCAAATGAGCGACAAACAAATTTTATAGAAAAATTCTCAAATACAATTGAGAATTTGGACTTACATAGTCTATTAGTATGGATTCTTGGCTTTAATTTTCCATTGGTCCAAATGAGCGACAAACATAAATGTGCCCACAAATAGCGAAATTCCCTTAGAACTGAATAAAATTTACACAATTTTAATCTTTAAAATTTTATAGAAAAATTCTCAAATACAATTGAGAAATCGGACTTACATAGTCTATTAGTATGGATCCTTGGCATTAATTTCCCATTGGTCCAAATGAGCGACAAACAAATTTTATAGAAAAATTCTCAAATACAATTGAGAAATCGGACTTACATAGTCTATTAGTATGGATTCTTGGCTTTAATTTCCCATTGGTCCAAATGAGCGACAAACATAAATGTGCCCACAAATAGCGAAATTCCCTTAGAACTGAATAAAATTTACACAATTTTAATCTTTAAAATTTTATAGAAAAATTCTCAAATACAATTAAGAAATCGGACTTACATAGTCTATTAGTATGGATCTTTGGCATTAATTTCCCATTGGTCCAAATGAGCGACAAACAAATTTTATAGAAAAATTATCAAATACAATTGAGAATTTGGACTTACATAGTCTATTAGTATGGATTCTTGGCTTTATTTTTCCATTGGTCCAAATGAGCGACAAACATAAATGTGCCCACAAATAGCGAAATTCCCTTAGAACTGAATAAAATTTACACAATTTTAATCTTTAAAATTTTATAGAAAAATTCTCAAATACAATTAAGAAATCGGACTTACATAGTCTATTAGTATGGATCTTTGGCATTAATTTCCCATTGGTCCAAATGAGCGACAAACAAATTTTATAGAAAAATTCTCAAATACAATTGAGAATTTGGACTTACATAGTCTATTAGTATGGATTCTTGGCTTTAATTTTCCATTGGTCCAAATGAGCGACAAACAAATTTTATAGAAAAATTATCAAATACAATTGAGAATTTGGACTTACATAGTCTATTAGTATGGATTCTTGGCTTTAATTTCCCATTGGTCCAAATGAGCGACAAACAAATTTTATAGAAAAATTATCAAATACAATTGAGAATTTGGACTTACATAGTCTATTAGTATGGATTCTTGGCTTTAATTTTCCATTGGTCCAAATGAGCGACAAACATAAATGTGCCCACAAATAGCGAAATTCCCTTAGAACTGAATAAAATTTACACAATTTTAATCTTTAAAATTTTATAGAAAAATTCTCAAATACAATTAAGAAATCGGACTTACATAGTCTATTAGTATGGATCTTTGGCATTAATTTCCCATTGGTCCAAATGAGCGACAAACAAATTTTATAGAAAAATTCTCAAATACAATTGAGAATTTGGACTTACATAGTCTATTAGTATGGATTCTTGGCTTTAATTTTCCATTGGTCCAAATGAGCGACAAACATAAATGTGCCCACAAATAGCGAAATTCCCTTAGAACTGAATAAAATTTACACAATTTTAATCTTTAAAATTTTATAGAAAAATTCTCAAATACAATTGAGAAATCGGACTTACATAGTCTATTAGTATGGATCCTTGGCATTAATTTCCCATTGGTCCAAATGAGCGACAAACAAATTTTATAGAAAAATTCTCAAATACAATTGAGAAATCGGACTTACATAGTCTATTAGTATGGATTCTTGGCTTTAATTTCCCATTGGTCCAAATGAGCGACAAACATAAATGTGCCCACAAATAGCGAAATTCCCTTAGAACTGAATAAAATTTACACAATTTTAATCTTTAAAATTTTATAGAAAAATTCTCAAATACAATTAAGAAATCGGACTTACATAGTCTATTAGTATGGATCCTTGGCATTAATTTCCCATTGGTCCAAATGAGCGACAAACATAAATGTGCCCACAAATAGCGAAATTCCCTTAGAACTGAATAAAATTTACACAATTTTAATCTTTAAAATTTTATAGAAAAATTCTCAAATACAATTGAGAAATCGGACTTACATAGTCTATTAGTATGGATCCTTGGCATTAATTTACCATTGGTCCAAATGAGCGACAAACAAATTTTATAGAAAAATTCTCAAATACAATTGAGAAATCGGTCTTACATAGTCTATTAGTATGGATTCTTGGCTTTAATTTCCCATTGGTCCAAATGAGCGACAAACATAAATGTGCCTACAAATAGCGAAATTCCCTTAGAACTGAATAAAATTTACACAATTTTAATCTTTAAAATTTTATAGAAAAATTCTCAAATACAATTAAGAAATCGGACTTACATAGTCTATTAGTATGGATCTTTGGCATTAATTTCCCATTGGTCCAAATGAGCGACAAACAAATTTTATAGAAAAATTCTCAAATACAATTGAGAATTTGGACTTACATAGTCTATTAGTATGGATTCTTGGCTTTAATTTCCCATTGGTCCAAATGAGCGACAAACAAAAATGTGCCCACAAATAGCGAAATTCCCTTAGAACTGAATAAAATTTACACAATTTTAATCTTTAAAATTTTATAGAAAAATTCTCAAATACAATTAAGAAATCGGACTTACATAGTCTATTAGTATGGATCTTTGGCATTAATTTCCCATTGGTCCAAATGAGCGACAAACAAATTTTATAGAAAAATTCTCAAATACAATTGAGAATTTGGACTTACATAGTCTATTAGTATGGATTCTTGGCTTTAATTTTCCATTGGTCCAAATGAGCGACAAACATAAATGTGCCCACAAATAGCGAAATTCCCTTAGAACTGAATAAAATTTACACAATTTTAATCTTTAAAATTTTATAGAAAAATTCTCAAATACAATTGAGAAATCGGACTTACATAGTCTATTAGTATGGATCCTTGGCATTAATTTCCCATTGGTCCAAATGAGCGACAAACAAATTTTATAGAAAAATTCTCAAATACAATTGAGAAATCGGACTTACATAGTCTATTAGTATGGATTCTTGGCTTTAATTTCCCATTGGTCCAAATGAGCGACAAACATAAATGTGCCCACAAATAGCGAAATTCCCTTAGAACTGAATAAAATTTACACAATTTTAATCTTTAAAATTTTATAGAAAAATTCTCAAATACAATTAAGAAATCGGACTTACATAGTCTATTAGTATGGATCTTTGGCATTAATTTCCCATTGGTCCAAATGAGCGACAAACAAATTTTATAGAAAAATTATCAAATACAATTGAGAATTTGGACTTACATAGTCTATTAGTATGGATTCTTGGCTTTATTTTTCCATTGGTCCAAATGAGCGACAAACATAAATGTGCCCACAAATAGCGAAATTCCCTTAGAACTGAATAAAATTTACACAATTTTAATCTTTAAAATTTTATAGAAAAATTCTCAAATACAATTAAGAAATCGGACTTACATAGTCTATTAGTATGGATCTTTGGCATTAATTTCCCATTGGTCCAAATGAGCGACAAACAAATTTTATAGAAAAATTCTCAAATACAATTGAGAATTTGGACTTACATAGTCTATTAGTATGGATTCTTGGCTTTAATTTTCCATTGGTCCAAATGAGCGACAAACAAATTTTATAGAAAAATTATCAAATACAATTGAGAATTTGGACTTACATAGTCTATTAGTATGGATTCTTGGCTTTAATTTCCCATTGGTCCAAATGAGCGACAAACAAATTTTATAGAAAAATTATCAAATACAATTGAGAATTTGGACTTACATAGTCTATTAGTATGGATTCTTGGCTTTAATTTTCCATTGGTCCAAATGAGCGACAAACATAAATGTGCCCACAAATAGCGAAATTCCCTTAGAACTGAATAAAATTTACACAATTTTAATCTTTAAAATTTTATAGAAAAATTCTCAAATACAATTAAGAAATCGGACTTACATAGTCTATTAGTATGGATCTTTGGCATTAATTTCCCATTGGTCCAAATGAGCGACAAACAAATTTTATAGAAAAATTCTCAAATACAATTGAGAATTTGGACTTACATAGTCTATTAGTATGGATTCTTGGCTTTAATTTTCCATTGGTCCAAATGAGCGACAAACATAAATGTGCCCACAAATAGCGAAATTCCCTTAGAACTGAATAAAATTTACACAATTTTAATCTTTAAAATTTTATAGAAAAATTCTCAAATACAATTGAGAAATCGGACTTACATAGTCTATTAGTATGGATCCTTGGCATTAATTTCCCATTGGTCCAAATGAGCGACAAACAAATTTTATAGAAAAATTCTCAAATACAATTGAGAAATCGGACTTACATAGTCTATTAGTATGGATTCTTGGCTTTAATTTCCCATTGGTCCAAATGAGCGACAAACATAAATGTGCCCACAAATAGCGAAATTCCCTTAGAACTGAATAAAATTTACACAATTTTAATCTTTAAAATTTTATAGAAAAATTCTCAAATACAATTAAGAAATCGGACTTACATAGTCTATTAGTATGGATTCTTGGCTTTAATTTCCCATTGGTCCAAATGAGCGACAAACATAAATGTGCCTACAAATAGCGAAATTCCCTTAGAACTGAATAAAATTTACACAATTTTAATCTTTAAAATTTTATAGAAAAATTCTCAAATACAATTGAGAAATCGGACTTACATAGTCTGTTAGTATGGATCCTTGGCTTTAATTTCCCATTGGTCCAAATGAGTGACAAACAAATTTTATAGAAAAATTCTCAAATACAATTGAGAAATCGGACTTACATAGTCTATTAGTATGGATCCTTGGCTTTAATTTCCCATTGGTCCAAATGAGCGACAAACATAAATGTGCCCACAAATAGCGAAATTCCCTTAGAACTGAATAAAATTTACACAATTTTAATCTTTAAAATTTTATAGAAAAATTCTCAAATACAATTGAGAAATCGGACTTACATAGTCTATTAGTATGGACCCTTGGCTTTAATTTCCCATTGGTCCAAATGAGCGACAAACATAAATGTGCCCACAAATAGCGAAATTCCCTTAGAACTGAATAAAATTTACACAATTTTAATCTTTAAAATTTTATAGAAAAACTCTCAAATACAATTGAGAAATCGGACTTACATAGTCTATTAGTATGGATCCTTGGCTTTAATTTCCCATTGGTCCAAATGAGCGACAAACATAAATGTGCCCACAAATAGCGAAATTCCCTTAGAACTGAATAAAATTTACACAATTTTAATCTTTAAAATTTTATAGAAAAATTCTCAAATACAATTGAGAAATCGGACTTACATAGTCTATTAGTATGGATCCTTGGCTTTAATTTCCCATTGGTCCAAATGAGCGACAAACAAATTTTATAGAAAAATTCTCAAATACAATTGAGAAATCGGACTAACATAGTCTATTAGTATGGATCCTTGGCTTTAATTTCCCATTGGTCCAAATGAGTGACAAACAAATTTTATAGAAAAATTCTCAAATACAATTGAGAAATCGGACTTACATAGTCTATTAGTATGGATCCTTGGCTTTAATTTCCCATTGGTCCAAATGAGCGACAAACAAATTTTATAGAAAAATTCTCAAATACAATTGAGAAATCGGACTTACATAGTCTATTAGTATGGATCCTTGGCATTAATTTCCCATTGGTCCAAATGAGTGACAAACATAAATGTGCCCACAAATAGCGAAATTCCCTTAGAACTGAATAAAATTTACACAATTTTAATCTTTAAAATTTTATAGAAAAATTCTCAAATACAATTGAGAAATCGGACTTACATAGTCTATTAGTATGGATCCTTGGCTTTAATTTCCCATTGGTCCAAATGAGCGACAAACAAATTTTATAGAAAAATTCTCAAATACAATTGAGAAATCGGACTTACATAGTCTATTAGTATGGATCCTTGGCATTAATTTCCCATTGGTCCAAATGAGTGACAAACATAAATGTGCCCACAAATAGCGAAATTCCCTTAGAACTGAATAAAATTTACACAATTTTAATCTTTAAAATTTTATTGAAAAATTCTCAAATACAATTGAGAAATCGGACTTACATAGTCTATTAGTATGGATCCTTGGCTTTAATTTCCCATTGGTCCAAATGAGTGACAAACAAATTTTATAGAAAAATTCTCAAATACAATTGAGAAATCGGACTTACATAGTCTATTAGTATGGATCCTTGGCTTTAATTTCCCATTGGTCCAAATGAGCGACAAACAAATTTTATAGAAAAATTCTCAAATACAATTGAGAAATCGGACTTACATAGTCTATTAGTATGGATCCTTGGCTTTAATTTCCCATTGGTCCAAATGAGCGACAAACATAAATGTGCCCACAAATAGCGAAATTCCCTTAGAACTGAATAAAATTTACACAATTTTAATCTTTAAAATTTTATAGAAAAATTCTCAAATACAATTGAGAAATCGGACTTACGTAGTCTATTAGTATGGATCCTTGGCTTTAATTTCCCATTGGTCCAAATGAGCGACAAACATAAATGTGCCCACAAATAGCGAAATTCCCTTAGAACTGAATAAAATTTACACAATTTTAATCTTTAAAATTTTATAGAAAAATTCTCAAATACAATTGAGAAATCGGACTTACGTAGTCTATTAGTATGGATCCTTGGCTTTAATTTCCCATTGGTCCAAATGAGCGACAAACATAAATGTGCCCACAAATAGCGAAATTCCCTTAGAACTGAATAAAATTTACACAATTTTAATCTTTAAAATTTTATAGAAAAATTCTCAAATACAATTGA
Source organism: Lypha dubia (assembly GCA_947311025.1). NCBI lineage: Eukaryota > Metazoa > Arthropoda > Insecta > Diptera > Tachinidae > Lypha > Lypha dubia. Next base: position 114,069,952 of record OX371261.1, on the reverse strand, counting down.
GAAATCGGACTTACATAGTCTATTAGTATGGATCCTTGGCTTTAATTTCCCATTGGTCCAAATGAGCGACAAACATAAATGTGCCCACAAATAGCGAAATTCCCTTAGAACTGAATAAAATTTACACAATTTTAATCTTTAAAATTTTATAGAAAAATTCTCAAATACAATTGAGAAATCGGACTTACATAGTCTATTAGTATGGATCCTTGGCTTTAATTTCCCATTGGTCCAAATGAGCGACAAACATAAATGTGCCCACAAATAGCGAAATTCCCTTAGAACTGAATAAAATTTACACAATTTTAATCTTTAAAATTTTATAGAAAAATTCTCAAATACAATTGAGAAATCGGACTTACGTAGTCTATTAGTATGGATCCTTGGCTTTAATTTCCCATTGGTCCAAATGAGCGACAAACATAAATGTGCCCACAAATAGCGAAATTCCCTTAGAACTGAATAAAATTTACACAATTTTAATCTTTAAAATTTTATAGAAAAATTCTCAAATACAATTGAGAAATCGGACTTACATAGTCTATTAGTATGGATCCTTGGCTTTAATTTCCCATTGGTCCAAATGAGCGACAAACAAATTTTATAGAAAAATTCTCAAACACAATTGAGAAATCGGACTTACGTAGTCTATTAGTATGGATCCTTGGCTTTAATTTCCCATTGGTCCAAATGAGCGACAAACATAAATGTGCCCACAAATAGCGAAAATCCCTTAGAACTGAATAAAATTTACACAATTTTAATCTTTAAAATTTTATAGAAAAATTCTCAAATACAATTGAGAAATCGGACTTACGTAGTCTATTAGTATGGATCCTTGGCTTTAATTTCCCATTGGTCCAAATGAGCGACAAACATAAATGTGCCCACAAATAGCGAAATTCCCTTAGAACTGAATAAAATTTACACAATTTTAATCTTTAAAATTTTATAGAAAAATTCTCAAATACAATTGAGAAATCGGACTTACATAGTCTATTAGTATGGATCCTTGGCTTTAATTTCCCATTGGTCCAAATGAGCGACAAACAAATTTTATAGAAAAATTCTCAAATACAATTGAGAAATCGGACTTACGTAGTCTATTAGTATGGATCCTTGGCTTTAATTTCCCATTGGTCCAAATGAGCGACAAACATAAATGTGCCCACAAATAGCGAAATTCCCTTAGAACTGAATAAAATTTACACAATTTTAATCTTTAAAATTTTATAGAAAAATTCTCAAATACAATTGAGAAATCGGACTTAAATAGTCTATTAGTATGGATCCTTGGCTTTAATTTCCCATTGGTCCAAATGAGCGACAAACATAAATGTGCCCACAAATAGCGAAATTCCCTTAGAACTGAATAAAATTTACACAATTTTAATCTTTAAAATTTTATAGAAAAATTCTCAAATACAATTGAGAAATCGGACTTACATAGTCTATTAGTATGGATCCTTGGCTTTAATTTCCCATTGGTCCAAATGAGCGACAAACAAATTTTATAGAAAAATTCTCAAATACAATTGAGAAATCGGACTTACGTAGTCTATTAGTATGGATCCTTGGCTTTAATTTCCCATTGGTCCAAATGAGCGACAAACATAAATGTGCCCACAAATAGCGAAATTCCCTTAGAACTGAATAAAATTTACACAATTTTAATCTTTAAAATTTTATAGAAAAATTCTCAAATACAATTGAGAAATTGGACTTACGTAGTCTATTAGTATGGATTCTTGGCTTTAATTTCCCATTGGTCCAAATGAGCGACAAACATAAATGTGCCCACAAATAGCGAAATTCCCTTAGAACTGAATAAAATTTACACAATTTGAATCTTTAAAATTTTATAGAAAAATTCTCAAATACAATTGAGAAATCGGACTTACATAGTCTATTAGTATGGATCCTTGGCTTTAATTTCCCATTGGTCCAAATGAGCGACAAACAAATTTTATAGAAAAATTCTCAAATACAATTGAGAAATCGGACTTACGTAGTCTATTAGTATGGATCCTTGGCTTTAATTTCCCATTGGTCCAAATGAGCGACAAACATAAATGTGCCCACAAATAGCGAAATTCCCTTAGAACTGAATAAAATTTACACAATTTTAATCTTTAAAATTTTATAGAAAAATTCTCAAATACAATTGAGAAATCGGACGTACATAGTCTATTAGTATGGATCCTTGGCTTTAATTTCCCATTGGTCCAAATGAGCGACAAACAAATTTTATAGAAAAATTCTCAAATACAATTGAGAAATCGGACTTACGTAGTCTATTAGTATGGATCCTTGGCTTTAATTTCCCATTGGTCCAAATGAGCGACAAACAAATTTTATAGAAAAATTCTCAAATACAATTGAGAAATCGGACTTACATAGTCTATTAGTATGGATCCTTGGCATTAATTTCCCATTGGTCCAAATGAGCGACAAACAAATTTTATAGAAAAATTCTCATATACAATTGAGAAATCGGACTTACGTAGTCTATTAGTATGGATCCTTGGCTTTAATTTCCCATTGGTCCAAATGAGCGACAAACATAAATGTGCCCACAAATAGCGAAATTCCCTTAGAACTGAATAAAATTTACACAATTTTAATCTTTAAAATTTTATAGAAAAATTCTCAAATACAATTGAGAAATCGGACTTACATAGTCTATTAGTATGGATCCTTGGCTTTAATTTTCCATTGGTCCAAATGAGCGACACACAAATTTTATAGAAAAATTCTCAAATACAATTGAGAAATCGGACTTACGTAGTCTATTAGTATGGATCCTTGGCTTTAATTTCCCATTGGTCCAAATGAGCGACAAACAAATTTTATAGAAAAATTCTCAAATACAATTGAGAAATCGGACTTACATAGTCTATTAGTATGGATCCTTGGCTTTAATTTCCCATTGGTCCAAATGAGTGACAAACAAATTTTATAGAAAAATTCTCAAATACAATTGAGAAATCGGACTTACATAGTCTATTAGTATGGATCCTTGGCTTTAATTTCCCATTGGTCCAAATGAGCGACAAACAAATTTTATAGAAAAATTCTCAAATACAATTGAGAAATCGGACTTACATAGTCTATTAGTATGGATTCTTGGCTTTAATTTCCCATTGGTCCAAATGAGCGACAAACATAAATCTGCCCACAAATAGCGAAATTCCCTTAGAACTGAATAAAATTTACACAATTTTAATCTTTAAAATTTTATAGAAAAATTCTCAAATACAATTGAGAAATCGGACTTACATAGTCTATTAGTATGGATCCTTGGCTTTAATTTCCCATTGGTCCAAATGAGCGACAAACATAAATGTGCCCACAAATAGCGAAATTCCCTTAGAACTGAATAAAATTTACACAATTTTAATCTTTAAAATTTTATAGAAAAATTCTCAAATACAATTGAGAAATCGGACTTACATAGTCTATTAGTATGGATTCTTGGCTTTAATTTCCCATTGGTCCAAATGAGCGACAAACAAATTTTATAGAAAAATTCTCAAATACAATTGAGAAATCGGACTAACGTAGTCTATTAGTATGGATCCTTGGCTTTAATTTCCCATTGGTCCAAATGAGCGACAAACATAAATGTGCCCACAAATAGCGAAATTCCCTTAAAACTGAATAAAATTTACACAATTTTAATCTTTAAAATTTTATAGAAAAATTCTCAAATACAATTGAGAAATCGGACTTACATAGTCTATTAGTATGGATTCTTGGCTTTAATTTCCCATTGGTCCAAATGAGCGACAAACATAAATGTGCCCACAAATAGCGAAATTCCCTTAGAACTGAATAAAATTTACACAATTTTAATCTTTAAAATTTTATAGAAAAATTCTCAAATACAATTGAGAAATCGGACTTACATAGTCTATTAGTATGGATCCTAGGCTTTAATTTCCCATTGGTCCAAATGAGCGACAAACATAAATGTGCCCACAAATAGCGAAATTCCCTTAAAACTGAATAAAATTTACACAATTTTAATCTTTAAAATTTTATAGAAAAATTCTCAAATACAATTGAGAAATCGGACTTACATAGTCTATTAGTATGGATCCTAGGCTTTAATTTCCCATTGGTCCAAATGAGCGACAAACAAATTTTATAGAAAAATTCTCAAATACAATTGAGAAATCGGACTAACGTAGTCTATTAGTATGGATCCTTGGCTTTAATTTCCCATTGGTCCAAATGAGCGACAAACATAAATGTGCCCACAAATAGCGAAATTCCCTTAAAACTGAATAAAATTTACACAATTTTAATCTTTAAAATTTTATAGAAAAATTCTCAAATACAATTGAGAAATTGGACTTACATAGTCTATTAGTATGGATCCTAGGCTTTAATTTCCCATTGGTCCAAATGAGCGACAAACAAATTTTATAGAAAAATTCTCAAATACAATTGAGAAATCGGACTAACGTAGTCTATTAGTATGGATCCTTGGCTTTAATTTCCCATTGGTCCAAATGAGCGACAAACATAAATGTGCCCACAAATAGCGAAATTCCCTTAAAACTGAATAAAATTTACACAATTTTAATCTTTAAAATTTTATAGAAAAATTCTCAAATACAATTGAGAAATCGGACTTACATAGTCTATTAGTATGGATTCTTGGCTTTAATTTCCCATTGGTCCAAATGAGCGACAAACATAAATGTGCCCACAAATAGCGAAATTCCCTTAGAACTGAATAAAATTTACACAATTTTAATCTTTAAAATTTTATAGAAAAATTCTCAAATACAATTGAGAAATCGGACTTACATAGTCTATTAGTATGGATCCTTGGCTTTAATTTCCCATTGGTCCAAATGAGCGACAAACAAATTTTATAGAAAAATTCTCAAATACAATTGAGAAATCGGACTTACGTAGTCTATTAGTATGGATCCTTGGCTTTAATTTCCCATTGGTCCAAATAAGCGACAAACAAATTTTATAGAAAAATTCTCAAATACAATTGAGAAATCGGACTTACGTAGTCTATTAGTATGGATCCTTGGCTTTAATTTCCCATTGGTCCAAATAAGCGACAAACAAATTTTATAGAAAAATTCTCAAATACAATTGAGAAATCGGACTTACGTAGTCTATTAGTATGGATCCTTGGCTTTAATTTCCCATTGGTCCAAATAAGCGACAAACAAATTTTATAGAAAAATTCTCAAATACAATTGAGAAATCGGACTTACGTAGTCTATTAGTATGGATTCTTGGCTTTAATTTCCCATTGGTCCAAATGAGCGACAAACATAAATCTGCCCACAAATAGCGAAATTCCCTTAGAACTGAATAAAATTTACACAATTTTAATCTTTAAAATTTTATAGAAAAATTCTCAAATACAATTGAGAGATCGGACTTACATAGTCTATTAGTATGGATCCTTGGCTTTAATTTCCCATTGGTCCAAATGAGCGACAAACATAAATGTGCCCACAAATAGCGAAATTCCCTTAGAACTGAATAAAATTTACACAATTTTAATCTTTAAAATTTTATAGAAAAATTCTCAAATACAATTGAGAAATCGGACTTACATAGTCTATTAGTATGGATCCTAGGCTTTAATTTCCCATTGGTCCAAATGAGCGACAAACAAATTTTATAGAAAAATTCTCAAATACAATTGAGAAATCGGACTAACGTAGTCTATTAGTATGGATCCTTGGCTTTAATTTCCCATTGGTCCAAATGAGCGACAAACATAAATGTGCCCACAAATAGCGAAATTCCCTTAAAACTGAATAAAATTTACACAATTTTAATCTTTAAAATTTTATAGAAAAATTCTCAAATACAATTGAGAAATCGGACTTACATAGTCTATTAGTATGGATTCTTGGCTTTAATTTCCCATTGGTCCAAATGAGGGACAAACATAAATGTGCCCACAAATAGCGAAATTCCCTTAGAACTGAATAAAATTTACACAATTTTAATCTTTAAAATTTTATAGAAAAATTCTCAAATACAATTGAGAAATCGGACTTACATAGTCTATTAGTATGGATCCTTGGCTTTAATTTCCCATTGGTCCAAATGAGCGACAAACAAATTTTATAGAAAAATTCTCAAATACAATTGAGAAATCGGACTTACGTAGTCTATTAGTATGGATCCTTGGCTTTAATTTCCCATTGGTCCAAATAAGCGACAAACAAATTTTATAGAAAAATTCTCAAATACAATTGAGAAATCGGACTTACGTAGTCTATTAGTATGGATCCTTGGCTTTAATTTCCCATTGGTCCAAATGAGTGACAAACATAAATGTGCCCACAAATAGCGAAATTCCCTTAGAACTGAATTAAATTTACACAATTTTAATCTTTAAAATTTTATAGAAAAATTCTCAAATACAATTGAGAAATCGGACTTACGTAGTCTATTAGTATGGATCCTTGGCTTTAATTTCCCATTGGTCCAAATGAGCGACAAACATAAATGTGCCCACAAATAGCGAAATTCCCTTAGAACTGAATTAAATTTACACAATTTTAATCTTTAAAATTTTATAGAAAAATTCTCAAATACAATTGAGAAATCGGACTTACATAGTCTATTAGTATGGATCCTTGGCTTTAATTTCCCATTGGTCCAAATGAGCGACAAACAAATTTTATAGAAAAATTCTCAAATACAATTGAGAAATCGGACTTACGTAGTCTATTAGTATGGATCCTTGGCTTTAATTTCCCATTGGTCCAAATGAGCGACAAACAAATTTTATAGAAAAATTCTCAAATACAATTGAGAAATCGGACTTACATAGTCTATTAGTATGGATCCTTGGCTTTAATTTCCCATTGGTCCAAATGAGCGACAAACAAATTTTATAGAAAAATTCTCAAAAACAATTGAGAAATCGGACTTACGTAGTCTATTAGTATGGATCCTTGGCTTTAATTTCCCATTGGTCCAAATGAGCGACAAACATAAATGTGCCCACAAATAGCGAAATTCCCTTAGAACTGAATAAAATTTACACAATTTTAATCTTTAAAATTTTATAGAAAAATTCTCAAATACAATTGAGAAATCGGACTTACATAGTCTATTAGTATGGATCCGTGGCTTTAATTTCCCATTGGTCCAAATGAGCGACAAACAAATTTTATAGAAAAATTCTCAAATACAATTGAGAAATCGGACTTACGTAGTCTATTAGTATGGATCCTTGGCTTTAATTTCCCATTGGTCCAAATGAGCGACAAACATAAATGTGCCCACAAATAGCGAAATTCCCTTAGAACTGAATAAAATTTACACAATTTTAATCTTTAAAATTTTATAGAAAAATTCTCAAATACAATTGAGAAATCGGACTTACATAGTCTATTAGTATGGATCCTTGGCTTTAATTTCCCATTGGTCTAAATGAGTGACAAACAAATTTTATAGAAAAATTCTCAAATACAATTGAGAAATCGGACTTACATAGTCTATTAGTATGGATCCTTGGCTTTAATTTCCCATTGGTCCAAATGAGCGACAAACATAAATGTGCCCACAAATAGCGAAATTCCCTTAGAACTGAATAAAATTTACACAATTTTAATCTTTAAAATTTTATAGAAAAATTCTCAAATACAATTGAGAAATCGGACTTACATAGTCTATTAGTATGGATCCTTGGCTTTAATTTCCCATTGGTCCAAATGAGTGACAAACAAATTTTATAGAAAAATTCTCAAACACAATTGAGAAATCGGACTTACATAGTCTATTAGTATGGATCCTTGGCTTTAATTTCCCATTGGTCCAAATGAGCGACAAACTTAAATGTGCCCACAAATAGCGAAATTCCCTTAAAACTGAATAAAATTTACACAATTTTAATCTTTAAAATTTTATAGAAAAATTCTCAAATACAATTGAGAAATCGGACTTACATAGTCTATTAGTATGGATCCTTGGCTTTAATTTCCCATTGGTCCAAATGAGTGACAAACAAATTTTATAGAAAAATTCTCAAATACAATTGAGAAATCGGACTTACATAGTCTATTAGTATGGATCCTTGGCTTTAATTTCCCATTGGTCCAAATGAGTGACAAACAAATTTTATAGAAAAATTCTCAAACACAATTGAGAAATCGGACTTACATAGTCTATTAGTATGGATCCTTGGCTTTAATTTCCCATTGGTCCAAATGAGCGACAAACTTAAATGTGCCCACAAATAGCGAAATTCCCTTAAAACTGAATAAAATTTACACAATTTTAATCTTTAAAATTTTATAGAAAAATTCTCAAATACAATTGAGAAATCGGACTTACATAGTCTATTAGTATGGATCCTTGGCTTTAATTTCCCATTGGTCCAAATGAGTGACAAACAAATTTTATAGAAAAATTCTCAAATACAATTGAGAAATCGGACTTACATAGTCTATTAGTATGGATCCTTGGCTTTAATTTCCCATTGGTCCAAATGAGCGACAAACTTAAATGTGCCCACAAATAGCGAAATTCCCTTAAAACTGAATAAAATTTACACAATTTTAATCTTTAAAATTTTATAGAAAAATTCTCAAATACAATTGAGAAATCGGACTTACATAGTCTATTAGTATGGATCTTTGGCATTAATTTCCCATTGGTCCAAATGAGCGACAAACAAATTTTATAGAAAAATTCTCAAATACAATTGAGAAATCGGACTTACATAGTCTATTAGTATGGATTCTTGGCTTTAATTTCCCATTGGTCCAAATGAGCGACAAACATAAATGTGCCCACAAATAGCGAAATTTCCTTAGAACTGAATAAAATTTACACAATTTTAATCTTTAAAATTTTATAGAAAAATTCTCAAATACAATTGAGAAATCGGACTTACATAGTCTATTAGTATGGATCCTTGGCTTTAATTTCCCATTGGTCCAAATGAGCGACAAACATAAATGTGCCCACAAATAGCGAAATTCCCTTAGAACTGAATAAAATTTACACAATTTGAATCTTTAAAATTTTATAGAAAAATTCTCAAATACAATTGAGAAATCGGACTTACATAGTCTATTAGTATGGATCCGTGGCTTTAATTTCCCATTGGTCCAAATGAGCGACAAACATAAATGTGCCCACAAATAGCGAAATTCCCTTAGAACTGAATAAAATTTACACAATTTTAATCTTTAAAATTTTATAGAAAAATTCTCAAATACAATTGAGAAATCGGACTTACATAGTCTATTAGTATGGATTCTTGGCTTTAATTTCCCATTGGTCCAAATGAGCGACAAACATAAATGTGCCCACAAATAGCGAAATTCCCTTAGAACTGAATAAAATTTACACAATTTTAATCTTTAAAATTTTATAGAAAAATTCTCAAATACAATTGAGAAATCGGACTTACATAGTCTATTAGTATGGATCCTTGGCATTAATTTCCCATTGGTCCAAATGAGCGACAAACAAATTTTATAGAAAAATTCTTAAATACAATTGAGAAATCGGACTTACATAGTCTATTAGTATGGATTCTTGGCTTTAATTTCCCATTGGTCCAAATGAGCGACAAACATAAATGTGCCCACAAATAGCGAAATTCCCTTAGAACTGAATAAAATTTACACAATTTTAATCTTTAAAATTTTATAGAAAAATTCTCAAATACAATTGAGAAATCGGACTTACATAGTCTATTAGTATGGATCCGTGGCTTTAATTTCCCATTGGTCCAAATGAGCGACAAACATAAATGTGCCCACAAATAGCGAAATTCCCTTAGAACTGAATAAAATTTACACAATTTTAATCTTTAAAATTTTATAGAAAAATTCTCAAATACAATTGAGAAATCGGACTTACATAGTCTATTAGTATGGATCCTTGGCTTTAATTTCCCATTGGTCCAAATGAGCGACAAACATAAATGTGCCCACAAATAGCGAAATTCCCTTAGAACTGAATAAAATTTACACAATTTTAATCTTTAAAATTTTATAGAAAAATTCTTAAATACAATTGAGAAATCGGACTTACATAGTCTATTAGTATGGATTCTTGGCTTTAATTTCCCATTGGTCCAAATGAGCGACAAACAAATTTTATAGAAAAATTTTTAAATACAATTGAGAAATCGGACTTACATAGTCTATTAGTATGGATTCTTGGCTTTAATTTCCCATTGGTCCAAATGAGCGACAAACAAATTTTATAGAAAAATTTTTAAATACAATTGAGAAATCGGACTTACATAGTCTATTAGTATGGATCCTTGGCATTAATTTCCCATTGGTCCAAATGAGCGACAAACAAATTTTATAGAAAAATTCTTAAATACAATTGAGAAATCGGACTTACATAGTCTATTAGTATGGATTCTTGGCTTTAATTTCCCATTGGTCCAAATGAGCGACAAACATAAATGTGCCCACAAATAGCGAAATTCCCTTAGAACTGAATAAAATTTACACAATTTTAATCTTTAAAATTTTATAGAAAAATTCTCAAATACAATTGAGAAATCGGACTTACATAGTCTATTAGTATGGATCCGTGGCTTTAATTTCCCATTGGTCCAAATGAGCGACAAACATAAATGTGCCCACAAATAGCGAAATTCCCTTAGAACTGAATAAAATTTACACAATTTTAATCTTTAAAATTTTATAGAAAAATTCTCAAATACAATTGAGAAATCGGACTTACATAGTCTATTAGTATGGATCCTTGGCTTTAATTTCCCATTGGTCCAAATGAGCGACAAACATAAATGTGCCCACAAATAGCGAAATTCCCTTAGAACTGAATAAAATTTACACAATTTTAATCTTTAAAATTTTATAGAAAAATTCTTAAATACAATTGAGAAATCGGACTTACATAGTCTATTAGTATGGATTCTTGGCTTTAATTTCCCATTGGTCCAAATGAGCGACAAACAAATTTTATAGAAAAATTTTTAAATACAATTGAGAAATCGGACTTACATAGTCTATTAGTATGGATTCTTGGCTTTAATTTCCCATTGGTCCAAATGAGCGACAAACAAATTTTATAGAAAAATTTTTAAATACAATTGAGAAATCGGACTTACATAGTCTATTAGTATGGATTCTTGGCTTTAATTTCCCATTGGTCCAAATGAGCGACAAACATAAATGTGCCCACAAATAGCGAAATTCCCTTAAAACTGAATAAAATTTACACAATTTTAATCTTTAAAATTTTATAGAAAAATTCTCAAATACAATTGAGAAATCGGACTTACATAGTCTATTAGTATGGATTCTTGGCTTTAATTTCCCATTGGTCCAAATGAGCGACAAACATAAATGTGCCCACAAATACCGAAATTCCCTTAGAACTGAATAAAATTTACACAATTTTAATCTTTAAAATTTAATAGAAAAATTCTCAAATACAATTGAGAAATCGGACTTACATAGTCTATTAGTATGGATCCTTGGCTTTAATTTCCCATTGGTCCAAATGCGCGACAAACATAAATGTGCCCACAAATAGCGAAATTCCCTTAGAACTGAATAAAATTTACACAATTTTAATCTTTAAAATTTTATAGAAAAATTCTTAAATACAATTGAGAAATCGGACTTACATAGTCTATTAGTATGGATCCTTGGCTTTAATTTCCCATTGGTCCAAATGAGCGACAAACATAAATGTGCCCACAAATAGCGAAATTCCCTTAGAACTGAATAAAATTTACACAATTTTAATCTTTAAAATTTAATAGAAAAATTCTCAAATACAATTGAGAAATCGGACTTACATAGTCTATTAGTATGGATCCTTGGCTTTAATTTCCCATTGGTCCAAATGCGCGACAAACATAAATTTGCCCACAAATAGCGAAATTCCCTTAGAACTGAATAAAATTTACACAATTTTAATCTTTAAAATTTAATAGAAAAATTCTCAAATACAATTGAGAAATCGGACTTACATAGTCTATTAGTATGGATTCTTGGCTTTAATTTCCCATTGGTCCAAATGAGCGACAAACATAAATGTGCCCACAAATAGCGAAATTCTCTTAGAACTGAATAAAATTTACACAATTTTAATCTTTAAAATTTTATAGAAAAATTCTCAAATACAATTGAGAAATCGGACTTACATAGTCTATTAGTATGGATCCTTGTCTTTAATTTCCCATTGGTCCAAATGACCGACAAACATAAATGTGCCTACAAATAGCGAAATTCCCCTAGAACTGAATAAAATTTACACAATTTTAATCTTTAAAATTTTATAGAAAAATTCTCAAATACAGTTGAGAAATCGGACTTACATAGTCTATTAGTATGGATTCTTGGCTTTAATTTCCCATTGGTCCAAATGAGCGACAAACATAAATGTGCCCACAAATAGCGAAATTCCCTTAGAACTGAATAAAATTTACACAATTTTAATCTTTAAAATTTTATAGAAAAATTCTCAAATACAGTTGAGAAATCGGACTTACATAGTCTATTAGTATTGACTCTTGGCTTTAATTTCCCTCTGGTCCAAATGAGCGACAAACATAAATGTGCCTACAAATAGCGAAATTCCCTTAGAACTGAATAAAATTTACACAATTTTAATCTTTAAAATTTTATAGAAAAATTCTCAAATACAATTGAGAAATCGGACTTACATAGTCTATTAGTATGGATTCTTGGCTTTAATTTCCCATTGGTCCAAATGACCGACAAACATAAATGTGCCTACAAATAGCGAAATTCCCTTAGAACTGAATAAAATTTACACAATTTTAATCTTTAAAATTTTATAGAAAAATTCTCAAATACAATTGAGAAATCGGACTTACATAGTCTATTAGTATGGATTCTTGGCTTTAATTTCCCATTGGTCCAAATGAGCGACAAACATAAATGTGCCCACAAATAGCGAAATTCCCTTAGAACTGAATAAAATTTACACAATTTTAATCTTTAAAATTTTATAGAAAAATTCTCAAATACAATTGAGAAATCGGACTTACATAGTCTATTAGTATGGATCCTTGTCTTTAATTTCCCATTGGTCTAAATGAGTGACAAACATAAATGTGCCCACAAATAGCGAAATTCCCTTAGAACTGAATAAAATTTACACAATTTTAATCTTTAAAATTTTATAGAAAAATTCTCAAATACAATTGAGAAATCGGACTTACATAGTCTATTAGTATGGATTCTTGGCTTTAATTTCCCATTGGTCCAAATGAGTGACAAACAAATTTTATAGAAAAATTCTCAAATACAATTGAGAAATCGGACTTACATAGTCTATTAGTATGGATTCTTGGCTTTAATTTCCCATTGGTCCAAATGAGTGACAAACAAATTTTATAGAAAAATTCTCAAATACAATTGAGAAATCGGACTTACATAGTCTATTAGTATGGATCCTTGGCTTTAATTTCCCATTGGTCCAAATAAGTGACAAATAAATTTTATAGAAAAATTCTCAAATACAATTGAGAAATCGGACTTGCATAGTCTATTAGTATGGATCCTTGGCTTTAATTTCCCATTGGTCCAATTAAGTGACAAATAAATTTTATAGAAAAATTCTCAAATACAATTGAGAAATCGGACTTGCATAGTCTATTAGTATGGATCCTTGGCTTTAATTTCCCATTGGTCCAAATAAGTGACAAATAAATTTTATAGAAAAATTCTCAAATACAATTGAGAAATCGGACTTGCATAGTCTATTAGTATGGATCCTTGGCTTTAATTTCCCATTGGTCCAAATAAGTGACAAATAAATTTTATAGAAAAATTCTCAAATACAATTGAGAAATCGGACTTGCATAGTCTATTAGTATGGATCCTTGGCTTTAATTTCCCATTGGTCCAAATGAGTAACAAACAAATTTTATAGAAAAATTCTCAAATACAATTGAGAAATCCGACTTACATAGTCTATTAGTATGGATTCTTGGCTTTAATTTCCTATTGGTCCAAATGAGTGACAAACAAATTTTATAGAAAAATTCTCAAATACAATTGAGAAATCGGACTTGCATAGTCTATTAGTATGGATCCTTGGCTTTAATTTCCCATTGGTCCAAATGAGTAACAAACAAATTTTATAGAAAAATTCTCAAATACAATTGAGAAATCGGACTTGCATAGTCTATTAGTATGGATCCTTGGCTTTAATTTCCCATTGGTCCAAATAAGTGACAAATAAATTTTATAGAAAAATTCTCAAATACAATTGAGAAATCGGACTTGCATAGTCTATTAGTATGGATCCTTGGCTTTAATTTCCCATTGGTCCAAATGAGTAACAAACAAATTTTATAGAAAAATTCTCAAATACAATTGAGAAATCCGACTTACATAGTCTATTAGTATGGATTCTTGGCTTTAATTTCCTATTGGTCCAAATGAGTGACAAACAAATTTTATAGAAAAATTCTCAAATACAATTGAGAAATCGGACTTGCATAGTCTATTAGTATGGATCCTTGGCTTTAATTTCCTATTGGTCCAAATGAGTGACAAGCAAATTTTATAGAAAAATTCTCAAATACAATTGAGAAATCGGACTTGCATAGTCTATTAGTATGGATCCTTGGCTTTAATTTCCCATTGGTCCAAATGAGCGACAAACATATATGTGCCCACAAATAGCGAAATTCCCTTAGAACTGAATAAAATTTACATAATTTTAATCTTTAAAATTTTATAGAAAAATTCTCAAATACAATTGAGAAATCGGACTTACATAGTCTATTAGTATGGATCCTTGGCTTTAATTTCCCATTGGTCCAAATGAGTAACAAACAAATTTTATAGAAAAATTCTCAAATACAATTGAGAAATCCGACTTACATAGTCTATTAGTATGGATTCTTGGCTTTAATTTCCTATTGGTCCAAATGAGTGACAAACAAATTTTATAGAAAAATTCTCAAATACAATTGAGAAATCGGACTTACATAGTCTATTAGTATGGATCCATGGCTTTAATTTCCCATTGGTCCAAATGAGCGACAAACATATATGTGCCCACAAATAGCGAAATTCCCTTAGAACTGAATAAAATTTACACAATTTTAATCTTTAAAATTTTATAGAAAAATTCTCAAATACAATTGAGAAATCGGACTTGCATAGTCTATTAGTATGGATCCTTGGCTTTAATTTCCCATTGGTCCAAATAAGTGACAAATAAATTTTATAGAAAAATTCTCAAATACAATTGAGAAATCGGACTTGCATAGTCTATTAGTATGGATCCTTGGCTTTAATTTCCCATTGGTCCAAATAAGTGACAAATAAATTTTATAGAAAAATTCTCAAATACAATTGAGAAATCGGACTTGCATAGTCTATTAGTATGGATCCTTGGCTTTAATTTCCCATTGGTCCAAATAAGTGACAAATAAATTTTATAGAAAAATTCTCAAATACAATTGAGAAATCGGACTTGCATAGTCTATTAGTATGGATCCTTGGCTTTAATTTCCCATTGGTCCAAATAAGTGACAAATAAATTTTATAGAAAAATTCTCAAATACAATTGAGAAATCGGACTTGCATAGTCTATTAGTATGGATCCTTGGCTTTAATTTCCCATTGGTCCAAATAAGTGACAAATAAATTTTATAGAGTAACAAACAAATTTTATAGAAAAATTCTCAAATACAATTGAGAAATCCGACTTACATAGTCTATTAGTATGGATCCTTGGCTTTAATTTCCCATTGGTCCAAATAAGTGGCAAACAAATTTTATAGAAAAATTCTCATATACAATTGAGAAATCGGACTTACATAGTCTATTAGTATGGATCCTTGGCTTTAATTTCCCATTGGTCCAAATAAGTGGCAAACAAATTTTATAGAAAAATTCTCAAATACAATTGAGAAATCGGACTTGCATAGTCTATTAGTATGGATCCTTGGCTTTAATTTCCCATTGGTCCAAATGAGCGACAAACATATATGTGCCCACAAATAGCGAAATTCCCTTAGAACTGAATAAAATTTACACAATTTTAATCTTTAAAATTTTATAGAAAAATTCTCAAATACAATTGAGAAATCGGACTTACATAGTCTATTAGTATGGATCCTTGGCTTTAATTTTCAATTGGTCCAAATGAGTGACAAACAAATTTTATAGAAAAATTCTCATATACAATTGAGAAATCGGACTTACATAGTCTATTAGTATGGATCCTTGGCTTTAATTTCCCATTGGTCCAAATAAGTGGCAAACAAATTTTATAGAAAAATTCTCATATACAATTGAGAAATCGGACTTACATAGTCTATTAGTATGGATCCTTGGCTTTAATTTCCCATTGGTCCAAATGAGTGACAAACAAATTTTATAGAAAAATTCTCAAATACAATTGAGAAATCGGACTTACATAGTCTATTAGTATGGATTCTTGGCTTTAATTTCCCATTGGTGCAAATGAGCGACAAACATAAATGTGCCCACAAATAGCGAAATTCCCTTAGAACTGAATAAAATTTACACAATTTTAATCTTTAAAATTTTATAGAAAAATTCTCAAATACAATTGAAAAATCGGACTTACATAGTCTATTAGTATGGATCCTTGGCTTTAATTTCCCATTGGTCCAAATGAGCGACAAACATAAATGTGCCCACAAATAGCGAAATTCCCTTAGAACTGAATAAAATTTACACAATTTTATTCTTTAAAATTTTATAGAAAAATTCTCAAATACAATTGAGAAATCGGACTTACATAGTCTATTAGTATGGATCCTTGGCTTTAATTTCCCATTGGTCCAAATGAGCGACAAACATAAATGTGCCCACAAATAGCCAAATTCCCTTAGAAATGAATAAAATTTACACAATTTTAATCTTTAAAATTTTATAGAAAAATTCTCAAATACAATTGAGAAATCGGACTTACATAGTCTATTAGTATGGATCCTTGGCTTTAATTTCCCATTGGTCCAAATGACCGACAAACAAATTTTATAGAAAAATTCTCAAATACAATTGAGAAATCGGACTTACATAGTCTATTAGTATGGATCCTTGGCATTAATTTCCCATTGGTCCAAATGAGCGACAAACAAATTTTATAGAAAAATTCTCAAATACAATTGAGAAATCGGACTTTCATAGTCTATTAGTATGGAGGCTTGGCTTTAATTTTCCATTGGTGCAAATGAGCGACAAACATAAATGTGCCCACAAATAGCGAAATTCCCTTAGAACTGAATAAAATTTACACAATTTTAATCTTTAAAATTTTATAGAAAAATTCTCAAATACAATTGAGAAATCGGACTTACATAGTCTATTAGTATGGATCCTTGGCTTTAATTTCCCATTGGTCCAAATGAGCGACAAACATAAATGTGCCCACAAATAGCGAAATTCCCTTAGAACTGAATAAAATTTACACAATTTTAATCTTTAAAATTTTATAGAAAAATTCTCAAATACAATTGAGAAATCGGACTTACATAGTCTATTAGTATGGATCCTTGGCTTTAATTTCCCATTGGTCCAAATGAGCGACAAACATAAATGTGCCCACAAATAGCCAAATTCCCTTAGAACTGAATAAAATTTACACAATTTTAATCTTTAAAATTTTATAGAAAAATTCTCAAATACAATTGAGAAATCGGACTTACATAGTCTATTAGTATGGATCCTTGGCATTAATTTCCCATTGGTCCAAATGAGCGACAAACAAATTTTATAGAAAAATTCTCAAATACAATTGAGAAATCGGACTTACATAGTCTATTAGTATGGATTCTTGGCTTTAATTGCCCATTGGTCCAAATGAGCGACAAACATAAATGTGCCCACAAATAGCGAAATTCCCTTAGAACTGAAAAAAATTTACACAATTTTAATCTTTAAAATTTTATAGAAAAATTCTCAAATACAATTGAGAAATCGGACTTACATAGTCTATTAGTATGGATTCTTGGTTTTAATTTCCCATTGGTCCAAATGAGCGACAAACATAAATGTGCCCACAAATAGCGAAATTCCCTTAGAACTGAATAAAATTTACACAATTTTAATCTTTAAAATTTTATAGAAAAATTCTCAAATACAATTGAGAAATCGGACTTACATAGTCTATTAGTATGGATCCTTGGCATTAATTTCCCATTGGTCCAAATGAGCGACAAACAAATTTTATAGAAAAATTCTCAAATACAATTGAGAAATCGGACTTACATAGTCTATTAGTATGGATCCTTGGCTTTAATTTCCCATTGGTCCAAATAAGTGGCAAACAAATTTTATAGAAAAATTCTCATATACAATTGAGAAATCGGACTTACATAGTCTATTAGTATGGATCCTTGGCTTTAATTTCCCATTGGTCCAAATGAGTGACAAACAAATTTTATAGAAAAATTCTCAAATACAATTGAGAAATCGGACTTACATAGTCTATTAGTATGGATTCTTGGCTTTAATTTCCCATTGGTGCAAATGAGCGACAAACATAAATGTGCCCACAAATAGCGAAATTCCCTTAGAACTGAATAAAATTTACACAATTTTAATCTTTAAAATTTTATAGAAAAATTCTCAAATACAATTGAAAAATCGGACTTACATAGTCTATTAGTATGGATCCTTGGCTTTAATTTCCCATTGGTCCAAATGACCGACAAACAAATTTTATAGAAAAATTCTCAAATACAATTGAGAAATCGGACTTACATAGTCTATTAGTATGGATTCTTGGCTTTAATTTCCCATTGGTCCAAATGAGCGACAAACATAAATGTGCCCACAAATAGCCAAATTCCCTTAGAAATGAATAAAATTTACACAATTTTAATCTTTAAAATTTTATAGAAAAATTCTCAAATACAATTGAGAAATCGGACTTACATAGTCTATTAGTATGGATCCTTGGCTTTAATTTCCCATTGGTCCAAATGACCGACAAACAAATTTTATAGAAAAATTCTCAAATACAATTGAGAAATCGGACTTACATAGTCTATTAGTATGGATCCTTGGCATTAATTTCCCATTGGTCCAAATGAGCGACAAACAAATTTTATAGAAAAATTCTCAAATACAATTGAGAAATCGGACTTTCATAGTCTATTAGTATGGAGGCTTGGCTTTAATTTTCCATTGGTGCAAATGAGCGACAAACATAAATGTGCCCACAAATAGCGAAATTCCCTTAGAACTGAATAAAATTTACACAATTTTAATCTTTAAAATTTTATAGAAAAATTCTCAAATACAATTGAGAAATCGGACTTACATAGTCTATTAGTATGGATCCTTGGCTTTAATTTCCCATTGGTCCAAATGACCGACAAACAAATTTTATAGAAAAATTCTCAAATACAATTGAGAAATCGGACTTACATAGTCTATTAGTATGGATCCTTGGCATTAATTTCCCATTGGTCCAAATGAGCGACAAACAAATTTTATAGAAAAATTCTCAAATACAATTGAGAAATCGGACTTTCATAGTCTATTAGTATGGAGGCTTGGCTTTAATTTTCCATTGGTGCAAATGAGCGACAAACATAAATGTGCCCACAAATAGCGAAATTCCCTTAGAACTGAATAAAATTTACACAATTTTAATCTTTAAAATTTTATAGAAAAATTCTCAAATACAATTGAGAAATCGGACTTACATAGTCTATTAGTATGGATCCTTGGCTTTAATTTCCCATTGGTCCAAATGAGCGACAAACATAAATGTGCCCACAAATAGCGAAATTCCCTTAGAACTGAATAAAATTTACACAATTTTAATCTTTAAAATTTTATAGAAAAATTCTCAAATACAATTGAGAAATCGGACTTACATAGTCTATTAGTATGGATCCTTGGCTTTAATTTCCCATTGGTCCAAATGAGCGACAAACATAAATGTGCCCACAAATAGCCAAATTCCCTTAGAACTGAATAAAATTTACACAATTTTAATCTTTAAAATTTTATAGAAAAATTCTCAAATACAATTGAGAAATCGGACTTACATAGTCTATTAGTATGGATCCTTGGCTTTAATTTCCCATTGGTCCAAATGACCGACAAACAAATTTTATAGAAAAATTCTCAAATACAATTGAGAAATCGGACTTACATAGTCTATTAGTATGGATCCTTGGCATTAATTTCCCATTGGTCCAAATGAGCGACAAACAAATTTTATAGAAAAATTCTCAAATACAATTGAGAAATCGGACTTTCATAGTCTATTAGTATGGAGGCTTGGCTTTAATTTTCCATTGGTGCAAATGAGCGACAAACATAAATGTGCCCACAAATAGCGAAATTCCCTTAGAACTGAATAAAATTTACACAATTTTAATCTTTAAAATTTTATAGAAAAATTCTCAAATACAATTGAGAAATCGGACTTACATAGTCTATTAGTATGGATCCTTGGCTTTAATTTCCCATTGGTCCAAATGACCGACAAACAAATTTTATAGAAAAATTCTCAAATACAATTGAGAAATCGGACTTACATAGTCTATTAGTATGGATCCTTGGCATTAATTTCCCATTGGTCCAAATGAGCGACAAACAAATTTTATAGAAAAATTCTCAAATACAATTGAGAAATCGGACTTACATAGTCTATTAGTATGGATTCTTGGCTTTAATTTCCCATTGGTCCAAATGAGCGACAAACATAAATGTGCCCACAAATAGCCAAATTCCCTTAGAAATGAATAAAATTTACACAATTTTAATCTTTAAAATTTTATAGAAAAATTCTCAAATACAATTGAGAAATCGGACTTACATAGTCTATTAGTATGGATCCTTGGCTTTAATTTCCCATTGGTCCAAATGACCGACAAACAAATTTTATAGAAAAATTCTCAAATACAATTGAGAAATCGGACTTACATAGTCTATTAGTATGGATCCTTGGCATTAATTTCCCATTGGTCCAAATGAGCGACAAACAAATTTTATAGAAAAATTCTCAAATACAATTGAGAAATCGGACTTTCATAGTCTATTAGTATGGAGGCTTGGCTTTAATTTTCCATTGGTGCAAATGAGCGACAAACATAAATGTGCCCACAAATAGCGAAATTCCCTTAGAACTGAATAAAATTTACACAATTTTAATCTTTAAAATTTTATAGAAAAATTCTCAAATACAATTGAGAAATCGGACTTACATAGTCTATTAGTATGGATCCTTGGCTTTAATTTCCCATTGGTCCAAATGAGCGACAAACATAAATGTGCCCACAAATAGCGAAATTCCCTTAGAACTGAATAAAATTTACACAATTTTAATCTTTAAAATTTTATAGAAAAATTCTCAAATACAATTGAGAAATCGGACTTACATAGTCTATTAGTATGGATCCTTGGCTTTAATTTCCCATTGGTCCAAATGAGCGACAAACATAAATGTGCCCACAAATAGCCAAATTCCCTTAGAACTGAATAAAATTTACACAATTTTAATCTTTAAAATTTTATAGAAAAATTCTCAAATACAATTGAGAAATCGGACTTACATAGTCTATTAGTATGGATCCTTGGCATTAATTTCCCATTGGTCCAAATGAGCGACAAACAAATTTTATAGAAAAATTCTCAAATACAATTGAGAAATCGGACTTACATAGTCTATTAGTATGGATTCTTGGCTTTAATTGCCCATTGGTCCAAATGAGCGACAAACATAAATGTGCCCACAAATAGCGAAATTCCCTTAGAACTGAAAAAAATTTACACAATTTTAATCTTTAAAATTTTATAGAAAAATTCTCAAATACAATTGAGAAATCGGACTTACATAGTCTATTAGTATGGATTCTTGGTTTTAATTTCCCATTGGTCCAAATGAGCGACAAACATAAATGTGCCCACAAATAGCGAAATTCCCTTAGAACTGAATAAAATTTACACAATTTTAATCTTTAAAATTTTATAGAAAAATTCTCAAATACAATTGAGAAATCGGACTTACATAGTCTATTAGTATGGATCCTTGGCATTAATTTCCCATTGGTCCAAATGAGCGACAAACAAATTTTATAGAAAAATTCTCAAATACAATTGAGAAATCGGACTTACATAGTCTATTAGTATGGATCCTTGGCTTTAATTTCCCATTGGTCCAAATAAGTGGCAAACAAATTTTATAGAAAAATTCTCATATACAATTGAGAAATCGGACTTACATAGTCTATTAGTATGGATCCTTGGCTTTAATTTCCCATTGGTCCAAATGAGTGACAAACAAATTTTATAGAAAAATTCTCAAATACAATTGAGAAATCGGACTTACATAGTCTATTAGTATGGATTCTTGGCTTTAATTTCCCATTGGTGCAAATGAGCGACAAACATAAATGTGCCCACAAATAGCGAAATTCCCTTAGAACTGAATAAAATTTACACAATTTTAATCTTTAAAATTTTATAGAAAAATTCTCAAATACAATTGAAAAATCGGACTTACATAGTCTATTAGTATGGATCCTTGGCTTTAATTTCCCATTGGTCCAAATGAGCGACAAACATAAATGTGCCCACAAATAGCGAAATTCCCTTAGAATTGAATAAAATTTACACAATTTTATTCTTTAAAATTTTATAGAAAAATTCTCAAATACAATTGAGAAATCGGACTTACATAGTCTATTAGTATGGATCCTTGGCTTTAATTTCCCATTGGTCCAAATGAGCGACAAACATAAATGTGCCCACAAATAGCCAAATTCCCTTAGAAATGAATAAAATTTACACAATTTTAATCTTTAAAATTTTATAGAAAAATTCTCAAATACAATTGAGAAATCGGACTTACATAGTCTATTAGTATGGATCCTTGGCTTTAATTTCCCATTGGTCCAAATGACCGACAAACAAATTTTATAGAAAAATTCTCAAATACAATTGAGAAATCGGACTTACATAGTCTATTAGTATGGATCCTTGGCATTAATTTCCCATTGGTCCAAATGAGCGACAAACAAATTTTATAGAAAAATTCTCAAATACAATTGAGAAATCGGACTTTCATAGTCTATTAGTATGGAGGCTTGGCTTTAATTTTCCATTGGTGCAAATGAGCGACAAACATAAATGTGCCCACAAATAGCGAAATTCCCTTAGAACTGAATAAAATTTACACAATTTTAATCTTTAAAATTTTATAGAAAAATTCTCAAATACAATTGAGAAATCGGACTTACATAGTCTATTAGTATGGATCCTTGGCTTTAATTTCCCATTGGTCCAAATGAGCGACAAACATAAATGTGCCCACAAATAGCGAAATTCCCTTAGAACTGAATAAAATTTACACAATTTTAATCTTTAAAATTTTATAGAAAAATTCTCAAATACAATTGAGAAATCGGACTTACATAGTCTATTAGTATGGATCCTTGGCTTTAATTTCCCATTGGTCCAAATGAGCGACAAACATAAATGTGCCCACAAATAGCCAAATTCCCTTAGAACTGAATAAAATTTACACAATTTTAATCTTTAAAATTTTATAGAAAAATTCTCAAATACAATTGAGAAATCGGACTTACATAGTCTATTAGTATGGATCCTTGGCATTAATTTCCCATTGGTCCAAATGAGCGACAAACAAATTTTATAGAAAAATTCTCAAATACAATTGAGAAATCGGACTTACATAGTCTATTAGTATGGATTCTTGGCTTTAATTGCCCATTGGTCCAAATGAGCGACAAACATAAATGTGCCCACAAATAGCGAAATTCCCTTAGAACTGAAAAAAATTTACACAATTTTAATCTTTAAAATTTTATAGAAAAATTCTCAAATACAATTGAGAAATCGGACTTACATAGTCTATTAGTATGGATTCTTGGTTTTAATTTCCCATTGGTCCAAATGAGCGACAAACATAAATGTGCCCACAAATAGCGAAATTCCCTTAGAACTGAATAAAATTTACACAATTTTAATCTTTAAAATTTTATAGAAAAATTCTCAAATACAATTGAGAAATCGGACTTACATAGTCTATTAGTATGGATCCTTGGCATTAATTTCCCATTGGTCCAAATAAGCGACAAACAAATTTTATAGAAAAATTCTCAAATACAATTGAGAAATCGGACTTACATAGTCTATTAGTATGGATCCTTGGCATTAATTTCCCATTGGTCCAAATGAGCGACAAACAAATTTTATAGAAAAATTCTCAAATACAATTGAGAAATCGGACTTACATAGTCTATTAGTATGGATTCTTGGTTTTAATTTCCCATTGGTCCAAATGAGCGACAAACATAAATGTGCCCACAAATAGCGAAATTCCCCTAGAACTGAATAAAATTTACACAATTTTAATCTTTAAAATTTTATAGAAAAATTCTCAAATACAATTGAGAAATCGGACTTACATAGTCTATTAGTATGGATCCTTGGCATTAATTTCCCATTGGTCCAAATAAGCGACAAACAAATTTTATAGAAAAATTCTCAAATACAATTGAGAAATCGGACTTACATAGTCTATTAGTATGGATCCTTGGCATTAATTTCCCATTGGTCCAAATAAGCGACAAACAAATTTTATAGAAAAATTCTCAAATACAATTGAGAAATCGGACTTACATAGTCTATTAGTATGGATCCTTGGCATTAATTTCCCATTGGTCCAAATGAGCGACAAACAAATTTTATAGAAAAATTCTCAAATACAATTGAGAAATCGGACTTACATAGTCTATTAGTATGGATTCTTGGTTTTAATTTCCCATTGGTCCAAATGAGCGACAAACATAAATGTGCCCACAAATAGCGAAATTCCCTTAGAACTGAATAAAATTTACACAATTTTAATCTTTAAAATTTTATAGAAAAATTCTCAAATACAATTGAGAAATCGGACTTACATAGTCTATTAGTATGGATCCTTGGCATTAATTTCCCATTGGTCCAAATAAGCGACAAACAAATTTTATAGAAAAATTCTCAAATACAATTGAGAAATCGGACTTACATAGTCTATTAGTATGGATCCTTGGCATTAATTTCCCATTGGTCCAAATGAGCGACAAACAAATTTTATAGAAAAATTCTCAAATACAATTGAGAAATCGGACTTACATAGTCTATTAGTATGGATTCTTGGTTTTAATTTCCCATTGGTCCAAATGAGCGACAAACATAAATGTGCCCACAAATAGCGAAATTCCCTTAGAACTGAATAAAATTTACACAATTTTAATCTTTAAAATTTTATAGAAAAATTCTCAAATACAATTGAGAAATCGGACTTACATAGTCTATTAGTATGGATCCTTGGCATTAATTTCCCATTGGTCCAAATAAGCGACAAACAAATTTTATAGAAAAATTCTCAAATACAATTGAGAAATCGGACTTACATAGTCTATTAGTATGGATCCTTGGCATTAATTTCCCATTGGTCCAAATGAGCGACAAACAAATTTTATAGAAAAATTCTCAAATACAATTGAGAAATCGGACTTACATAGTCTATTAGTATGGATTCTTGGTTTTAATTTCCCATTGGTCCAAATGAGCGACAAACATAAATGTGCCCACAAATAGCGAAATTCCCTTAGAACTGAATAAAATTTACACAATTTTAATCTTTAAAATTTTATAGAAAAATTCTCAAATACAATTGAGAAATCGGACTTACATAGTCTATTAGTATGGATCCTTGGCATTAATTTCCCATTGGTCCAAATGAGCGACAAACATAAATGTGCCCACAAATAGCCACATTCCCTTAGAACTGAATAAAATTTACACAATTTTAATCTTTAAAATTTTATAGAAAAATTCTCAAATACAATTGAGAAATCGGACTTACATAGTCTATTAGTATGGATCCTTGGCATTAATTTCCCATTGGTCCAAATGAGCGACAAACATAAATGTGCCCACAAATAGCGAAATTCCCTTAGAACTGAATAAAATTTACACAATTTTAATCTTTAAAATTTTATAGAAAAATTCTCAAATACAATTGAGAAATCGGACTTACATAGTCTATTAGTATGGATCCTTGGCATTAATTTCCCATTGGTCCAAATGAGCGACAAACATAAATGTGCCCACAAATAGCCAAATTCCCTTAGAACTGAATAAAATTTACACAATTTTAATCTTTAAAATTTTATAGAAAAATTCTCAAATACAATTGAGAAATCGGACTTACATAGTGTATTAGTATGGATCCTTGGCATTAATTTCCCATTGGTCCAAATGAGCGAGAAACATAAATGTGCCCACAAATAGCCAAATTCCCTTAGAACTGAATAAAATTTACACAATTTTAATCTTTAAAATTTTATAGAAAAATTCTCAAATACAATTGAGAAATCGGACTTACATAGTCTATTAGTATGGATCCTTGGCATTAATTTCCCATTGGTCCAAATGAGCGACAAACAAATTTTATAGAAAAATTCTCAAATACAATTGAGAAATCGGACTTACATAGTCTATTAGTATGGATTCTTGGTTTTAATTTCCCATTGGTCCAAATGAGCGACAAACATAAATGTGCCCACAAATAGCGAAATTCCCTTAGAACTGAATAAAATTTACACAATTTTAATCTTTAAAATTTTATAGAAAAATTCTCAAATACAATTGAGAAATCGGACTTACATAGTCTATTAGTATGGATCCTTGGCATTAATTTCCCATTGGTCCAAATGAGCGACAAACAAATTTTATAGAAAAATTCTCAAATACAATTGAGAAATCGGACTTACATAGTCTATTAGTATGGATTCTTGGTTTTAATTTCCCATTGGTCCAAATGAGCGACAAACATAAATGTGCCCACAAATAGCGAAACTCCCTTAGAACTGAATAAAATTTACACAATTTTAATCTTTAAAATTTTATAGAAAAATTCTCAAATACAATTGAGAAATCGGACTTACATAGTCTATTAGTATGGATCCTTGGCATTAATTTCCCATTGGTCCAAATAAGCGACAAACAAATTTAATAGAAAAATTCTCAAATACAATTGAGAAATCGGACTTACATAGTCTATTAGTATGGATTCTTGGTTTTAATTTCCCATTGGTCCAAATGAGCGACAAACATAAATGTGCCCACAAATAGCGAAATTCCCTTAGAACTGAATAAAATTTACACAATTTTAATCTTAAAAATTTTATAGAAAAATTCTCAAATACAATTGAGAAATCGGACTTACATAGTCTATTAGTATGGATCCTTGGCATTAATTTCCCATTGGTCCAAATGAGCGACAAACAAATTTTATAGAAAAATTCTCAAATACAATTGAGAAATCGGACTTACATAGTCTATTAGTATGGATTCTTGGCTTTAATTTCCCATTGGTCCAAATGAGCGACAAACATAAATGTGCCCACAAATAGCGAAATTCCCTTAGAACTGAATAAAATTTACACAATTTTAATCTTTAAAATTTTATAGAAAAATTCTCAAATACAATTGAGAAATCGGACTTACATGGTCTATATTATTATGGATCCTTGGCTTTAATTTCCCATTGGTCCAAATGAGTGACAAACATAAATGTGCCCACAAATAGCGAAATTCCCTTAGAACTGAATAAAATTTACACAATTTTAATCTTTAAAATTTTATAGAAAAATTCTCAAATACAATTGAGAAATCGGACTTACATAGTCTATTAGTACGGATCCTTGGCATTAATTTCCCATTGGTCCAAATGAGCGACAAACAAATTTTATAGAAAAATTCTCAAATACAATTGAGAAATCGGACCTTCATAGTCTATTAGTATGGATTCTTGGCTTTAATTTCCCATTGGTCCAAATGAGCGACAAACATAAATGTGCCCACAAATAGCGAAATTCCCTTAGAACTGAATAAAATTTACACAATTTTAATCTTTAAAATTTTATAGAAAAATTCTCAAATACAATTGAGAAATCGGACTTACATGGTCTATATTAGTATGGATTCTTGGTTTTAATTTCCCATTGGTCCAAATGAGCGACAAACATAAATGTGCCCACAAATAGCGAAATTCCCTTAGAACTGAATAAAAGTTACACAATTTTAATCTTTAAAATTTTATAGAAAAATTCTCAAATACAATTGAGAAATCGGACTTACATGGTCTATATTAGTATGGATCCTTGGCTTTAATTTCCCATTGGTCCAAATGAGCGACAAACATAAATGTGCCCACAAATAGCGAAATTCCCTTAGAACTGAATAAAATTTACACAATTTTAATCTTTAAAATTTTATAGAAAAATTCTCAAATACAATTGAGAAATCGGACTTACATAGTCTATTAGTATGGATTCTTGGCTTGAATTTCCCATTGGTCCAAATGAGCGACAAACATAAATGTGCCCACAAATAGCGAAATTCCCTTAGAACTGAATAAAATTTACACAATTTTAATCTTTAAAATTTTATAGAAAAATTCTCAAATACAATTGAGAAATCGGACTTACATAGTCTATTAGTATGGATTCTTGGCTTTAATTTCCCATTGGTCCAAATGAGCGACAAACATAAATGTGCCCACAAATAGCGAAATTCCCTTAGAACTGAATAAAATTTACACAATTTTAATCTTTAAAATTTTATAGAAAAATTCTCAAATACAATTGAGAAATCGGACTTACATGGTCTATATTATTATGGATCCTTGGCTTTAATTTCCCATTGGTCCAAATGAGTGACAAACATAAATGTGCCCACAAATAGCGAAATTCCCTTAGAACTGAATAAAATTTACACAATTTTAATCTTTAAAATTTTATAGAAAAATTCTCAAATACAATTGAGAAATCGGACTTACATGGTCTATATTAGTATGGATCCTTGGCTTTAATTTCCCATTGGTCCAAATGAGCGACAAACATAAATGTGCCCACAAATAGCGAAATTCCCTTAGAACTGAATAAAATTTACACAATTTTAATCTTTAAAATTTTATAGAAAAATTCTCAAATACAATTGAGAAATCGGACTTACATAGTCTATTAGTATGGATTCTTGGCTTTAATTTCCCATTGGTCCAAATGAGCGACAAACATAAATGTGCCCACAAATAGCGAAATTCCCTTAGAACTGAATAAAATTTACACAATTTTAATCTTTAAAATTTTATAGAAAAATTCTCAAATACAATTAAGAAATCGGACTTACATAGTCTATTAGTATGGATTCTTGGCTTTAATTTCCCATTGGTCCAAATGAGCGACAAACATAAATGTGCCCACAAATAGCGAAATTCCCTTAGAACTGAATAAAATTTACACAATTTTAATCTTTAAAATTTTATAGAAAAATTCTCAAATACAATTGAGAAATCGGACTTACATAGTCTATATTATTATGGATCCTTGGCTTTAATTTCCCATTGGTCCAAATGAGTGACAAACATAAATGTGCCCACAAATAGCGAAATTCCCTTAGAACTGAATAAAATTTACACAATTTTAATCTTTAAAATTTTATAGAAAAATTCTCAAATACAATTGAGAAATCGGACTTACATAGTCTATTAGTACGGATCCTTGGCATTAATTTCCCATTGGTCCAAATGAGCGACAAACAAATTTTATAGAAAAATTCTCAAATACAATTGAGAAATCAGACTTACATAGTCTATTAGTATGGATTCTTGGCTTTAATTTCCCATTGGTCCAAATGAGCGACAAACATAAATGTGCCCACAAATAGCGAAATTCCCTTAGAACTGAATAAAATTTACACAATTTTAATCTTTAAAATTTTATAGAAAAATTCTCAAATACAATTGAGAAATCGGACTTACATGGTCTATATTAGTATGGATTCTTGGTTTTAATTTCCCATTGGTCCAAATGAGCGACAAACATAAATGTGCCCACAAATAGCGAAATTCCCTTAGAACTGAATAAAAGTTACACAATTTTAATCTTTAAAATTTTATAGAAAAATTCTCAAATACAATTGAGAAATCGGACTTACATGGTCTATATTAGTATGGATCCTTGGCTTTAATTTCCCATTGGTCCAAATGAGCGACAAACATAAATGTGCCCACAAATAGCGAAATTCCCTTAGAACTGAATAAAATTTACACAATTTTAATCTTTAAAATTTTATAGAAAAATTCTCAAATACAATTGAGAAATCGGACTTACATAGTCTATTAGTATGGATTCTTGGCTTTAATTTCCCATTGGTCCAAATGAGCGACAAACATAAATGTGCCCACAAATAGCGAAATTCCCTTAGAACTGAATAAAATTTACACAATTTTAATCTTTAAAATTTTATAGAAAAATTCTCAAATACAATTGAGAAATCGGACTTACATAGTCTATTAGTATGGATTCTTGGCTTTAATTTCCCATTGGTCCAAATGAGCGACAAACATAAATGTGCCCACAAATAGCGAAATTCCCTTAGAACTGAATAAAATTTACACAATTTTAATCTTTAAAATTTTATAGAAAAATTCTCAAATACAATTGAGAAATCGGACTTACATGGTCTATATTAGTATGGATTCTTGGTTTTAATTTCCCATTGGTCCAAATGAGCGACAAACATAAATGTGCCCACAAATAGCGAAATTCCCTTAGAACTGAATAAAAGTTACACAATTTTAATCTTTAAAATTTTATAGAAAAATTCTCAAATACAATTGAGAAATCGGACTTACATGGTCTATATTAGTATGGATTCTTGGTTTTAATTTCCCATTGGTCCAAATGAGCGACAAACATAAATGTGCCCACAAATAGCGAAATTCCCTTAGAACTGAATAAAAGTTACACAATTTTAATCTTTAAAATTTTATAGAAAAATTCTCAAATACAATTGAGAAATCGGACTTACATAGTCTATTAGTACGGATCCTTGGCATTAATTTCCCATTGGTCCAAATGAGCGACAAACAAATTTTATAGAAAAATTCTCAAATACAATTGAGAAATCGGACTTACATAGTCTATTAGTATGGATTCTTGGCTTTAATTTCCCATTGGTCCAAATGAGCGACAAACATAAATGTGCCCACAAATAGCGAAATTCCCTTAGAACTGAATAAAATTTACACAATTTTAATCTTTAAAATTTTATAGAAAAATTCTCAAATACAATTGAGAAATCGGACTTACATGGTCTATATTAGTATGGATTCTTGGTTTTAATTTCCCATTGGTCCAAATGAGCGACAAACATAAATGTGCCCACAAATAGCGAAATTCCCTTAGAACTGAATAAAAGTTACACAATTTTAATCTTTAAAATTTTATAGAAAAATTCTCAAATACAATTGAGAAATCGGACTTACATGGTCTATATTAGTATGGATCCTTGGCTTTAATTTCCCATTGGTCCAAATGAGTGACAAACAAATTTTATAGAAAAATTCTCAAATACAATTGAGAAATCGGACTTACATAGTCTATTAGTATGGATTCTTGGCTTTAATTTCCCATTGGTCCAAATGAGCGACAAACATAAATGTGCCCACAAATAGCGAAATTCCCTTAGAACTGAATAAAAGTTACACAATTTTAATCTTTAAAATTTTATAGAAAAATTCTCAAATACAATTGAGAAATCGGACTTACATGGTCTATATTAGTATGGATCCTTGGCTTTAATTTCCCATTGGTCCAAATGAGCGACAAACATAAATGTGCCCACAAATAGCGAAATTCCCTTAGAACTGAATAAAAGTTACACAATTTTAATCTTTAAAATTTTATAGAAAAATTCTCAAATACAATTGAGAAATCGGACTTACATGGTCTATATTAGTATGGATCCTTGGCTTTAATTTCCCATTGGTCCAAATGAGTGACAAACAAATTTTATAGAAAAATTCTCAAATACAATTGAGAAATCGGACTTACATAGTCTATTAGTATGGATTCTTGGCTTTAATTTCCCATTGGTCCAAATGAGCGACAAACATAAATGTGCCCACAAATAGCGAAATTCCCTTAGAACTGAATAAAATTTACACAATTTTAATCTTTAAAATTTTATAGAAAAATTCTCAAATACAATTGAGAAATCGGACTTACATGGTCTATATTAGTATGGATCCTTGGCTTTAATTTCCCATTGGTCCAAATGAGTGACAAACAAATTTTATAGAAAAATTCTCAAATACAATTGAGAAATCGGACTTACATAGTCTATTAGTATGGATCCTTGGCTTTAATTTCCCATTGGTCCAAATGAGCGACAAACATAAATGTGCCCACAAATAGCGAAATTCCCTTAGAACTGAATAAAATTTACACAATTTTAATCTTTAAAATTTTATAGAAAAATTCTCAAATACAATTGAGAAATCGGACTTACATAGTCTATTAGTATGGATCCTTGGCTTTAATTTCCCATTGGTCCAAATGAGTGACAAACATAAATGTGCCCACAAATAGCGAAATTCCCTTAGAACTGAATAAAATTTACACAATTTTAATCTTTAAAATTTTATAGAAAAATTCTCAAATACAATTGAGAAATCGGACCATAGTCTATTAGTATGGATCCTTGGCATTAATTTCCCATTGGTCCAAATGAGTGACAAACAAATTTTATAGAAAAATTCTCAAATACAATTGAGAAATCGGACTTACATAGTCTATTAGTATGGATTCTTGGCTTTAATTTCCCATTGGTCCAAATGAGTGACAAACAAATTTTATAGAAAAATTCTCAAATACAATTGAGAAATCGGACTTACATAGTCTATTAGTATGGATCCTTGGCTTTAATTTCCCATTGGTCCAAATGAGTGACAAACAAATTTTATAGAAAAATTCTCAAATACAATTGAGAAATCGGACTTACATAGTCTATTAGTATGGATTCTTGGCTTTAATTTCCCATTGGTCCAAATGAGTGACAAACAAATTTTATAGAAAAATTCTCAAATACAATTGAGAAATCGGACTTACATAGTCTATTAGTATGGATCCTTGGCTTTAATTTCCCATTGGTCCAAATGAGTGACAAACAAATTTTATAGAAAAATTCTCAAATACAATTGAGAAATCGGACTTACATAGTCTATTAGTATGGATCCTTGGCTTTAATTTCCCATTGGTCCAAATGAGCGACAAACATAAATGTGCCCACAAATAGCGAAATTCCCTTAGAACTGAATAAAATTTACACAATTTTAATCTTTAAAATTTTATAGAAAAATTCTCAAATACAATTGAGAAATCGGACTTACATAGTCTATTAGTATGGATCCTTGGCTTTAATTTCCCATTGGTCCAAATGAGCGACAAACATAAATGTGCCCACAAATAGCGAAATTCCCTTAGAACTGAATAAAATTTACACAATTTTAATCTTTAAAATTTTATAGAAAAATTCTCAAATACAATTGAGAAATCGGACTTACATAGTCTATTAGTATGGGTCCTTGGCTTTAATTTCCCATTGGTCCAAATGAGCGACAAACAAATTTTATAGAAAAATTCTCAAATACAATTGAGAAATCGGACTTACATAGTCTATTAGTATGGATTCTTGGCTTTAATTTCCCATTGGTCCAAATGAGCGACAAACATAAATGTGCCCACAAATAGCGAAATTCCCTTAGAACTGAATAAAATTTACACAATTTTAATCTTTAAAATTTTATAGAAAAATTCTCAAATACAATTGAGAAATCGGACTTACATAGTCTATTAGTATGGGTCCTTGGCTTTAATTTCCCATTGGTCCAAATGAGCGACAAACAAATTTTATAGAAAAATTCTCAAACACAATTGAGAAATCGGACTTACATAGTCTATTAGTATGGATTCTTGGCTTTAATTTCCCATTGGTCCAAATGAGCGACAAACATAAATGTGCACACAAATAGCGAAATTCCCTTAGAACTGAATAAAATTTACACAATTTTAATCTTTAAAATTTTATAGAAAAATTCTCAAATACAATTGAGAAATCGGACTTACATAGTCTATTAGTATGGATCCTTGGCATTAATTTCCCATTGGTCCAAATGAGCGACAAACAAATTTTATAGAAAAATTCTCAAATACAATTGAGAAATCGGACTTACATAGTCTATTAGTATGGATTCTTGGCTTTAATTTCCCATTGGTCCAAATGAGCGACAAACATAAATGTGTCCACAAATAGCGAAATTCCCTTAGAACTGAATAAAATTTACACAATTTTAATCTTTAAAATTTTATAGAAAAATTCTCAAATACAATTGGGAAATCGGACTTACATAGTCTATTAGTATGGATCCTTGGCTTTAATTTCCCATTGGTCCAAATGAGTGACAAACAAATTTTATAGAAAAATTCTCAAATACAATTGAGAAATCGGACTTACATAGTCTATTAGTATGGATCCTTGGCATTAATTTCCCATTGGTCCAAATGAGTGACAAACAAATTTTATAGAAAAATTCTCAAATACAATTGAGAAATCGGACTTACATAGTCTATTAGTATGGATTCTTGGCTTTAATTTCCCATTGGTCCAAATGAGTGACAAACAAATTTTATAGAAAAATTCTCAAATACAATTGAGAAATCGGACTTACATAGTCTATTAGTATGGATTCTTGGCTTTAATTTCCCATTGGTCCAAATGAGCGACAAACATAAATGTGCCCACAAATAGCGAAATTCCCTTAGAACTGAATAAAATTTACACAATTTTAATCTTTAAAATTTTATAGAAAAATTCTCAAATACAATTGAGAAATCGGACTTACATAGTCTATTAGTATGGATCCTTGGCTTTAATTTCCCATTGGTCCAAATGAGCGACAAACATAAATGTGCCCACAAATAGCGAAATTCCCTTAGAACTGAATAAAATTTACACAATTTTAATCTTTAAAATTTTATAGAAAAATTCTCAAATACAATTGAGAAATCGGACTTACATAGTCTATTAGTATGGATCCTTGGCTTTAATTTCCCATTGGTCCAAATGAGCGACAAACATAAATGTGCCCACAAATAGCGAAATTCCCTTAGAACTGAATAAAATTTACACAATTTTAATCTTTAAAATTTTATAGAAAAATTCTCAAATACAATTGAGAAATCGGACTTACATAGTCTATTAGTATGGATTCTTGGCTTTAATTTCCCATTGGTCCAAATGAGCGACAAACATAAATGTGCCCACAAATAGCGAAATTCCCTTAGAACTGAATAAAATTTACACAATTTTAATCTTTAAAATTTTATAGAAAAATTCTCAAATACAATTGAGAAATCGGACTTACATAGTCTATTAGTATGGATCCTTGGCTTTAATTTCCCATTGGTCCAAATGAGCGACAAACATAAATGTGCCCACAAATAGCGAAATTCCCTTAGAACTGAATAAAATTTACACAATTTTAATCTTTAAAATTTTATAGAAAAATTCTCAAATACAATTGAGAAATCGGACTTACATAGTCTATTAGTATGGATCCTTGGCTTTAATTTCCCATTGGTCCAAATGAGCGACAAACATAAATGTGCCCACAAATAGCGAAATTCCCTTAGAACTGAATAAAATTTACACAATTTTAATCTTTAAAATTTTATAGAAAAATTCTCAAATACAATTGAGAAATCGGACTTACATAGTCTATTAGTATGGATCCTTGGCTTTAATTTCCCATTGGTCCAAATGAGCGACAAACATAAATGTGCCCACAAATAGCGAAATTCCCTTAGAACTGAATAAAATTTACACAATTTTAATCTTTAAAATTTTATAGAAAAATTCTCAAATACAATTGAGAAATCGGACTTACATAGTCTATTAGTATGGATCCTTGGCTTTAATTTCCCATTGGTCCAAATGAGCGACAAACATAAATGTGCCCACAAATAGCGAAATTCCCTTAGAACTGAATAAAATTTACACAATTTTAATCTTTAAAATTTTATAGAAAAATTCTCAAATACAATTGAGAAATCGGACTTACATAGTCTATTAGTATGGATCCTTGGCTTTAATTTCCCATTGGTCCAAATGAGCGACAAACATAAATGTGCCCACAAATAGCGAAATTCCCTTAGAACTGAATAAAATTTACACAATTTTAATCTTTAAAATTTTATAGAAAAATTCTCAAATACAATTGAGAAATCGGACTTACATAGTCTATTAGTATGGATCCTTGGCTTTAATTTCCCATTGGTCCAAATGAGCGACAAACATAAATGTGCCCACAAATAGCGAAATTCCCTTAGAACTGAATAAAATTTACACAGTTTTAATCTTTAAAATTTTATAGAAAAATTCTCAAATACAATTGAGAAATCGGACTTACATAGTCTATTAGTATGGATCCTTGGCTTTAATTTCCCAATGGTCCAAATGAGCGACAAACATAAATGTGCCCACAAATAGCGAAATTCCCTTAGAACTGAATAAAATTTACACAATTTTAATCTTTAAAATTTTATAGAAAAATTCTCAAATACAATTGAGAAATCGGACTTACATAGTCTATTAGTATGGATCCTTGGCTTTAATTTCCCATTGGTCCAAATGAGCGACAAACATAAATGTGCCCACAAATAGCGAAATTCCCTTAGAACTGAATAAAATTTACACAATTTTAATCTTTAAAATTTTATAGAAAAATTCTCAAATACAATTGAGAAATCGGACTTACATAGTCTATTAGTATGGATCCTTGGCTTTAATTTCCCATTGGTCCAAATGAGTGACAAACATAAATGTGCCCACAAATAGCGAAATTCCCTTAGAACTGAATAAAATTTACACAATTTTAATCTTTAAAATTTTATAGAAAAATTCTCAAATACAATTGAGAAATCGGACCATAGTCTATTAGTATGGATCCTTGGCATTAATTTCCCATTGGTCCAAATGAGTGACAAACAAATTTTATAGAAAAATTCTCAAATACAATTGAGAAATCGGACTTACATAGTCTATTAGTATGGATTCTTGGCTTTAATTTCCCATTGGTCCAAATGAGCGACAAACAAATTTTATAGAAAAATTCTCAAATACAATTGAGAATTTGGACTTACATAGTCTCTTAGTATGGATTCTTGGCTTTAATTTCCCATTGGTCCAAATGAGCGACAAACATAAATGTGCCCACAAATAGCGAAATTCCCTTAGAACTGAATAAAATTTACACAATTTTAATCTTTAAAATTTTATAGAAAAATTCTCAAATACAATTGAGAAATCGGACTTACATAGTCTATTAGTATGGATCCTTGGCTTTAATTTCCCATTGGTCCAAATGAGTGACAAACAAATTTTATAGAAAAATTCTCAAATACAATTGAGAAATCGGACTTACATAGTCTATTAGTATGGATCCTTGGCTTTAATTTCCCATTGGTCCAAATGAGCGACAAACATAAATGTGCCCACAAATAGCGAAATTCCCTTAGAACTGAATAAAATTTACACAATTTTAATCTTTTAAATTTTATAGAAAAATTCTCAAATACAATTGAGAAATCGGACTTACATAGTCTATTAGTATGGATCCTTGGCTTTAATTTCCCATTGGTCCAAATGAGTGACAAACATAAATGTGCCCACAAATAGCGAAATTCCCTTAGAACTGAATAAAATTTACACAATTTTAATCTTTAAAATTTTATAGAAAAATTCTCAAATACAATTAAGAAATCGGACTTACATAGTCTATTAGTATGGATTCTTGGCATTAATTTCCCATTGGTCCAAATGAGTGACAAACAAATTTTATAGAAAAATTCTCAAATACAATTGAGAAATCGGACTTACATAGTCTATTAGTATGGATTCTTGGCTTTAATTTCCCATTGGTCCAAATGAGTGACAAACAAATTTTATAGAAAAATTCTCAAATACAATTGAGAAATCGGACTTACATAGTCTATTAGTATGGATCCTTGGCTTTAATTTCCCATTGGTCCAAATGAGTGACAAACAAATTTTATAGAAAAATTCTCAAATACAATTGAGAAATCGGACTTACATAGTCTATTAGTATGGATCCTTGGCATTAATTTCCCATTGGTCCAAATGAGTGACAAACAAATTTTATAGAAAAATTCTCAAATACAATTGAGAAATCGGACTTACATAGTCTATTAGTATGGATTCTTGGCTTTAATTTCCCTTTGGTCCAAATGAGTGACAAACAAATTTTATAGAAAAATTCTCAAATACAATTGAGAAATCGGACTTACATAGTCTATTAGTATGGATCCTTGGCTTTAATTTCCCATTGGTCCAAATGAGTGACAAACAAATTTTATAGAAAAATTCTCAAATACAATTGAGAAATCGGACTTACATAGTCTATTAGTATGGATTCTTGGCTTTAATTTCCCATTGGTCCAAATGAGTGACAAACAAATTTTATAGAAAAATTCTCAAATACAATTGAGAAATCGGACTTACATAGTCTATTAGTATGGATTCTTGGCTTTAATTTCCCATTGGTCCAAATGAGTGACAAACAAATTTTATAGAAAAATTCTCAAATACAATTGAGAAATCGGACTTACATAGTCTATTAGTATGGATCCTTGGCTTTAATTTCCCATTGGTCTAAATAAGTGACAAACAAATTTTATAGAAAAATTCTCAAATACAATTGAGAAATCGGACTTACATAGTCTATTAGTATGGATTCTTGGCTTTAATTTCCCACTGGTCCAAATGAGCGACAAACATAAATGTGCCTACAAATAGCGAAATTCCCTTGGAACTGAATAAAATTTACACAATTTTAATCTTTAAAATTTTATAGAAAAATTCTCAAATACAATTGAGAAATCGGACTTACCAAGTCTATTAGCATGGATTCTTGGCTTTAATTTCCCATTGATCCAAATGAGTGACAAACAAATTTTATAGAAAAATTCTCAAATACAATTGAGAAATCGGACTTACATAGTCTATTAGTATGGATTCTTGGCTTTAATTTCCCATTGGTCCAAATGAGCGACAAACATAAATGTGCCCACAAATAGCGAAATTCCCTTAGAACTGAATAAAATTTACACAATTTTAATCTTTAAAATTTTATAGAAAAATTCTCAAATACAATTGAGAAATCGGACTTACATAGTTTTTAGTATGGGTCCTTGGCTTTAATTTCCCATTGGTCCAAATGAGCGACAAACAAATTTTATAGAAAAATTCTCAAACACAATTGAGAAATCGGACTTACATAGTCTATTAGTATGGATTCTTGGCTTTAATTTCCCATTGGTCCAAATGAGCGACAAACATAAATGTGCCCACAAATAGCGAAATTCCCTTAGAACTGAATAAAATTTACACAATTTTAATCTTTAAAATTTTATAGAAAAATTCTCAAATACAATTGAGAAATCGGACTTACATAGTCTATTAGTATGGATCCTTGGCATTAATTTCCCATTGGTCCAAATGAGCGACAAACAAATTTTATAGAAAAATTCTCAAATACAATTGAGAAATCGGACTTACATAGTCTATTAGTATGGATTCTTGGCTTTAATTTCCCATTGGTCCAAATGAGCGACAAACATAAATGTGTCCACAAATAGCGAAATTCCCTTAGAACTGAATAAAATTTACACAATTTTAATCTTTAAAATTTTATAGAAAAATTCTCAAATACAATTGGGAAATCGGACTTACATAGTCTATTAGTATGGATCCTTGGCTTTAATTTCCCATTGGTCCAAATGAGTGACAAACAAATTTTATAGAAAAATTCTCAAATACAATTGAGAAATCGGACTTACATAGTCTATTAGTATGGATCCTTGGCTTTAATTTCCCATTGGTCCAAATGAGCGACAAACAAATTTTATAGAAAAATTCTCAAATACAATTGAGAAATCGGACTTACATAGTCTATTAGTATGGATTCTTGGCTTTAATTTCCCATTGGTCCAAATGAGCGACAAACATAAATGTGCCCACAAATAGCGAAATTCCCTTAGAACTGAATAAAATTTACACAATTTTAATCTTTAAAATTTTATAGAAAAATTCTCAAATACAATTGAGAAATCGGACTTACATAGTCTATTAGTATGGATCCTTGGCTTTAATTTCCCATTGGTCCAAATGAGCGACAAACAAATTTTATAGAAAAATTCTCAAATACAATTGAGAAATCGGACTTACATAGTCTATTAGTATGGATCCTTGGCTTTAATTTCCCATTGGTCCAAATGAGTGACAAACAAATTTTATAGAAAAATTCTTATATACAATTGAGAAATCGGACTTACATAGTCTATTAGTATGGATCCTTGGCTTTAATTTCCCATTGGTCCAAATGAGCGACAAACAGAAATGTGCCCACAAATAGCGAAATTCCCTTAGAACTGAATAAAATTTACACAATTTTAATCTTTAAAATTTTATAGAAAAATTCTCAAATACAATTGAGAAATCGGACTTACATAGTCTATTAGTATGGATCCTTGGCTTTAATTTCCCATTGGTCCAAATGAGCGACAAACATAAATGTGCCTACAAATAGCGAAATTCCCTTAGAACTGAATAAAATTTACACAATTTTAATCTTTAAAATTTTATAGAAAAATTCTCAAATACAATTGAGAAATCGGACTTACATAGTCTATTAGTATGGATCCTTGGCTTTAATTTCCCATTGGTCCAAATGAGCGACAAACATAAATGTGCCCACAAATAGCGAAATTCCCTTAGAACTGAATAAAATTTACACAATTTTAATCTTTAAAATTTTATAGAAAAATTCTCAAATACAATTGAGAAATCGGACTTACATAGTCTATTAGTATGGATCCTTGGCTTTAATTTCCCATTGGTCCAAATGAGTGACAAACAAATTTTATAGAAAAATTCTCAAATACAATTGAGAAATCGGACTTACATAGTCTATTAGTATTGATTCTTGGCTTTAATTTCCCATTGATCCAAATGAGTGACAAACAAATTTTATAGAAAAATTCTCAAATACAATTGAGAAATCGGACTTACATAGTCTATTAGTATGGATCCTTGGCTTTAATTTCCCATTGGTCCAAATGAGTGACAAACAAATTTTATAGAAAAATTCTCAAATACAATTGAGAAATCGGACTTACATGGTCTATTAGTATGGATTCTTGGCTTTAATTTCCCATTGGTCCAAATGAGCGACAAACATAAATGTGCCCACAAATAGCGAAATTCCCTTAGAACTGAATAAAATTTACACAATTTTAATCTTTAAAATTTTACAGAAAAATTCTCAAATACAATTGAGAAATCGGACTTACATAGTCTATTAGTATGGATCCTTGGCTTTAATTTCCCATTGGTCCAAATGAGTGACAAACAAATTTTATAGAAAAATTCTCAAATACAATTGAGAAATCGGACTTACATAGTCTATTAGTATGGATTCTTGGCTTTAATTTCCCATTGGTCCAAATGAGCGACAAACATAAATGTGCCCACAAATAGCGAAATTCCCTTAGAACTGAATAAAATTTACACAATTTTAATCTTTAAAATTTTATAGAAAAATTCTCAAATACAATTGAGAAATCGGACTTACATAGTCTATTAGTATGGATCCTTGGCTTTAATTTCCCATTGGTCTAAATAAGTGACAAACAAATTTTATAGAAAAATTCTCAAATACAATTGAGAAATCGGACTTACATAGTCTATTAGTATGGATTCTTGGCTTTAATTTCCCATTGGTCCAAATGAGCGACAAACATAAATGTGCCCACAAATAGCGAAATTCCCTTAGAACTGAATAAAATTTACACAATTTTAATCTTTAAAATTTTATAGAAAAATTCTCAAATACAATTGAGAAATCGGACTTACATAGTCTATTAGTATGGATCCTTGGCTTTTATTTCCCATTGGTCTAAATGAG
Source organism: Lypha dubia (assembly GCA_947311025.1). Taxonomy (NCBI): domain Eukaryota; kingdom Metazoa; phylum Arthropoda; class Insecta; order Diptera; family Tachinidae; genus Lypha; species Lypha dubia. Next base: position 114,028,066 of record OX371261.1, on the reverse strand, counting down.
TGACAAACAAATTTTATAGAAAAATTCTCAAATACAATTGAGAAATCGGACTTACATAGTCTATTAGTATGGATCCTTGGCTTTAATTTCCCATTGGTCCAAATGAGTGACAAACAAATTTTATAGAAAAATTCTCAAATACAATTGAGAAATCGGACTTACATAGTCTATTAGTATGGATTCTTGGCTTTAATTTCCCATTGGTCCAAATGAGCGACAAACATAAATGTGCCTACAAATAGCGAAATTCCCTTAGAACTGAATAAAATTTACACAATTTTAATCTTTAAAATTTTATAGAAAAATTCTCAAATACAATTGAGAAATCGGACTTACATAGTCTATTAGTATGGATCCTTGGCTTTAATTTCCCATTGGTCCAAATGAGTGACAAACATAAATGTGCCCACAAATAGCGAAATTCCCTTAGAACTGAATAAAATTTACACAATTTTAATCTTTAAAATTTTATAGAAAAATTCTCAAATACAATTGAGAAATCGGACTTACATAGTCTATTAGTATGGATTCTTGGCTTTAATTTCCCATTGGTCCAAATGAGCGACAAACATAAATGTGCCCACAAATAGCGAAATTCCCTTAGAACTGAATAAAATTTACACAATTTTAATCTTTAAAATTTTATAGAAAAATTCTCAAATACAATTGAGAAATCGGACTTACATAGTCTATTAGTATGGATCCTTGGCTTTAATTTCCCATTGGTCCAAATGAGTGACAAACATAAATGTGCCCACAAATAGCGAAATTCCCTTAGAACTGAATAAAATTTACACAATTTTAATCTTTAAAATTTTATAGAAAAATTCTCAAATACAATTGAGAAATCGGACTTACATAGTCTATTAGTATGGATTCTTGGCTTTAATTTCCCATTGGTCCAAATGAGCGACAAACATAAATGTGCCCACAAATAGCGAAATTCCCTTAGAACTGAATAAAATTTACACAATTTTAATCTTTAAAATTTTATAGAAAAATTCTCAAATACAATTGAGAAATCGGACTTACATAGTCTATTAGTATGGATCCTTGGCTTTTATTTCCCATTGGTCTAAATGAGTGACAAACAAATTTTATAGAAAAATTCTCAAATACAATTGAGAAATCGGACTTACATAGTCTATTAGTATGGATCCTTGGCTTTAATTTCCCATTGGTCCAAATGAGTGACAAACAAATTTTATAGAAAAATTCTCAAATACAATTGAGAAATCGGACTTACATAGTCTATTAGTATGGATTCTTGGCTTTAATTTCCCATTGGTCCAAATGAGCGACAAACATAAATGTGCCTACAAATAGCGAAATTCCCTTAGAACTGAATAAAATTTACACAATTTTAATCTTTAAAATTTTATAGAAAAATTCTCAAATACAATTGAGAAATCGGACTTACATAGTCTATTAGTATGGATCCTTGGCTTTAATTTCCCATTGGTCCAAATGAGTGACAAACAAATTTTATAGAAAAATTCTAAAATACAATTGAGAAATCGGACTTACATAGTCTATTAGTATGGATTCTTGGCTTTAATTTCCCATTGGTCCAAATGAGCGACAAACATTAATGTGCCTACAAATAGCGAAATTCCCTTAGAACTGAATAAAATTTACACAATTTTAATCTTTAAAATTTTATAGAAAAATTCTCAAATACAATTGAGAAATCGGACTTACATAGTCTATTAGTATGGATCCTTGGCTTTAATTTCCCATTGGTCCAAATGAGCGACAAACATAAATGTGCCCACAAATAGCGAAATTCCCTTAGAACTGAATAAAATTTACACAATTTTAATCTTTAAAATTTTATAGAAAAATTCTCAAATACAATTGAGAAATCGGACTTACATAGTCTATTAGTATGGATCCTTGGCTTTAATTTCCCATTGGTCCAAATGAGCGACAAACATAAATGTGCCCACAAATAGCGAAATTCCCTTAGAACTTAATAAAATTTACACAATTTTAATCTTTAAAATTTTATAGAAAAATTCTCAAATACAATTGAGAAATCGGACTTACATAGTCTATTAGTATGGATCCTTGGCTTTAATTTCCCATTGGTCCAAATGAGTGACAAACAAATTTTATAGAAAAATTCTAAAATACAATTGAGAAATCGGACTTACATAGTCTATTAGTATGGATTCTTGGCTTTAATTTCCCATTGGTCCAAATGAGCGACAAACATAAATGTGCCTACAAATAGCGAAATTCCCTTAGAACTGAATAAAATTTACACAATTTTAATCTTTAAAATTTTATAGAAAAATTCTCAAATACAATTGAGAAATCGGACTTACATAGTCTATTAGTATGGATCCTTGGCTTTAATTTCCCATTGGTCCAAATGAGTGACAAACAAATTTTATAGAAAAATTCTCAAATACAATTGAGAAATCGGACTTACATAGTCTATTAGTATGGATTCTTGGCTTTAATTTCCCATTGGTCCAAATGAGCGACAAACATAAATGTGCCTACAAATAGCGAAATTCCCTTAGAACTGAATAAAATTTACACAATTTTAATCTTTAAAATTTTATAGAAAAATTCTCAAATACAATTGAGAAATCGAACTTACATAGTCTATTAGTATGGATCCTCGGCTTTAATTTCCCATTGGTCCAAATGAGTGACAAACAAATTTTATAGAAAAATTCTTAAATACAATTGAGAAATCGGACTTACATAGTCTATTAGTATTGATTCTTGGCTTTAATTTCCCATTGGTCCAAATGAGCGACAAACATAAATGTGCCTACAAATAGCGAAATTCCCTTAGAACTGAATAAAATTTACACAATTTTAATCTTTAAAATTTTATAGAAAAATTCTCAAATACAATTGAGAAATCGGACTTACATAGTCTATTAGTATGGATTCTTGGCTTTAATTTCCCATTGGTCCAAATGAGCAACAAACATAAATGTGCCTAGAAATAGCGAAATTCCCTTAGAACTGAATAAAATTTACACAATTTTAATCTTTAAAATTTTATAGAAAAATTCTCAAATACAATTGAGAAATCGGACTTACATAGTCTATTAGTATGGATCCTTGGCTTTAATTTCCCATTGGTCCAAATGAGTGACAAACAAATTTTATAGAAAAATTCTCAAATACAATTGAGAAATCGGACTTACATAGTCTATTAGTATGGATCCTTGGCTTTAATTTCCCATTGGTCCAAATGAGTGACAAACAAATTTTATAGAAAAATTCTCAAATACAATTGAGAAATCGGACTTACATAGTCTATTAGTATGGTTCCTTGGCTTTAATTTCCCATTGGTCCAAATGAGTGACAAACAAATTTTATAGAAAAATTCTCAAATACAATTGAGAAATCGGACTTACATAGTCTATTAGTATGGTTCCTTGGCTTTAATTTCCCATTGGTCAAAATGAGCGACAAACATAAATGTGCCTACAAATAGCGAAATTCCCTTAGAACTGAATAAAATTTACACAATTTTAATCTTTAAAATTTTATAGAAAAATTCTCAAATACAATTAAGAAATCGGACTTACATAGTCTATTAGTATGGATCCTTGGCTTTAATTTCCCATTGGTCCAAATGAGTGACAAACAAATTTTATAGAAAAATTCTTAAATACAATTGAGAAATCGGACTTACATAGTCTATTAGTATTGATTCTTGGCTTTAATTTCCCATTGGTCCAAATGAGCGACAAACATAAATGTGCCTACAAATAGCGAAATTCCCTTAGAACTGAATAAAATTTACACAATTTTAATCTTTAAAATTTTATAGAAAAATTCTCAAATACAATTGAGAAATCGGACTTACATAGTCTATTAGTATGGATCCTTGGCTTTAATTTCCCATTGGTCCAAATGAGTGACAAACAAATTTTATAGAAAAATTCTCAAATACAATTGAGAAATCGGACTTACATAGTCTATTAGCATGGATTCTTGGCTTTAATTTCCCATTGGTCAAAATGAGCGACAAACATAAATGTGCCTACAAATAGCGAAATTCCCTTAGAACTGAATAAAATTTACACAATTTTAATCTTTAAAATTTTATAGAAAAATTCTCAAATACAATTGAGAAATCGGACTTACATAGTCTATTAGTATGGATTCTTGGCTTTAATTTCCCATTGGTCAAAATGAGCGACAAACATAAATGTGCCTACAAATAGCGAAATTCCCTTAGAACTGAATAAAATTTACACAATTTTAATCTTTAAAATTTTATAGAAAAATTCTCAAATACAATTGAGAATTTGGACTTACATAGTCTATTAGTATGGATCCTTGGCTTTAATTTCCCATTGGTCCAAAGGAGTGACAAACAAATTTTATAGAAAAATTCTCAAATACAATTGAGAAATCGGACTTACATAGTCTATTAGCATGGATTCTTGGCTTTAATTTCCCATTGGTCCAAATGAGCGACAAACATAAATGTGCCTACAAATAGCGAAATTCCCTTAGAACTGAATAAAATTTACACAATTTTAATCTTTAAAATTTTATAGAAAAATTCTCAAATACAATTGAGAAATCGGACTTACATAGTCTATTAGTATGGATCCTTGGCTTTAATTTCCCATTGGTCCAAATGAGTGACAAACAAATTTTATAGAAAAATTCTCAAATACAATTCAGAAATCGGAACACATAGTCTATTAGCATGGATTCTTGGCTTTAATTTCCCATTGGTCCAAATGAGCGACAAACATAAATGTGCCTACAAATAGCGAAATTCCCTTAGAACTGAATAAAATTTACACAATTTTAATCTTTAAAATTTTATAGAAAAATTCTCAAATACAATTGAGAAATCGGACTTACATAGTCTATTAGTATGGATTCTTGGCTTTAATTTCCCATTGGTCCAAATGAGCAACAAACATAAATGTGCCTACAAATAGCGAAATTCCCTTAGAACTGAATAAAATTTACACAATTTTAATCTTTAAAATTTTATAGAAAAATTCTCAAATACAATTGAGAAATCGGACTTACATAGTCTATTAGTATGGATCCTTCGCTTTAATTTCCTATTGGTCCAAATGAGTGACAAACAAATTTTATAGAAAAATTCTCAAATACAATTGAGAAATCGGACTTACCAAGTCTATTAGCATGGATTCTTGGCTTTAATTTCCCATTGGTCCAAATGAGCGACAAACATAAATGTGCCTACAAATAGCGAAATTCCCTTAGAACTGAATAAAATTTACACAATTTTAATCTTTAAAATTTTATAGAAAAATTCTCAAATACAATTGAGAAATCCGACTTACATAGTCTATTAGTATGGATTCTTGGCTTTAATTTCCCATTGGTCCAAATGAGCGACAAACATAAATGTGCCTACAAATAGCGAAATTCCCTTAGAACTGAATAAAATTTACACAATTTTAATCTTTAAAATTTTATAGAAAAATTCTCAAATACAATTGAGAAATCGGACTTACATAGTCTATTAGTATGGATCCTTCGCTTTAATTTCCCATTGGTCCAAATGAGTGACAAACAAATTTTATAGAAAAATTCTCAAATACAATTGAGAAATCGGACTTACCAAGTCTATTAGCATAGATTCTTGGCTTTAATTTCCCATTGGTCCAAATGAGCGACAAACATAAATGTGCCTACAAATAGCGAAATTCCCTTAGAACTGAATAAAATTTACACAATTTTAATCTTTAAAATTTTATAGAAAAATTCTCAAATACAATTGAGAAATCGGACTTACATAGTCTATTAGCATGGATTCTTGGCTTTAATTTCCCATTGGTCCAAATGAGCGACAAACATAAATGTGCCTACAAATAGCGAAATTCCCTTAGACCTGAATAAAATTTACACAATTTTAATCTTTAAAATTTTATAGAAAAATTCTCAAATACAATTGAGAAATCGGACTTACATAGTCTATTAGTATGGATCCTTGGCTTTAATTTCCCATTGGTCCAAATGAGTGACAAACAAATTTTATAGAAAAATTCTCAAATACAATTGAGAAATCGGACTTACATAGTCTATTAGTATGGATCCTTGGCTTTAATTTCCCATTGGTCCAAATGAGTGACAAACAAATTTTATAGAAAAACTCTCAAATACAATTGAGAAATCGGACTTACATAGTCTATTAGTATGGATCCTTGGCTTTAATTTCCCATTGGTCCAAATGAGTGACAAACAAATTTTATAGAAAAATTCTCAAATACAATTGAGAAATCGGACTTACATAGTCTATTAGCATGGATTCTTGGCTTTAATTTCCCATTGGTCCAAATGAGCGACAAACATAAATGTGCCTACAAATAGCGAAATTCCCTTAGACCTGAATAAAATTTACACAATTTTAATCTTTAAAATTTTATAGAAAAATTCTCAAATACAATTGAGAAATCGGACTTACATAGTCTATTAGTATGGATCCTTGGCTTTAATTTCCCATTGGTCTAAATGAGTGACAAACAAATTTTATAGAAAAATTCTCAAATACAATTGAGAAATCGGACTTACATAGTCTATTAGTATGGATTCTTGGCTTTAATTTCCCATTGGTCCAAATGAGCGACAAACATAAATGTGCCTACAAATAGCGAAATTCCCTTAGACCTGAATAAAATTTACACAATTTTAATCTTTAAAATTTTATAGAAAAATTCTCAAATACAATTGAGAAATCGGACTTACATAGTCTATTAGTATGGATCCTTGGCTTTAATTTCCCATTGGTCTAAATGAGTGACAAACAAATTTTATAGAAAAATTCTCAAATACAATTGAGAAATCGGACTTACATAGTCTATTAGTATGGATTCTTGGCTTTAATTTCCCATTGGTCCAAATGAGCGACAAACATAAATGTGCCTACAAATAGCGAAATTCCCTTAGACCTGAATAAAATTTACACAATTTTAATCTTTAAAATTTTATAGAAAAATTCTCAAATACAATTGAGAAATCGGACTTACATAGTCTATTAGTATGGATCCTTGGCTTTAATTTCCCATTGGTCTAAATGAGTGACAAACAAATTTTATAGAAAAATTCTCAAATACAATTGAGAAATCGGACTTACATAGTCTATTAGCATGGATTCTTGGCTTTAATTTCCCATTGGTCCAAATGAGCGACAAACATAAATGTGCCTACAAATAGCGAAATTCCCTTAGACCTGAATAAAATTTACACAATTTTAATCTTTAAAATTTTATAGAAAAATTCTCAAATACAATTGAGAAATCGGACTTACATAGTCTATTAGTATGGATTCTTGGCTTTAATTTCCCATTGGTCCAAATGAGCGACAAACATAAATGTGCCTACAAATAGCGAAATTCCCTTAGACCTGAATAAAATTTACACAATTTTAATCTTTAAAATTTTATAGAAAAATTCTCAAATACAATTGAGAAATCGGACTTACATAGTCTATTAGTATGGATCCTTGGCTTTAATTTCCCATTGGTCTAAATGAGTGACAAACAAATTTTATAGAAAAATTCTCAAATACAATTGAGAAATCGGACTTACATAGTCTATTAGTATGGATTCTTGGCTTTAATTTCCCATTGGTCTAAATGAGCGACAAACATAAATGTGCCTACAAATAGCGAAATTCCCTTAGAACTGAATAAAATTTACACAATTTTAATCTTTAAAATTTTATAGAAAAATTCTCAAATACAATTGAGAAATCGGACTTACATAGTCTATTAGCATGGATTCTTGGCTTTAATTTCCCATTGGTCCAAATGAGCGACAAACATAAATGTGCCTACAAATAGCGAAATTCCCTTAGACCTGAATAAAATTTACACAATTTTAATCTTTAAAATTTTATAGAAAAATTCTCAAATACAATTGAGAAATCGGACTTACATAGTCTATTAGTATGGATTCTTGGCTTTAATTTCCCATTGGTCCAAATGAGCGACAAACATAAATGTGCCTACAAATAGCGAAATTCCCTTAGAACTGAATAAAATTTACACAATTTTAATCTTTAAAATTTTATAGAAAAATTCTCAAATACAATTGAGAAATCGGACTTACATAGTCTATTAGTATGGATTCTTGGCTTTAATTTCCCATTGGTCCAAATGAGCGACAAACATAAATGTGCCTACAAATAGCGAAATTCCCTTAGAACTGAATAAAATTTACACAATTTTAATCTTTAAAATTTTATAGAAAAATTCTCAAATACAATTGAGAAATCGGACTTACATAGTCTATTAGTATGGATTCTTGGCTTTAATTTCCCATTGGTCCAAATGAGCGACAAACATAAATGTGCCTACAAATAGCGAAATTCCCTTAAAACTGAATAAAATTTACACAATTTTAATCTTTAAAATTTTATAGAAAAATTCTCAAATACAATTGAGAAATCGGACTTACATAGTCTATTAGTATGGATTCTTGGCTTTAATTTCCCATTGGTCCAAATGAGCGACAAACATAAATGTGCCTAGAAATAGCGAAATTCCCTTAGAACTGAATAAAATTTACACAATTTTAATCTTTAAAATTTTATAGAAAAATTCTCAAATACAATTGAGAAATCGGACTTACATAGTCTATTAGTATGGATTCTTGGCTTTAATTTCCCACTGGTCCAAATGAGCGACAAACATAAATGTGCCTACAAATAGCGAAATTCCCTTAGAACTGAATAAAATTTACACAATTTTAATCTTTAAAATTTTATAGAAAAATTCTCAAATACAATTGAGAAATCGGACTTACATAGTCTATTAGTATGGATTCTTGGCTTTAATTTCCCATTGGTCCAAATGAGCGACAAACATAAATGTGCCTACAAATAGCGAAATTCCCTTAGAACTGAATAAAATTTACACAATTTTAATCTTTAAAATTTTATAGAAAAATTCTCAAATACAATTGAGAAATCGGACTTACATAGTCTATTAGTATGGATTCTTGGCTTTAATTTCCCATTGGTCCAAATGAGCGACAAACATAAATGTGCCTACAAATAGCGAAATTCCCTTAGAACTGAATAAAATTTACACAATTTTAATCTTTAAAATTTTATAGAAAAATTCTCAAATACAATTGAGAAATCGGACTTACATAGTCTATTAGTATGGATTCTTGGCTTTAATTTCCCATTGGTCCAAATGAGCGTCAAACATAAATGTGCCCACAAATAGCGAAATTCCCTTAGAACTGAATAAAATTTACACAATTTTAATCTTTAAAATTTTATAGAAAAATTCTTAAATACAATTGAGAAATCGGACTTACATAGTCTGTTAGTATGGATCCTTGGCTTTAATTTCCCATTGGTCCAAATGAGCGACAAACATAAATGTGCCTACAAATAGCGAAATTCCCTTAGAACTGAATAAAATTTACACAATTTTAATCTTTAAATTTTTATAGAAAAATTCTCAAATACAATTGAGAAATCGGACTTACATAGTCTGTTAGTATGGATCCTTGGCTTTAATTTCCCATTGGTCCAAATGAGCGACAAACATAAATGTGCCTACAAATAGCGAAATTCCCTTAGAACTGAATAAAATTTACACAATTTTAATCTTTAAAATTTTATAGAAAAATTCTCAAATACATATGAGAAATCGGACTTACATAGTCTATTAGTATGGATCCTTGGCTTTAATTTCCCATTGGTCCAAATGAGCGACAAACATAAATGTGCCCACAAATAGCGAAATTCCCTTAGAACTGAATAAAATTTACACAATTTTAATCTTTAAAATTTTTTAGAAAAATTCTCAAATACAATTGAGAAATCGGACTTACATAGTCTATTAGTATGGATTCTTGGCTTTAATTTCCCATTGGTCCAAATGAGCGACAAACATAAATGTGCCTACAAATAGCGAAATTCCCTTAGAACTGAATAAAATTTACACAATTTTAATCTTTAAAATTTTATAGAAAAATTCTCAAATACAATTGAGAAATCGGACTTACATAGTCTATTAGTATGGATTCTTGGCTTTAATTTCCCATTGGTCCAAATGAGCGACAAACAAATTTTATAGAAAAATTCTCAAATACAATTGAGAAATCGGACTTACATAGTCTATTAGTATGGATCCTTGGCTTTAATTTCCCATTGGTCCAAGTGAGCGACAAACATAAATGTGCCCACAAATAGCGAAATTCCCTTAGAACTGAATAAAATTTACACAATTTTAATCTTTAAAATTTTATAGAAAAATTCTCAAATACAATTGAGAAATCGGACTTACATAGTCTATTAGTATGGATCCTTGGCTTTAATTTCCCATTGGTCCAAATGAGTGACAAACAAATTTTATAGAAAAATTCTCAAATACAATTGAGAAATCGGACTTACATAGACTATTAGCATGGATTCTTGGCTTTAATTTCCCATTGGTCCAAATGAGCGACAAACATAAATGTGCCTACAAATAGCGAAATTCCCATAGAACTGAATAAAATTTACACAATTTTAATCTTTAAAATTTTATAGAAAAATTCTCAAATACAATTGAGAAATCGGACTTACATAGTCTATTAGCATGGATTCTTGGCTTTAATTTCCCATTGGTCCAAATGAGCGACAAACATAAATGTGCCTACAAATAGCGAAATTCCCATAGAACTGAATAAAATTTACACAATTTTAATCTTTAAAATTTTATAGAAAAATTCTCAAATACAATTGAGAAATCGGACTTACATAGTCTATTAGTATGGATTCTTGGCTTTAATTTCCCATTGGTCAAAATGAGCGACAAACATAAATGTGCCTACAAATAGCGAAATTCCCTTAGAACTGAATAAAATTTACACAATTTTAATCTTTAAAATTTTATAGAAAAATTCTCAAATACAATTGAGAAATCGGACTTACATAGTCTATTAGCATGGATTCTTGGCTTTAATTTCCCATTGGTCCAAATGAGCGACAAACATAAATGTGCCTACAAATAGCGAAATTCCCTTAGAACTGAATAAAATTTACACAATTTTAATCTTTAAAATTTTATAGAAAAATTCTCAAATACAATTGAGAAATCGGACTTACATAGTCTATTAGTATGGATCCTTGGCTTTAATTTCCCATTGGTCCAAATGAGCGACAAACATAAATGTGCCTACAAATAGCGAAATTCCCTTAGAACTGAAAAAAATTTACACAATTTTAATCTTTAAAATTTCATAGAAAAATTCTCAAATACAATTGAGAAATCGGACTTACATAGTCTATTAGTATGGATCCTTGGCTTTAATTTCCCATTGGTCCAAATGAGTGACAAACAAATTTTATAGAAAAATTCTCAAATACAATTGAGAAATCGGACTTACATAGTCTATTAGCATTGATTCTTGGCTTTAATTTCCCATTGGTCCAAATGAGCGACAAACATAAATGTGCCTACAAATAGCGAAATTCCCTTAGAACTGAATAAAATTTACACAATTTTAATCTTTAAAATTTTATAGAAAAATTCTCAAATACAATTGAGAAATCGGACTTACATAGTCTATTAGTATGGATCCTTGGCTTTAATTTCCCATTGGTCCAAATGAGCGACAAACATAAATGTGCCCACAAATAGCGAAATTCCCTTAGAACTGAATAAAATTTACACAATTTTAATCTTTAAAATTTTATAGAAAAATTCTCAAATACAATTGAGAAATCGGACTTACATAGTCTATTAGTATGGATCCTTCGCTTTAATTTCCCATTGGTCCAAATGAGTGACAAACAAATTTTATAGAAAAACTCTCAAATACAATTGAGAAATCGGACTTACATAGTCTATTAGTATGGATCCTTGGCTTTAATTTCCCATTGGTCCAAATGAGTGACAAACAAATTTTATAGAAAAATTCTCAAATACAATTGAGAAATCGGACTTACATAGTCTATTAGCATGGATTCTTGGCTTTAATTTCCCATTGGTCCAAATGAGCGACAAACATAAATGTGCCTACAAATAGCGAAATTCCCTTAGACCTGAATAAAATTTACACAATTTTAATCTTTAAAATTTTATAGAAAAATTCTCAAATACAATTGAGAAATCGGACTTACATAGTCTATTAGTATGGATCCTTGGCTTTAATTTCCCATTGGTCTAAATGAGTGACAAACAAATTTTATAGAAAAATTCTCAAATACAATTGAGAAATCGGACTTACATAGTCTATTAGTATGGATTCTTGGCTTTAATTTCCCATTGGTCTAAATGAGTGACAAACAAATTTTATAGAAAAATTCTCAAATACAATTGAGAAATCGGACTTACATAGTCTATTAGTATGGATCCTTGGCTTTAATTTCCCATTGGTCCAAATGAGTGACAAACAAATTTTATAGAAAAATTCTCAAATACAATTGAGAAATCGGACTTACATAGTCTATTAGTATGGATCCTTGGCTTTAATTTCCCATTGGTCCAAATGAGTGACAAACAAATTTTATAGAAAAATTCTCAAATACAATTGAGAAATCGGACTTACATAGTCTATTAGTATGGATCCTTGGCTTTAATTTCCCATTGGTCCAAATGAGTGACAAACAAATTTTATAGAAAAACTCTCAAATACAATTGAGAAATCGGACTTACATAGTTTATTAGTATGGATCCTTGGCTTTAATTTCCCATTGGTCCAAATGAGTGACAAACAAATTTTATAGAAAAATTCTCAAATACAATTGAGAAATCGGACTTACATAGTCTATTAGCATGGATTCTTGGCTTTAATTTCCCATTGGTCCAAATGAGCGACAAACAAATTTTATAGAAAAATTCTCAAATACAATTGAGAAATCGGACTTACATAGTCTATTAGTATGGATTCTTGGCTTTAATTTCCCATTGGTCCAAATGAGCGACAAACATAAATGTGCCTACAAATAGCGAAATTCCCTTAGACCTGAATAAAATTTACACAATTTTAATCTTTAAAATTTTATAGAAAAATTCTCAAATACAATTGAGAAATCGGACTTACATAGTCTATTAGTATGGATTCTTGGCTTTAATTTCCCATTGGTCCAAATGAGCGACAAACATAAATGTGCCTACAAATAGCGAAATTCCCTTAGACCTGAATAAAATTTACACAATTTTAATCTTTAAAATTTTATAGAAAAATTCTCAAATACAATTGAGAAATCGGACTTACATAGTCTATTAGTATGGATCCTTCGCTTTAATTTCCCATTGGTCCAAATGAGTGACAAACAAATTTTATAGAAAAACTCTCAAATACAATTGAGAAATCGGACTTACATAGTCTATTAGTATGGATCCTTGGCTTTAATTTCCCATTGGTCCAAATGAGTGACAAACAAATTTTATAGAAAAATTCTCAAATACAATTGAGAAATCGGACTTACATAGTCTATTAGCATGGATTCTTGGCTTTAATTTCCCATTGGTCCAAATGAGCGACAAACATAAATGTGCCTACAAATAGCGAAATTCCCTTAGACCTGAATAAAATTTACACAATTTTAATCTTTAAAATTTTATAGAAAAATTCTCAAATACAATTGAGAAATCGGACTTACATAGTCTATTAGTATGGATCCTTGGCTTTAATTTCCCATTGGTCTAAATGAGTGACAAACAAATTTTATAGAAAAATTCTCAAATACAATTGAGAAATCGGACTTACATAGTCTATTAGTATGGATTCTTGGCTTTAATTTCCCATTGGTCTAAATGAGTGACAAACAAATTTTATAGAAAAATTCTCAAATACAATTGAGAAATCGGACTTACATAGTCTATTAGTATGGATCCTTGGCTTTAATTTCCCATTGGTCCAAATGAGTGACAAACAAATTTTTAGAAAAATTCTCAAATACAATTGAGAAATCGGACTTACATAGTCTATTAGTATGGATCCTTGGCTTTAATTTCCCATTGGTCCAAATGAGTGACAAACAAATTTTATAGAAAAATTCTCAAATACAATTGAGAAATCGGACTTACATAGTCTATTAGTATGGATCCTTGGCTTTAATTTCCCATTGGTCCAAATGAGTGACAAACAAATTTTATAGAAAAACTCTCAAATACAATTGAGAAATCGGACTTACATAGTCTATTAGTATGGATCCTTGGCTTTAATTTCCCATTGGTCCAAATGAGTGACAAACAAATTTTATAGAAAAATTCTCAAATACAATTGAGAAATCGGACTTACATAGTCTATTAGCATGGATTCTTGGCTTTAATTTCCCATTGGTCCAAATGAGCGACAAACAAATTTTATAGAAAAATTCTCAAATACAATTGAGAAATCGGACTTACATAGTCTATTAGTATGGATTCTTGGCTTTAATTTCCCATTGGTCCAAATGAGCGACAAACATAAATGTGCCTACAAATAGCGAAATTCCCTTAGACCTGAATAAAATTTACACAATTTTAATCTTTAAAATTTTATAGAAAAATTCTCAAATACAATTGAGAAATCGGACTTACATAGTCTATTAGTATGGATTCTTGGCTTTAATTTCCCATTGGTCCAAATGAGCGACAAACATAAATGTGCCTACAAATAGCGAAATTCCCTTAGACCTGAATAAAATTTACACAATTTTAATCTTTAAAATTTTATAGAAAAATTCTCAAATAGAATTGAGAAATCGGACTTACATAGTCTATTAGTATGGATCCTTGGCTTTAATTTCCCATTGGTCTAAATGAGTGACAAACAAATTTTATAGAAAAATTCTCAAATACAATTGAGAAATCGGACTTACATAGTCTATTAGTATGGATTCTTGGCTTTAATTTCCCATTGGTCCAAATGAGCGACAAACATAAATGTGCCTACAAATAGCGAAATTCCCTTAGACCTGAATAAAATTTACACAATTTTAATCTTTAAAATTTTATAGAAAAATTCTCAAATACAATTGAGAAATCGGACTTACATAGTCTATTAGTATGGATTTTTGGCTTTAATTTCCCATTGGTCCAAATGAGCGACAAACATAAATGTGCCTACAAATAGCGAAATTCCCTTAGAACTGAATAAAATTTACACAATTTTAATCTTTAAAATTTTATAGAAAAATTCTCAAATACAATTGAGAAATCGGACTTACATAGTCTATTAGTATGGATCCTTGGCTTTAATTTCCCATTGGTCCAAATGAGTGACAAACAAATTTTATAGAAAAATTCTCAAATACAATTGAGAAATCGGACTTACATAGTCTATTAGTATGGATCCTTGGCTTTAATTTCCCATTGGTCCAAATGAGTGACAAACAAATTTTATAGAAAAATTCTCAAATACAATTGAGAAATCGGACTTACATAGTCTATTAGTATGGATTCTTGGCTTTAATTTCCCATTGGTCCAAATGAGCGACAAACATAAATGTGCCCACAAATAGCGAAATTCCCTTAGAACTGAATAAAATTTACACAATTTTAATCTTTAAAATTTTATAGAAAAATTCTCAAATACAATTGAGAAATCGGACTTACATAGTCTATTAGTATGGATCCTTGGCTTTAATTTCCCATTGGTCCAAATGAGTGACAAACAAATTTTATAGAAAAATTCTCAAATACAATTGAGAAATCGGACTTACATAGTCTATTAGTATGGATTCTTGGCTTTAATTTCCCATTGGTCTAAATGAGCGACAAACATAAATGTGCCTACAAATAGCGAAATTCCCTTAGAACTGAATAAAATTTACACAATTTTAATCTTTAAAATTTTATAGAAAAATTCTCAAATACAATTGAGAAATCGGACTTACATAGTCTATTAGTATGGATTCTTCGCTTTAATTTCCCATTGGTCCAAATGAGCGACAAACATAAATGTGCCTACAAATAGCGAAATTCCCTTAGAACTGAATAAAATTTACACAATTTTAATCTTTAAAATTTTATAGAAAAATTCTCAAATACAATTGAGAAATCGGACTTACATAGTCTATTAGTATGGATCCTTGGCTTTAATTTCCCATTGGTCCAAATGAGCGACAAACAAATTTTATAGAAAAATTCTCAAATACAATTGAGAAATCGGACTTACATAGTCTATTAGTATGGATTCTTGGCTTTAATTTCCCATTGGTCCAAATGAGCGACAAACATAAATGTGCCTACAAATAGCGAAATTCCCTTAGAACTGAATAAAATTTACACAATTTTAATCTTTAAAATTTTATAGAAAAATTCTCAAATACAATTGAGAAATCGGACTTACATAGTCTATTAGTATGGATCCTTGGCTTTAATTTCCCATTGGTCCACATGAGCGACAAACAAATTTTATAGAAAAATTCTCAAATACAATTGAGAAATCGGACTTACATAGTCTATTAGTATGGATTCTTGGCTTTAATTTCCCATTGGTCCAAATGAGCGACAAACATAAATGTGCCCACAAATAGCGAAATTCCCTTAGAACTGAATAAAATTTACACAATTTTAATCTTTAAAATTTTATAGAAAAATTCTCAAATACAATTGAGAAACCGGACTTACATAGTCTATTAGTATGGATCCTTGGCATTAATTTCCCATTGGTCCAAATGAGCGACAAACAAATTTTATAGAAAAATTCTCATATACAATTGAGAAATCGGACTTACATAGTCTATTAGTATGGATTCTTGGCTTTAATTTCCCATTGGTCCAAATGAGCGACAAACATAAATGTGCCCACAAATAGCGAAATTCCCTTAGAACTGAATAAAATTTACACAATTTTAATCTTTAAAATTTTATAGAAAAATTCTCAAATACAATTGAGAAATCGGACTTACATAGTCTATTAGTATGGATCCTTGGCTTTAATTTCCCATTGGTCCAAATGAGCGACAAAGATAAATGTGCCCACAAACAGCGAAATTCCCTTAGAACTGAATAAAATTTACACAATTTTAATCTTTAAAATTTTATAGAAAAATTCTCAAATACAATTGAGAAATCGGACTTACATAGTCTATTAGTATGGATCCTTGGCTTTAATTTCCCATTGGTCCAAATGAGTGACAAACAAATTTTATAGAAAAATTCTCAAATACAATTGAGAAATCGGACTTACATAGTCTATTAGCATGGATTCTTGGCTTTAATTTCCCATTGATCCAAATGAGTGACAAACAAATTTTATAGAAAAATTCTCAAATACAATTGAGAAATCGGACTTACATAGTCTATTAGTATGGATTCTTGGCTTTAATTTCCCATTGGTCCAAATGAGCGACAAACATAAATGTGCCTACAAATAGCGAAATTCCCTTAGAACTGAATAAAATTTACACAATTTTAATCTTTAAAATTTTATAGAAAAATTCTCAAATACAATTGAAAAATCGGACTTACATAGTCTATTAGTATGGATCCTTGGCTTTAATTTCCCATTGGTCCAAATGAGTGACAAACAAATTTTATAGAAAAATTCTCAAATACAAGTGAGAAATCGGACTTACATAGTCTATTAGTATGGATTCTTGGCTTAAATTTCCCATTGGTCCAAATGAGCGACAAACATAAATGTGCCTACAAATAGCGAAATTCCCTTAGAACTGAATAAAATTTACACAATTTTAATCTTTAAAATTTTATAGAAAAATTCTCAAATACAATTGAGAAATCGGACTTACATAGTCTATTAGTATGGATCCTTGGCTTTAATTTCCCATTGGTCCAAATGAGCGACAAACATAAATGTGCCCACAAATAGCGAAATTCCCTTAGAACTGAATAAAATTTACACAATTTTAATCTTTAAAATTTTATAGAAAAATTTTCAAATACAATTGAGAAATCGGACTTACATAGTCTATTAGTATGGATCCTTGGCTTTAATTTCCCATTGGTCCAAATGAGTGACAAACAAATTTTATAGAAAAATTCTCAAATACAATTGAGAAATCGGACTTACATAGTCTATTAGTATGGATTCTTGGCTTTAATTTTCCATTGGTCCAAATGAGTGACAAACAAATTTTATAGAAAAATTCTCAAATACAATTGAGAAATCGGACTTACATAGTCTATTAGTATGGATCCTTGGCTTTAATTTCCCATTGGTCCAAATGAGCGACAAACATAAATGTGCCCACAAACAGCGAAATTCCCTTAGAACTGAATAAAATTTACACAATTTTAATCTTTAAAATTTTATAGAAAAATTCTCAAATACAATTGAGAAATCGGACTTACATAGTCTATTAGTATGGATCCTTGGCTTTAATTTCCCATTGGTCCAAATGAGTGACAAACAAATTTTATAGAAAAATTCTCAAATACAATTGAGAAATCGGACTTACATAGTCTATTAGTATGGATCCTTGGCTTTAATTTCCCATTGGTCCAAATGAGTGACAAACAAATTTTATAGAAAAATTCTCAAATACAATTGAGAAATCGGACTTACATAGTCTATTAGTATGGATTCTTGGCTTTAATTTCCCATTGGTCCAAATGAGCGACAAACATAAATGTGCCCACAAATAGCGAAATTCCCTTAGAACTGAATAAAATTTACACAATTTTAATCTTTAAAATTTTATAGAAAAATTCTCAAATACAATTGAGAAATCGGACTTACATAGTCTATTAGTATGGATCCTTGGCTTTAATTTCCCATTGGTCCAAATGAGTGACAAACAAATTTTATAGAAAAATTCTCAAATACAATTGAGAAATCGGACTTACATAGTCTATTAGTATGGATTCTTGGCTTTAATTTCCCATTGGTCTAAATGAGCGACAAACATAAATGTGCCTACAAATAGCGAAATTCCCTTAGAACTGAATAAAATTTACACAATTTTAATCTTTAAAATTTTATAGAAAAATTCTCAAATACAATTGAGAAATCGGACTTACATAGTCTATTAGTATGGATCCTTGGCTTTAATTTCCCATTGATCCAAATGAGTGACAAACAAATTTTATAGAAAAATTCTCAAATACAATTGAGAAATCGGACTTACATAGTCTATTAGTATGGATTCTTGGCTTTAATTTCCCATTGGTCCAAATGAGCGACAAACATAAATGTGCCTACAAATAGCGAAATTCCCTTAGAACTGAATAAAATTTACACAATTTTAATCTTTAAAATTTTATAGAAAAATTCTCAAATACAATTGAGAAATCGGACTTACATAGTCTATTAGTATGGATCCTTGGCTTTAATTTCCCATTGGTCCACATGAGCGACAAACAAATTTTATAGAAAAATTCTCAAATACAATTGAGAAATCGGACTTACATAGTCTATTAGTATGGATTCTTGGCTTTAATTTCCCATTGGTCCAAATGAGCGACAAACATAAATGTGCCCACAAATAGCGAAATTCCCTTAGAACTGAATAAAATTTACACAATTTTAATCTTTAAAATTTTATAGAAAAATTCTCAAATACAATTGAGAAATCGGACTTACATAGTCTATTAGTATGGATCCTTGGCTTTAATTTCCCATTGGTCCAAATGAGTGACAAACAAATTTTATAGAAAAATTCTCAAATACAATTGAGAAATCGGACTTACATAGTCTATTAGCATGGATTCTTGGCTTTAATTTCCCATTGATCCAAATGAGTGACAAACAAATTTTATAGAAAAATTCTCAAATACAATTGAGAAATCGGACTTACATAGTCTATTAGTATGGATTCTTGGCTTTAATTTCCCATTGGTCCAAATGAGCGACAAACATAAATGTGCCTACAAATAGCGAAATTCCCTTAGAACTGAATAAAATTTACACAATTTTAATCTTTAAAATTTTATAGAAAAATTCTCAAATACAATTGAAAAATCGGACTTACATAGTCTATTAGTATGGATCCTTGGCTTTAATTTCCCATTGGTCCAAATGAGTGACAAACAAATTTTATAGAAAAATTCTCAAATACAAGTGAGAAATCGGACTTACATAGTCTATTAGTATGGATTCTTGGCTTAAATTTCCCATTGGTCCAAATGAGCGACAAACATAAATGTGCCTACAAATAGCGAAATTCCCTTAGAACTGAATAAAATTTACACAATTTTAATCTTTAAAATTTTATAGAAAAATTCTCAAATACAATTGAGAAATCGGACTTACATAGTCTATTAGTATGGATCCTTGGCTTTAATTTCCCATTGGTCCAAATGAGCGACAAACATAAATGTGCCCACAAATAGCGAAATTCCCTTAGAACTGAATAAAATTTACACAATTTTAATCTTTAAAATTTTATAGAAAAATTTTCAAATACAATTGAGAAATCGGACTTACATAGTCTATTAGTATGGATCCTTGGCTTTAATTTCCCATTGGTCCAAATGAGTGACAAACAAATTTTATAGAAAAATTCTCAAATACAATTGAGAAATCGGACTTACATAGTCTATTAGTATGGATTCTTGGCTTTAATTTTCCATTGGTCCAAATGAGTGACAAACAAATTTTATAGAAAAATTCTCAAATACAATTGAGAAATCGGACTTACATAGTCTATTAGTATGGATTCTTGGCTTTAATTTCCTATTGGTCCAAATGAGCGACAAACATAAATGTGCCCACAAATAGCGAAATTCCCTTAGAACTGAATAAAATTTACACAATTTTAATCTTTAAAATTTTATAGAAAAATTCTCAAATACAATTGAGAAATCGGACTTACATAGTCTATTAGTATGGATCCTTGGCTTTAATTTCCCATTGGTCCAAATGAGTGACAAACAAATTTTATAGAAAAATTCTCAAATACAATTGAGAAATCGGACTTACATAGTCTATTAGTATGGATTCTTGGCTTTAATTTCCCATTGGTCCAAATGTGCGACAAACATAAATGTGCCTACAAATAGCGAAATTCCCTTAGAACTGAATAAAATTTACACAATTTTAATCTTTAAAATTTTATAGAAAAATTCTTAAATACAATTGAGAAATCGGACTTACATAGTCTATTAGTATGGATTCTTGGCTTTAATTTCCCATTGGTCCAAATGAGCGACAAACATAAATGTGCCTACAAATAGCGAAATTCCCTTAGAACTGAATAAAATTTACACAATTTTATTCTTTAAAATTTTATAGAAAAATTCTCAAATACAATTGAGAAATCGGACTTACATAGTCTATTAGTATGGATTCTTGGCTTTAATTTCCCATTGGTCCAAATCAGTGACAAACAAATTTTTTAGAAAAATTCTCAAATACAATTGAGAAATCAGACTTGCATAGTCTATAAGTATAGATCCTTGGCTTTAATTTCCCATTGGTCCAAATGAGTGACGAACAAATTTTACAGAAAAATTTTCAAATAAAATTGAGAAATCAGACTTCCATAGTCTATAAGTATGAATCTTAGGCTTTAATTTCCCATTGGTCCAAATGAAAACTATAGTTTTTTATCCAAATTCTAATTTAATAGAATATGAAATAACATTCACTATTCTATTTAATTAAAATTTAATTTCTTTTATTTGTTCTTCGTGGTATAGAGACTTTTAAATGAATATATACTTCATTGTTAGAAGATTTTATAACACAAAATTTCTTCGTTATAGCCCATGATGGATGTATTTTTGTATGAAAACCTTTACAATACCGAAGTTTTTTTTAGTTTTTTTCATTACATGGAGGTTTTCCTTATATCGCAGTTTCACTGTATTTAGTTTATTACAGCCAGAACTTAATGAATTTGTTTAAAAAATATATAGCATGCAAGTAAAAGAAGTGTTTGTTTTCTTAAATTTAGGGCAGTAAAATTAACTTGAAAAAACGAGAAATATTTTTTGATCTCCTCAAAATACCAGTACACGAAATTTATTTAAAACGTTGCATACTTTTCAGCATTATACTTTTAATATTTGTAGGGGTGGGTGTGTGCGGTAGAAAAACGTTCATAATTTTACAACTTATACGATTTAGGGCGTCGTAATACATATTTATTTTGTTCTAGTGGACTGGCAAAATTTGGATAAACAAAAGTTTTAAATTAAAAAAGCCTACAACATGACTATCAAACTTTCTCAACATTAAATTGATAAGCAGAAATACTTTGCAACAACTGTTGCCTATAAAAACCTGAAACCACACCTGTTTCGTACAAATATACATTATAAATTACTCTAGAACTGAAGACATTATTACTGTAGACCACAAGCAGCTGGTCAGTTATATTTTGACAAAAGTTGTTAGCAAGTTTAACGTAAATGTTTGTTAACCAGTGACCTTGCAACTTAATTTTCTTATCGAAAATATATTCAAACTCGAAAAGCATGAAAGAAATGTTTCCTTTATTTTCATTTATAACATCGCTACTGCTTAAGAACTTGCACATAAATTAAAACTGAAATAAAAACTATTAGCATAACCCGCTTGCCATACACTCTCCTCCTATTAAGCATTTAAAACATAATAAAGTCAAATTCAAGGTGACCATGATATAAAATCCACAATTTCTACAGTTCGTATATGGAAAGCGTTAAGTTGGTGTAAAATTATGCGTGCGGTTGGCTTTTTTTACAACATATTTTGCGTATTTAGTTTAAGTACGTGTTTATTTGTTATTGCGTGCTGACATCATTTAGCATTTGTGGGCTCTAAAATAGTTTTTATTTGATGGTTTTATTTAATACAATTTACTAAAATTAACTCTACAAACTTTTTACACGTGCAAGCTATTTGCTATTTGTTTTTATAGTAAACATATTTATCGGTTAAGAGCAGTAATTTTTTTAGTTTGGAATTAATTAAAATTAAAGTGAGTTTTAGTTCTTTCTTCTTAAAGCACCTTTAAGGAAACTTTTTGACATTAACAACAAAATTTTTTTATTTTAAAAAGTTTTTACATGATTCGTATTAATATGTACTTCAGAAAAAGTAGACAGTCAATTTTTCGCAGAAAAAAGCCTTTGATAATGAAACAAGCAAGAAAAATTCTATCGAAAAGTTAGCGATAAAGAAAATTTTTTTCAAAAAAATTTCTCTGTTCACACATACTTATTGTATATTTATCTATGCATAAATGTTGAAAGCACAAATAATTCATTTCTTAAATATTTATTCTTACAAAAATTTTTTTGGGCATCATAAATATAATAATATAGACTCTGTTTGAAAAAAAGTGTCCTTTCTCTATACTGGTTTTTAATTTTTATTGTCGTTTTTTGTATACATTTTTTTTTTTTTCATTTTATTTTATTTGCAACAACATTTTACATGCATTTATGCAGGTTACATGTTGAACAAACATTTGCCATATTATAATTTTTTGCTTAACAAATACACACGTGCATACAATACATATATATATACAAACACAATTGCATATGGTGCTGCCACACATGCTAAAGGAAAGGAACATAAACAAACAGTTAACCAACGACAAGAAGAAAATTCCAAATGCAATGCAGGTTTGAACAAAAAGATTGTCAACCTGTGAGAGAAAGGAGACCAAGGTATGAGAGAGAATAGTGTTTTAGTTGAAATTATTTTGTTTTGTTTGTATGTTTTATGAATGAACTGTTTTTGTAATATTGTTTTGCATATTTTTTAATTTTCAATAGTGCATCTGTACTTGTATATTTATGAATGTGTTGGTTTCAGCATAACTTCTTTTATGTTTTTAAAAATTATGTGTAAGTTTAACAGTAAATACATACATACATATATACGCATATACATTTGTATACAATAATATAAATATAATCTGACCCAATACGTGTTCTACAGCAGATGCATGTCTACACAAAAGTCTACAAACTGTTTTCATTAATCTATAAGTCTTGCCTCTTGCAAGAACAAGAATTTATGAACAAATGATTGCAGGCAGAAACTTTCAAAAATTAAGCGTGTTTTTTTAGAGTGTCATACCTTTGATTTAGCATCACTGCTTTATTTGAGCACCCATTTAACAGCTGATATTTGATTTTTTATTCAGTTTGCTTTAAAATTTCATTATGATTCGACTTACACCAGAGTAACGGGTGCAAATTGTTTCAATTTTTAATCAAAATAATTGTTCTATTCGTCAAACTCATCGTGCAGCGGGCACTAAAATTGATTTACTCAAAGAAACGTTTGATGAATAATAATTTCACGTAATGGCCCAATTAACCAACAAGATCGTATAATTTTACCCCATTAGATTATTTTCTTTGGGGTTAAGTTAAGTCACTTGTCTTCGTCGATAAATTACAAACAATTAAACACCTGGAAATCAACATCATTCAAAGAGTTATCGGCAAAATACGGCCGCAAATGCTGCGAAAAGTTGTTGAAAATTAGTATTTCATATTGTGCCTTCGACGCGCCAGCCATGGCAGCCACATGGCAGAAATCATGTTAAAACATTAATTTCATAACATTTCTTTCCAATAAAGCCCGTTTCATTGATTTCAAAAATAGAATATTTCCTTGTTTTATTATGATTTAAACTTGTGTCACTCTATAAAAAACACCCTTTACTTGCAATTTAATTTTCATTAGAATAAAGAAAGAGTTTATTTAATTTTAATTACAAAAACTAGTTGAACTTCAGAAGCTCATAATTTTGCTACAGATACAGAAAGCTGTCACGACAATCGTAAGTTGCTGTGTGACAAAACTTTGCCTAAAGACCACTAGAGGGTTAGAGTAAAAAGAAAATATTTTTATTTTATATAGTTTTTAAATTAATTAGAGAGTTTGTGCAATATTTTCTATAATAAAGAACTTCTCCGTTTAAACTGAGTTTTTAAGCCGATTTGAAGCTGTTTAACTTCGGTTTAACCTCCGTTTGTCTACCTGTCTTTTCTTGCTGTTTTTTTATTGTACACAGACATAAAGATCTTTTTTTTTGTGTATCGACCCAATTTCTTCACCTTTAATGCGATATTTTTTTTTTTCTAACTTTTCACATTGTTTTTAAGAACTCTATATTCCAAGTAAAATGTAAAAAATATTTCTTACATAATTCTGCATATAAATTTACGCGGGGATAACAACTCCCTTTTTAATAAATTTCATCTTCTTTGCTTTTTGTAATAAAGTCCCTCATTTTGTGTCTCTTAAATAAATAAATTATAATTTTTACATTATGATTTTGATAAATTTCACATACTACATCACAAAGCCATTATGATTTTCACTAGCAATTCACAATCTCCCCCTTCATCATCATCATAACCAGCATAATAAATTAGTTTATTATTTAAACATATTCAACTGTCATCTGATTATTTTATGTGTGTGTGTTTTTTTTTGTGACTTTCTATCTCTCATCATCATTCACCATAGAAAAAAAATTATGTTGCATACTTTTTGGAGCCAACTAATTATATGCATTTCATTATATCGCATTGTTACTTTCTAATTGTATTTAGAGCGAGAGATGTAGAGAAAAGCACCGAGTGTGTGTGTGTGCAAAACAAATTCTCAATTTGTCATTTGTTTTTAACGTTAAACGACCAGAACAAAAATTACTCATACGCACACATGCAAATTCCACGGTCAAAGTGGAAAAAGGCAAAAAAAAAATTATTTTATAAAACGAATATTAAAATCTAGATAATTTCAGCAAACGTTTAGCTGGAAAATTTATTAGTTTTTTTTTGCATATACGCATTATTTAAGTTTCTCTTCACTGACAACATGCTTTATTTATGCGGAGTGTGTGTGTGTGTGTGTGCGAGAGTGTAAATGGATAAGAGGTGAAGGGTGTAGTCATTTGCGTACATGCCATGTATCATATGAAATGATTTTGTTATTCCACTATTTTAAAATGTTTATTAATTTCATGCATAATTTTAGGCTCTAGTTGGCATTAGTTTTAACACAACACCAAATCTCAACTCAGTAACCTCTCACACGTTGGTTGATTATTTGTGGGTATAAATTGGGATATTCAAACGTATATGGAATAAATGGAAATAAGTAGGGGATATGGGGCACTCATATAACACGGTAATTTTACTAAATAATATTTGTTTCACACCCGTCAAGCTTCCCAGCACCGCTATCTGGTGGGAGTATTGTGAATTGCATAAGAAATTGTTTTTTTCCCGGGATTATTTGAATTCATTGTGACGCAAATAACCGAATATTTGTGAAAAATAATTAATAGTAAATCTATTTTTGATTTCCATGTTCAGTGTGGCGGTTCCAAGACCATGGCAAACGTTTTTGAAAACTGTTTTCCGTATAAAGTGATCAATAATCAGGATGGCAAATTAAAAGGATTTTTCCGTTGTTTGAATAAAAATATTTTTTTTCTAATCAGTTTAATGCGTTTATAAATTTTTAAATTTCGGGAAAAATTTGAACGAATTCAACAAGCAAAACAGTGAAAGAAACATGTTATAAAACCTTCAAACTGCTTTTAAGTTCCAAGGCTTTAAGGGCTGCTCTCGTCTTTTTTCTTTAAAAAAAAAAAAAAAAACGATGCAAAAGCAATAAAAATTCCGGCGAACTACAACTACTATTCGCTTAGTTAATCGCACAATTGATATCACTAACATTTTTGTTTATTACGAAACTTTTGTTTTAACTTAAATTTCCCACCAAAATTTTTATAAGCTTTTTTGTTAACAAACAACTTAAATAAACTCATTACACGCCATATTTTAATGTATTTCTATTATAATAATTTTTATTTGAATGTGTGTGTGAGTGTGCGTCTCTCTGTGTTTGAATATTTTTTTTTTTATTATTTGCCTTTAAACACAATTTAAGTTTTGGCCTTAAAATTATGCACAAGTCTATTGTTTTTGGGTTTTGTTATTGTTGCTGTGAATATTCATTAAATGGGGGCATAACAAATAACACCAGCATATTTATACACCCTTGTTAATACACGCAGTCTCATTTCACTTAAAATATGTGTTTGCTTGTGACATGTCATTCATTGTATGTCATAATAAACGCATGTACTCATGTACAAACGAACGCACACACATACACACTCATACATATGCAGACTCTATAATGGTTTGCTTAATTTTTAAAATTACAACAATTTTTATGAACATGCATTGTTTTTGTTCATATATATATTATGTTTTTCAGAATATAAACATACATACATATACATATATGTAAGTATGTGTGTGCTCATGTTTCTATGTAAATGTGCATATTGTATTTTTTTGTTGTTTATTATTGTTGCTTTAGCCTTGTGATGGTTGCTGTGGCAGCTAGTGACTTTACTCAAGGCTAAAGTGCCTCGAACACAGAGCAACACAACGGCAAAATGTAAGCAAACAAACAAACAAACACATAAATTGGTATTAGTGCGTGAAATATTGAAAACATATAAACAAACTTAGGAGTATATACTACAAATGACTTATAGCGTTATATACAGTGGGACAAGTTAAGAAAAAATTAAGTTTTAAGTATATTAAAATAATATTTTAGAGGTGAACAGATCGAAAGCTGGTACTTTTGGTACTTTTTTATTTATTTAACTTCTGGGAGGGAAAAGAAGAGAAGGCTGGTTCTTCTGGACCTTTCTTTATTTTTTATTTTTACCTTTTGGGTGGTGAAAGGAGGGAAGGCTGATACTTTAGGTCCTTTTTTATTATTTATTTTTCTTTTCGAAGATGAAAAGATGGAATTCTGCTACTTCTAGTACTTTTTTTATTTATTTAACTTCTGGGAGGGAAAAGACGAGAATGCTGGTAATTTTGGAACTTTTTTATTTTTAGCTTTTGGGAGGTGGTCCTTTTGGAACTTTTTTATTTTTTTTATCTTCTCGGAGGTGAAAAGAGGGAAGGCCGGTTCCTTTAATACTTTTTTAATTATTTTTTCGTTAAGTTCTGAGAGGTGAAAGGAGGGAAGGCTGGTACTTTTGGTACTTCTTTATTATTGTTTTTCTTTTTTGATGTGAAAAGAGGAAAGCCTGCTAATTTTAGAACTTTTTTTATTTATTTAACTTTTAGGGTGGAAAAGAAGAGAATGCTGGTAATTTTGGAACTTTTTTATTTTTAGCTTTTGGGAGGTGGTCCTTTTGGAACTTTTTAATTTTTTTATCTTCTTGGAGGTGAAAAGAGGAAAGGCCGTTTCTTTTGGTAATTTTTTAATTTTTTTTTTTCGCTACCTTCTGAGAGGCGAAAGGAGGAAAGGGTGGTACTTTTAGTACTTTTTTATTATTATTTTTTTTGTCTTTTCAGAGGTGAAAAGAGGGAAGCCTGGTACTTTTGGAACTTTTTTATTTTTAGCTTTTGGGAGGTGAAAGGAGGGAAGGCTGGTACTTTTGATATACTTTTTAATTCTGTGTTTTCTTCTCGGAAGTAATAGTAGGGAAGGCCGCAGCTTTTAGTAATTTTAAAATTTTTTTTCGCTACCTTCTGAGAGGCGAAAGGAGGGAACGATGGTACTTTTGGTACTTTTTTATTATTATTATTTTTTCTTTTCAGAGGCGAAAAGAGGGAAGCCTGATACTTTTAGTACATTTTTGTATTTATTTAACTTCTGTGAGGAAAAAGAAGATAATGCTGGTCATTTTTTAATTTTTCTTTTTATCTTTCGGCTGGTACTTTTTTATTGTTCTTAACATTAATATACAGTATACTTTCTGGGGAGTGAAATGAGACCATTTGGTACTTTTTGCTTTTGGTACTTTTGCTTTTTAACATTTATCATTAATGAAGTCACGGCTAAAAACCAGTAAATAAATGCATTTGACCTTGGACCTCAAGATTTCCTTTTTTTTTCTTCCTATATTCCCTAATAATTTATTTTCTTATTTTAAAAGAATACAAATTTTAATAACCTTGATTCCACTGTTTCTCGCTCACCTCGAAATGTTTATAATTTCATATTTATAATTTTTTGTTGTTGTTTCCTTTGGCATATTTCTCTTTTAGCATATTGACAGTTATGATGAGTAAGTAAGTAAGTAAGTAACTAAGTGTGTAATAATGTTTGCGTCATTATTCTCGCAAAAGCACAATTAAATCTACCAGCTTTGCCAGCATACTATACTACAGTACATGAATAGTAGGTATTGTATAGTTTAGCACACTTTTTTTGCACCTTAACGCTTTAACAACGTTTCAGGCCTTTAACACTTTGCAGCAGAAGCAGCAGCAGACTTTGTCATAATTTTGTTCGATAGCTTGGTTTTTTTTCGCATATTTCACTGTTACTCATTTAGACTGCCTGCCTATAAATGTCACCGTTATGGTTTTGTAAGTGTGATATATTTTATAGCCGTTTGTTATATACATATATATTTTTAGGTGTTTTGTCATTAATGCGTAATGACATTTATCGTACCGTGTAGTGGCAAATTATATTCTTTAGTTGAGCGTGTGTATGGATAAGATTTTTTTGTTTGTTTGTTTAAGTGAGAGAATGTTGGAATTTCTTTTTTGATAACATTTAATAAATTTATTACCAGTAAAATTCGAAACAAAAATTTTTATTAAAGTCTACTGATGATTTTATTTCAATGAAATGGAAGCTTATTACTATTTTTCAAAAGTTTTATATAGTTCAGAATATTAAAGAGATAATTCAACCCGATAATCGCATAAATTCAGATAATCTTAGGATTAATTGTAATTTATCTGGCATTAAAAAATTAACTTTTAAATATCAGTGTATTTTTCATGTATGTATCTGGCGTATGATTGATATTTATTAAGTTTATTACGTATACTAACCTGCAGGAAATGTCAATAGTAAAATTATACTTATTTTCTATTGACGATATCAACAGTTCTATTGATAAATTATACCCCAAGTAATGCTATCTACTATTGACATTTAACACAGGCGTGTCCTACGAAATCTACCAGTAGACTGCGTCAATACTGACTAGGTAGTTCTTGTGGGACCATATGGAGCAAGTGTACATAGTAAGATTGTACTGACTTGCGAGTACTATTGACGATGTCACCACATTGTGGGAAATGTCCGTAGTAAAATTATACTGATTCATTGTAGACGCTGTCACCATCTGCAGGAAATGGCAATATTAAAATTATACCGATTTTGAGCTTATCAAAACCGTCAAAAACTCATCAAAAACAAAAGAAAAAACAAAGAAAAATTTGTTGACAGTGTTACCAAAAAGACACCATCATTGTTGACAAAAATGTTGACATGGGTACACTGAACCCCATGTTTCCTTCAGGGTAGTGCCTAAACTTTATCCACCCACACGTGTATGTTTAGTGATGTTAAGAATATCAACACTCTACTTTAGGTATTTAGCATTATTATGACATTGCGATGCCGAATTTGAAAACCACTACTGAACATTTTTAATTTATTTTACTTATATATTTATTTTACCCACTTAAACGAAAATCCGATACAGTCTTCACACAATTTATTGTATAAATTATATACAATTTTTATATATAAATAAAAGTAAAGTATATAAAGCGATAGGACGCAGGAATCCGCCCCCATACCCTAAAACAGAGTATGTCTTGAAATTTTATTTGGATTAGACCTTAATTACAAAAGAACTTTTAGTTTAGGACAGCTGGAACGGGTACATCCCAAACGGAATAACAACTAAAATAGTGAACGTCTTGAAGTTTTTTGCGTGTTAACACTTGAATACCACAGACCTTTTAGTAAAATCTTTATGGAATACGACGGGAGGAACGGGTACCCCCCAAAGATAGTCACAATTAAAAAATCCTATCTCTGTTGAACTAAAATTGTGAACGTCTTGAAATTGTGTGTGTTATCCCCTGAACAAAACAGATATTTCAGTATAGGACGGTGAACCGTTCCCCTCTCCTCCACACATACCAACAACTTTATCTGTTTATCTAGAATAGTAGATGTCTTGAAATTTTATTTGGGTTAACCGTTAAATACAAAAGATCCTTGAGTAAAAATTTTAGAGTGATAGGCCGGGGAAGGCGTCGCCGCAACCGAAATACCGTTTAATATTCTTTTATTTGAACAACTAAAATAGTGTAGTGAATCCTAAATAATCTATTATTATATTTATTATTATTTTATATGTAAGTAAACTTATTACACTTACTGTTCTTATTATTACTTTTGCACACGGCACTCTATTAATATATTATTATATTTATTACAAATACTGTTCTTATTATTACTTTTGCACACGGCACCCTATTAATATTACTACCATTTTTACAACAAACATTTATACCTTTAATACAATTGTTCTCTTTTATATTACAACAATTGTATTGTTCAATGCTGAAATGTTTGTTATTGCTATACAACAATTATGTTTAATGTATTTTATATTTTTTTCTCAAACTACAATTATATTTAGTGAATAAGAAATTTTGTAGTTTTAGAATACAGTTAGTTTAGAATATAAGGAACAAATTTTTGAAAATAAAATTAATTAATACTTTGCCTTCAATCGGCATTACTAATTCATAAAGATTTAAATTTTTATCTTTGCCTTAAATCGGCAAGTGGATACTGGCATTCATCTGCCATTTACTTTTATTTGCCAGTGGCGTTTATTAGCGCCGGCAAACTCCAAGTACAATAAAATACTACCCAAACACCAATCTTTACATGGCGATCCTGCCAGACACCAACCTTTACAATAGTGAACGAATATTTATATATCTGTTGAACTAAACTAGTGAAATTTGATGTGGGGAAAGGGTCCTTCCCTTATACAGAGTGGTTAATATTATTCTTATATCTGCACAACTAAAATAGAAAGTGTTTTGAAGACTAATGAAAATAAAACAAATTTTTCGGTGAAATCTTAGAGATATATAGAGGGTTTTTTGTAGAGTGTCATAATTTTGACAGATTTTTGTTTAGTTTGCTTTGAAATTTCATTATGAATCGACTTACGCCAGAAGAACGCGTGCAAATTGTTCAAATTTTCGATCAATATAATTGTTCTATTCGTCAAACTCATTGTGATTTACTCAAAGAAACTTTTGATGAAAAAAAAATTTTTTCGTAATGGCCCAATTAATTGGCCACCAAGATCGTGTGATATTTTTTGTGGGCGGAATACGGCCGCAAATGCTACGAAAAATTGTTGAAAATTGGTGTTCCTTCTACGCACCAGCCGTGGCAGCCACATGGCAGAAATCATATTTAAACATTAATTTCATAAATTTTTTTCTAAATAAAGCCCGTTTCATTGATATTAAAAATATATTTCCTTGTTTTATTATGATTTGAACTTTTGTCACTCTATGAAGACCACCCTTTAGAAGGCTGATAAGAGTGCCCTACCCCCCCCCCCCCCCCCCCCCCTAAAGCAATTATTATTAATCTTATATCAGCATAATAGAATTACTATTAAGAATTTTGCCTGCAGCAGGTTGGTTCGGGAATTCCCGAAGGTGTTTTGTTTCTTTGCTAAGACTTTGTGTCTCGACTAAGCACAAGTGTGTCTTTGCTAAGTGTTTCCAAACTAGCAATGGTATATGTATGTACATATATAAAAGAAAGGCGTGTTAGTTACACTATTTATAACTCAAGAACGGCTGAACTGATTTTGCTGAAAAGGTAAGGTACTTTTTACCTGGGGGGACTAAGGTGCCCCTTCTTTGTATGGGGCACTTCCAGTATATCTAAATTGCATAAGTTGATAAAAAATGCTAGGCAATAACTTTACCGCGGCAGTCCCCGAGTGCCACACGTCTTTTTTTTTTTTGTGTTTAGGACCAGCGCTCAGGGGTACTCTTATTGTGCAGTGCATTGGGGTGGAAAAAGGAAAACATTCGTTTCGGGAAGGAGGATAGAGCAAGTGGTGTTTGTGGATATTCGATTTGAACTTTATTATACTGAAAGCAACCGGAAAGACATTAGCGAGGAGTTTATTCCACACACACGAACGGTTTACCTAAAGATTGAATTTTCTTTGTAATGAGTAAGGCGATTTTCTAGTATATCGACCGTAAAAGGATAAGCTCTTAATGAAGAACTTGTTGTATGCAAAAAATATCGGATTTTGGGAACAAATTTTCTGATTTCATTAGATCACATACCGTTGTAAGGAAATCAAAAATGGAAAGGAGCTGCACCTATTTTTAAAAGAAGAGAAAAAGAAATAATTATTTCTATTAAATAATTAGAATTCATTTTTCTAGATTTTAGTAAATGTAAAATTGCTGCAGAAGAGTGAAACACGCTCCATATTGCGACGGTCACCGATAATCTTCTTCGCCCTCTCCTGTACGCTATCGAGTACTTTCAAAATAGACTTTGAAGCACCGGCCCATAATGGTTTTTTTTAAAGGATTTGCTATCAATTAATTAACATTTAATTCTGATTAATTATTGGCTGTTTGTATTAAAATCGGTTGTTTTTTGCTAGAATTATGAATTTTTCAATGATTATAAGAAAGTTCTACGTGAAATAAAAGTCACTGGCTATAAAAATGATATAATAATCAAAAGCATTATATAGAGTCAATAATTTAATTATGTTACTCTCATTTTATAAGATTTTAATTAAAACAACAAAATGGAGAAGTATTAAATAAAATTTTCTTTAATTTATTAAAAAAATTTCAAACAAATTTATTATACAAAAAAATAAGCTTATTTGTAACTTAATAAAATGAACATAACACATGTAATTTTAAATTAGTAACTTAATAATTTAGTGGAAAAAAATATAATATTTTTAAAAAAGAACATTCAATATTATGCTTCCTACTAGCTCTTTATAAAACACTTTATAATTTTTGAAGAAAATCGTATTCTTTATGAAAAGAAAATTTTCCAAAGAACGACGCTTCATATTAAAAAAAAAAAAAACAAAATAAAGAAGAAAGAAAAAATAAGACAAACAAATTTTCCTGTAATTTAACATGCAGACAGTGCAAAAGGAAAAGACAATAGGGAACAATATGATGTTGTTCTTACAAGGGAAACAAGCAAATAAACACAAAAGACAGAAATTCAAGCAGCAGTTACAACTGTGAGCAGAAAAAATACATTCATACATATGTATGTCTTAACGAATAAAATGCTGTGTAACTGCATCCCTGTACAAATTGTACATGTGTGTGTGTGTGTGTGTGTGTGTTGCTGTGTTGACTTTAATTTTCCATATGATTGTTGCCTTTCGGTTGGTTTTTCTTGCCTTTATTTTTTGGGAAATGAAAGTTTATTTTATGGCAGACACTTTTATTCAAGTCAGAAATATATTACAAATTTATTTTTAGTAGTGGAAAAAATATAAGTTCACCTACACTTGTATGCTTAAAATTATGTATCCGGCACCGTACATTGTGTGCAATTTTCCATTTGTGGTGTGAAATCTTCAATTTGTATGGTTGTCTCAAAGAAATTGTAACGCATGTGAACAGCAGTAGTGGCTGCTTGAAGGATCTTCTTTGGCTCGGCACCCTCAACTAGAGTTATGAAAAGAAAATGGATTAAATTCGAAATATAAAATTAAAGAATTATAATTAATTTATGAAAATCTTACTAGTTTTGATGGACAAATGCATTTATGAAAACGAACTGAATTGGCAAAAAAAAAAAAATGTATCCACAATATTGAATCAATAATTTAAGCACTCTCACTAAAATCGAAATTAACTATTTGCAGTTAAAGATAAGAACCATTTTTTTTTTGCTTATTAGCTTTCAAGGACCTTGCTTGCCGGTTATAAAAAAAACTAATTTTGTTTTTTTTCTGGTTGAAGTGACTTTCTTTACTTCTATTAAAGGAATTTTAAATTATTTTTATTGCATCACGATTTTATAGCTTTACAGTTTTTGGATCTTAAATTCAATTTCACTAAAATAAAAAAAACACACACACACAGCCACACATACACACACCGTCAGAAACGACGACGACAACGCTTTTCAATTTTTACTTGAATTTTTTTTTGTCATTTGTCTACACAAGTTTGGTGAACGAAAATTGCATTTCTCTGCACGTGCATTATATGCATAAGGAAAATAAAATTAGATAAAGATGTTCAGAGCTACATATGGGTACTTGTAATAAAACAAAAGTTTGCAATTACGAAAATAGTTGCAATAGTTGAACCAGCAACAAGAACAAAAGTGATAATGTCAATAGAACTATGTAGACATATAAATTTTGCAATAGAAAAATGAAGCAGCAAAAAATATACAAAGTAAATTTTAAGACAATAAAAGCAGCACTAATATATGTATGAATTATAGCTTTAAGCTTGAAAAGTTTTTATTTAAAATTCAGAATGGTAGGTCAGCATATTCCTTCTAAGACCTTGAGACTTGGTGTCAGGCTCAACAAAGGTTTGCCATGTTAGAAACAAGATTAATTTGCTATTTTAAGATCTTTCATCTTTAAAAATATCTTACGAATTTCGCAAAATATTCATGACCTTTAAATTTAAAATTCTGAGAAAAACCTCAATAAAATTTTATTAATTTTTGCAAAACAACCCAAATATTAATTGTAGTTCTTATTTCAGCAAAACTTTTCATTTCGTATAAATGACAGGAAAAAACCCCCAAAAAATAAACACAGAAAATAACTACACAAACTATAACAGCAGCAAGACAATGAAAAAAGAGTACGAAATTTATTCATTAACTGTGGGAATACACAAAAAAAAAAAAAAAAAAAAAAAAATCGACAACAAAACAATGAGAAATAAAATTAGAAATTAAAATACAAGCGAAAATTAAACAAACATCTGCAATAAGTTGACAATTGTGGCTGGAAAATCGACAACAAGAGCGGCACAATCATCATAACAAATGATCATTGGAATTATTAACATAATTTAGGCTAATTAACATTTGAAGTAGATAGTTTTTTTCATTAACTTATTTGGAGAAAGAAATATGAAAAATTTTTCTTATTAAAAGTACAATTTCCTTTTTTTTTTTTGTTAAGTAGGACCAGCACTCAGGGGATGACCCCTACGTATGCATTGCACTATGCCTGTACTCAGGGAGAGGGATAGGGTAGAGAAGATAGATTTTGAAAATTTAGAAGACTTAACTCTGTCACAACTCTGCTTTGCGTGTCACTAAAAAACTGTTCCGACAGCGATTGATGATGTTCCATGCTTATGTACACAACATCGCCCTCCTTCGTCGATTAGCAGAAACATCGACGAAGTAAAAGAATTAATAAAATGCCTGACAATACATCTTAACAAAGTTAATGCGTCTACCTAACACAGGAGGCGTTTTGTAAAATTTACCTTTTCGTTAAAGGTAATTGTTGCAAAAGCTACTTTCTGTAAGAGGTAGATTTTTCCATAAGAACGTTTTTTAAAAATTATTTGTTTTAGATGGTGCTTTTAAAACCAAGTTCTTTTTTTAAATGGTACTTACATATAGAAAAGGAATGTTTTGTAAAAGTAGCTTATTTTGAAAATTGCTTGCTTTACTTTTTCAACAAGTATGTTGTGGTAAAAGTTAATTTGGCCAAATAGACTTTTTAAACAATATATTTTTCATTAAAGGTTATTTTTATACAAAGTTTTTTTCTCAATAAATTACATTTTGCAGAAAAGTACCTCTAACAAAAAGCAGCTTTTACAAAAAGTACCTTTAGAAAAAAAAGACGTGTAGCACTCGGGGACTGCCGCGGTAAAGCTATTTCATAACATTTTTTATCGACTTATGCAATTTCAATTTCAGCTTTCTTTCCGGGAAAGGTGGCAACACTGGACGTTAATTCCCAAAAATGTGTACAAAAATCCCCTCAGCATCCCAGAAATCCCGGAAAATTTCCCGGGAAAAGTGCCAACACTGGATAGCTAAAAAAATTTCCAAAGCGGCAACACTGTATAGATAGTCATCATACATAGACTATACAAAAAAGAAGTTTTCACTTCAAAAAACAAAAGACTTAAGAAACAAACTTAGTGCGAGGTTTTTTCGTTTCAAAAACAAATTCCACGATTATTCGTTTCATAAACAAAAGACTTAAGAAACAAAATTTTCAAAATTTCTTGATTCTGTCGCCTCGAAGAACGCGATAGAAGCTATGCAATAGTTTAAAAGTACCTTAAGAAAAAAATACCTTTAGAAAAAAGTACCTTTTGTAAAATGTAAAAAGTACCGTTGTATAAATATAAAGTAACTTTTATAAAGAGAAACTTTTGTAGAAAGTTGCTTCAGTAAAAACTACCTTTTATAAAAATTTTTTTTTTATAAAATATACTTTCTATAAAAATTAACTTAAATAAAATGTGACTTTTATAGACTAACTTTAATGAAAAGACCTTTTATATAAAGTAGCTTTAATTAGTAGTAAGTTACTTTCTTAAAAAAGGTATTTTGAAAAAAATAATCTTTTAAAATAAGTACTATGTATGAAAAAAATTTTGAGAAATAACCTCTCATAAAAAGACAGTTTTTATTAAAAAGTATTTGTTATTAATCTGAAGTTTCCTTAAGTTTCCTTCCTTAAATCCTTAACTTTTATAAAAACTAGCATTCATTTATAAAAAAGAGCATTTTACAAAAATTTGTTTTATAAAAAGTACGTTTTAGAAACAATACATCTGACAAAAAAGGACCTAAAATAAAAAGTACATTTTATGAAAAAAAAATTGTATTTAATTAAAATTTTTAATGTATGTACTATAATTGTTCTGCTTGATCTTAAAAGCTCATCGTCATAACAGGTGCTGATTAGTTCAGCCAACTTGAATTAAATATGAACAACTTTTGACTGCAATAAAAGGAAAAATAAAAACCTCAACGCCAACACAACATAAAAAACAACAAGAAACCCATGGGAAAAATAGCATCCAAAAACAGTTTTCATTTAAAGTTTTGTATTTAAAATAATATCAAGGTCCACATAATAAAACCAACTAACAAAAATAAAATTAAAACAAACCATCATACTATGGTTAGTTATGGTAATAATGATGCCGTTGCAACGTCATTATACTCAACTGCTGGCGATGCTAGTGATGACTGCAATGACTATGATGACCGTAATGACTTTAAGCATGATGTGCACAAAAGTTGAAAATGATGATGATGATGATGATGATGATGGTGATGATGCTGACGATGGGTTAGTAGTTTTGAGAAAACAACAAGTTTAGTTCTCCATTGTAAAGTCATTCAATTAAAAATTAAAAAAATACACACAACAACAACAACCAGAAAAACCAAATAAAATTCTAGTGTTTGAGTTTTTCCATGGCATAAAGAGAGAAAAAAGTTAAAAGTACTTTTTTTAATGCTGCTGCTGTTTACAGTTTAGACCCGGCTAACTTGTTAACAATACTAATTAAGATAATGAAGTTGTTGATCACAATCATATTTTTTTATTGTTATTTTCATAAGCAACAAAATGAAAAGACAACAACAAACACTTAAGCCGAAACTGGGGGAAAAAAATTCTCATTAAGATACTTAAGCTTTTCAGAGATTAATCTAAAACGGCTTGAAAGTTTAAATAGTTTTGAATAAAAATGAAATTTAAGTTTTATGAAAATTAAAACAAACAAAATTTGTGTTAAATTAAGATTTTCATATTTGTTTTGTTTTTCATGTTATTTTCATTTAAAAGCCATAAATTTTTCTTTATTTTTTTTTTTCTTTTTTGGTTTAGATTTGTTTTTTTGCGTTGCAAGTTTTAAATATATCCCACAACTTTTCCTTTCCACATGACTTGAATTGTCCTTTTTAGTTAAGTTTATTTAGTTTTAGTTTTTTGTTTTTCTTTTTTTTTTTTTTTGTTTTTTATTACTCCCTACATTAATCATTTCGCTTTCAAACTATGAACGCAACAAAACTTGTCCTGTCTCAAAAGTTCTTTTCTTTTTTTTGTTTTTTGCTCATTCATTCGTTTATACATTATTTCCATACTTCCTGATGTTACGTTTCCTTGCTGGCATACAGGCATGGCAAGGCAAGGTTAGGACCTTAACAGAAATTAAGAGAGCAAAAAAAAAAATAAAATAATCATTGAAGAAAAAGCGAAAACTTCCTTAAACAATAAATTATTTTACCATGGAATGAAACGAAAGGGGTTGAAAAAAAAGCTAAAAGAAATTATTCTTGTTTTACCGTCAGAATAAGAATTTAGAAAAAAATTTTCACAAATTCATGACAGGAAAACAACTTAGAACAAAAAAAAAAGAAAAGCAAAGAAATGTTAACGAATTTTAGATATCCTTTTCATATCACACGGGTTATTTAAAAAACAGAAAAGAAACTTGTTTTTTTTTTAAGGTTTTATAAGGTGAAATGTTTATCACAAAAAAAAAGCGACTTAAAAGCTTTAAGTTTTACTTCAACATTACAAATTGTTTTAATTTTAAAAAACAAGAGTTCTTTTTAAAAGTCCTTTTATACGATTCTCTACAATCTTTCATTTGCAAGTTAAACTTTAACTTAAATATTACGAATTTAGCTTAAAGCTTCAAGCTGCTTAATTTTTTTTTTTTAATTTATTCACTCCAGTGTTTGAAAATGTTGCTTATCCAGTAACGTAGAATTATTTAAGTTGCACTCGTTTTGTTTTTTTTTTATGCATTTTGGTTTTATAAAATATTAGTATTTTAGATTTGTACACCTTTTTCTTTTCTTTAGAATTCTTATCAGTTTTATTTTTCATTTTTGCTTGCTTTCTCTAACACTTTGTGTGCTTGTGTGTGTGCGTTTCAAACTTTTTTGCCAGTAAGTAAACTTGGTTTCTTTCTTTCTTGGATTCATTCATTCATTTAGTCCTTTATTCATTCAGGATTGCTTGATTGTAGCTTTTGGGTTTGTTTTTGTTATTTTCGGTTTTTTTGCGTTAAAGATTCATGCAACGAAATTTTTGTGCGCCAAACGAAGCATGCGTTTAATAAATGGCCTGCAGTTCTACAAGAGTTGTGCATTACGTTACGTTTCGTTGAATGCTTCAAGCTCTCACTCTGACTCTGACGATGATGGTGATTGTGATGTTGAATGGTGGATGCTACCTGACAGACTGTATATTGTGGTTTGGCTGACTCTACCTGCTTAAGTGTTAAAAAAGCTGTAGGAGTGTTTCATATCACTGTTGCTTGGTGGATTTTTATAGTTCAAAGTAAGTTGTCTATCATTTTATGTCTGAGACTTTGAGGTGCTTTTGTGGTTTATATCGTTAATAAATTATACAAAATTTTAGTTTCTTTTGTGATTTTCAAATTCAAGCGATTGCATTCAAACGCAGAAGGAAGAGATAGACAGGAAAACAGCAACAAAATGTTTCTAAAAGATTAATGGTAAAGAGTTTTCTTTTCGATATTAATCTTGAAATGTAAAGTATAAGAAAAAGCTTAAATTGTTGGTCATCTAAAAAATAGAATTGAAAAAGTGTTTTGTTGTTTCTCCTTTTCTTAAAAGTCAAATTATCTGGGAATACTAATAAATGAAAAAGGAAAAATTTATTTTGGCACATTGCATTGAGAAGACTTCCATAGAAATTTCTATAAGTCTCGTCATTAATACGACGAAAAGTTTGATTATACTTGATCAATAAAGTTTCATTAAACTTAATTAAACTTATAAATATACTAGATGACCCGGCAAGCGTTGTTTTGCCATAGAAAATATTTCTAGTGCATATTTTGGGTGTTATATAAAAAATAGCGAATGTGTTAACTGTGTGGCGATGACCGCCGATGAAAAAAATACCAAACAATAATTTTGCTCTGTTTGAAATACGAACGACGACGATTCTCCTGCATAAGGCGGACCTAGCGCCATCTGTCATTCAACAACAAAAATAATTATGAGGCTAACATAGCGTCATCTGTTGCGTTAATAGTTTTGGAAATACAGAAATTACTCCCTCCATCCCCTCCTCTTACCATTGTGATTTGAAAAATAGATAGTAGCCGATTCTCAGACTTACTGAATATGCTTAAAAAAGTTCATAAGAATCGGTCAAGAAATACAGAAATTACCCCCTCCCTCCCCTCCTCATCACCTAGCGGTTTGAAAAATAGATAGTAGCCGATCCTCAGACTTACTGAATATGCATAAAAAATTTCATAAGAATCGGTCAAGCCGTTTTGGAAATACAGAAATTACCGCCTCCCTCCCCTCATCATGCCCTAGCGGTTTGAAAAATACCTTAGAACCTATTCTCATACCTACAAAATATGCATAAAAAATTTCATTAAAATCGGTCGAGCCGTTTCGGAGGAGTTCGATAATAAACATCGCGACACGAGAATTTTATATATTAGATAAATTTATTAGTCTAATTAATGTATTTAATTGCTTCGAAGCAATTATTTCATATATTTTAATTTTTTTCATGAATTTAATAAATAATTTCAATTAAATTATTTTATTTTATTATTTTAAGGATATTATTTCTTTATTTCTAAACAACTGTTTCAAAACTCTAATAACATTTTTAAATAATTCAATGAAATTAGTTAATTATTTCAATGAAATCTTTTAATTATCATATTTTTTATTTATATTATTACGAATAAACGTAATTATTATTCGAATATTGATATACCTATGGGAAATAAAACTATTTAGGCTCAAGTGCAGTTTTATTGAATTAATGAAAATTCAAAATTACTAAGAGTTTTTTTTTACAAAGTGGAATACTTTGGTGATAACGGACTATGAGTTTGTGTTGATTGTTAGTAATTTTCAACAAGAGATGAGGGAATTTCGTGTTAAGCAGAATTGTTTCAATATGTAGAATAAAAAATGAATTAAAAATTAATTCTCGTATTCTATTTCTGTTGAAAACTGGTTAAATAGTTGATATTCTTCCCAATTAGTATCCATTTTATGAAAATTGTAAAAATGGACAATTGAAGGCTGATGAGAGGTGTAGCGGCCTTGAAATCGGTACTGATACGTTCTGCTAAAAACTGACTGGATATAAATAAAAATATTTTTCAACATATATAAACTCTTAGTAATTTTAAATTTTCATTAATTCAATAAAACTGCACTTGAGCCCAAATAATTTTACTTCCCATAGGTATGTCAATATAAGTTCGAATAATAATTACGTTTATTCGTAATAATAAAAAAATATAAATTCTTTAAGTATTTTTTTGGAATCTAAATCTAAAAATATTTTTGAGTTTTAAGCAGCCACATGTGTATGTCGTAATTTTAATAAAACTCTCTTTCAATTTTCATTAATTCAATAAAAAATGAACTTATAATATATATAGAATGTAAAAGAAAAACATTCAAAGTCGGGTAAAAATGTGTAATATGGCCATATATAAACAGCCACAGGCTCACGGAACAAACACAATTGCGATCGAAATTGACTTGAATTCCAAAAGTTGAGTCTTTAGCAAACGAAAATTTTATTTGTAATCAAACCACTTTTAAATGTCAAAATAACAAACAAAATTTCATTGTCAAGAACTCTTCTACTAATTTCATTTGTAGCTATTACAACAACAAAAATCTGCATACTTTTAGGAGCGTCTGTAAAACATTTTACCATAAGCTTTGCATGCTAATAAAAAAAAGCCTAATTTAAGCTTTGTTAAAACTACAAAATTAAAAACATTCCGATTGAAATGTGTGACTTGCCCCCAAAAATTCAATTAATTAAAAAAGGACTTATTTTTGGCAACACATAATTTCAATCTAATTTCAACCTAATTTCATTTGCATTTTCCCTTCGTTTAAAAACAATGCATACATGATAGTTATCATTACAATAAATGGAATTAAATCAAACTAAAAACAAAATTTAAACAAACAAACAAACAAACACGTACTTTAGATAAATGCTAAATGCAACATTATTATAATAAATGATTGTCAATTACAACAGGACTTGTTTTGTCATCCAAAATGAAATCATAGAAAATAACATTTGTGAAAATTATACCAAAAAAAAAAAAACGATGATGATGATGATGATAAAGCTCAGAACGGGAGAGAAAAATAGTTGCAAAAGTATATGAAATACTAACAATCTTTCTCACACATGCAACAGCACAAATTGGCAGGATAATTAAACAAAACACTCATTCGACATTAAAAACTTGCAGTTTAGTGGCAGTACATTTTGTGGCAGCATTACAGCATACTGCACGATACACATGAAAAGATCATTGAAAATCCAAAGAGACTGGCAATAAATATAAACTAAAACTATCTCCCCACACAAAATGAAAAAACAATAAAATTTGTTTCACTTATAAAAATTCCAAATGTTCAATATACGGCCTTGTTTTTCTACTGCTTATTTGAATGGCGCTTCG
This sequence comes from Lypha dubia, assembly GCA_947311025.1. Taxonomy (NCBI): domain Eukaryota; kingdom Metazoa; phylum Arthropoda; class Insecta; order Diptera; family Tachinidae; genus Lypha; species Lypha dubia. The sequence goes on along the minus strand of OX371261.1, from coordinate 113,984,914 downwards.
TTATGTTTAAATGTTTATGTGTATGTATGTATGTATGTTGGCTCACAATTATGTATGTTGTAGTTAAATGATAATAATAATAATGAGCATTCTTGTAATTGTTGTTGTTTGTGTACTTACCAATTGCCAAGTGCACAGATAACGCAATTTTATTAATACTCAATGCCCAAATACGCAAATTATGAACACGTTTTACGCCCTCGATTTGTTGGAAAATATTAAGAACTTCCGCATAGTGCAAATAACTGGGTGTACCTTCCATAAGGACCTATTTCACAAACACACGCAAATTCAGCCCACAAAAATACGCATACAATGATAAAAGAGCCAGCAATTGTTACAATAGAAGTTTATTGTTGTTTGTGGTTATTTTCAAACGGCAACAAGGAGGGAACATCATAATCAGCACAGCACACAATGGGAATGGGGTGCAGCAAACAATAGCGTATTGGTATTTAGAGTATTGGTGATACAAAGTTTCATTTTCGTCACATATACACAAACACAGACGCAAGTATGCATTAATACAGGCATAAATGTATATTTATCATTTTTAACCGCAGGCGATGACAGGCATAACCGAGACGTGCGTTGGTTTTATATAATTTTTTGTGTTTTTTTTTTTAAGTTTTTAGAAATCCGAAGAGGTGAATCAGAAATACCAGCAGCAAAGCAACAATAAAAGGAAAATAAAAAAAAAAAAATAAAATTACAAAATAAACAATAAGATTACAATTGTTAACAAAATAATCATATAAAACAGTGAAATATATTTTGATGGCCTTAAGGGTAACAGTGGTTTATATGCTTAGAAGTATGCTTTTAAAATAATTTAATCGCGAAATGTAACGGAATACAAAATCAACGATACTCGAACGCAAAAAAAATATCTCTTTAAGAAAGCTCTAAAGAGTTATAAGTCAGCTGAATTTTAATTATTCTATTAAATTGTTTATTTAATTAGGAAATTAGATATTGTTTTGATATTTTTTACCTATTCAGCTAGCTGAATAGAATATTTTCATGTATTTCAGGCATTTTTTTCTTTTTTGAATAACTCTAATGTGTCATTTTATATGGATTGGCATCTAAACAATAAAAATAATAATATGGAAACTTGTTTTATTTAGCCAGCTGAATAGAAGATATTCAGAGATTTCAGGTATTTTTTTGTAATAATTGTAATATTACATTTTATATGAACTGACACTTAAGCATGAAAAATAAAAATATGGAAACTTTTTTTATTCAGCTAGCTGAATAGAAGATTTTTATATACTTCAGGCCTTTTTTTTAATAAGCTTTTTAGTATTTTTAATGATTTATATTTTAAGCAGAAAGCTTTCTTATGCTAATTCAGCCAGCTGAATATGAATTTTTTTGCAACTTTATTATTATTATTAAAAAAACTTTTACATATTATTATATATTTAGCTTAATTCAGCTAGCTGAATTTTAAAAATTTTCAGTTTTAGCTTTTGAAAAAAACTAAATTACTAAAAAAAAGTATGTTTAGGGGCTATTCAGCTACATGGAAGTCATTTCTAAAACGACATTTGTTTATTTGCATTACTAATAATTATTTGAGTGAACAATTCAGCTGGCTGAATTTGAAAAATTTAAAATTTTTTTTGATACTGTTTTAATTTGAGAAATAAAACACATTTAGTAATAAAAGTCGATCGTTAGTCAGCCGACCCTTTTACCGTACGCAAATCTTACTTTGCAAAAAAGTGCTGATTTACACACGTCAAGTTTTCCTGATCAAGTTTTAATTCAGCTGGGAGAAAAACAAAGAAAGCAATATAAATTTATCTGTCTTTCTCTCAGCTGAACTAAAACTTGATCAAGGAAACTTGACGTGTGTAAACAAGCACAAAGTCTTAATTCAGCTTTAAGAAAGATGGAGAGAATATTGCTTCTTTCTTCTGTCTTTCCTCTAGCTGAATTGGACTTTGAAAAGTAAAATTTGAGTGCGTAAAAGACGTCTATGTGTTATATTGGGTTCAAACACGTCAAGTTTTCGTGTACAAGTTTTAATTCAGCTGAGTACGGAGATATTTATATCGCCTTTTTTGTCTTTCTCTTAGCTGAAATAAAACTTGTTCAAGGAAACTTGACGTGTGTAAACCACCACTAAGTCCCAATTCACACTAGGCAATTCTTATTGGAAAAGTTTTAATTAAGCTGGGAGAAAAACAAAGAAAGCAATACAAATTTCTCTGTCTTTCTCTTAGCTGAATTAAAACTTTTGCAATAAGAATTGCCCAGTGTGAATTGGGACTAAGTAGTAATAAAAAAAAGTTTCATTAATATTTTCATTGACATAAAACTTTCTTTTAAATATTAAATGGTCCGCCATTTAACGCTTTTTTTTTTTTTTTGAAAATGCTATAAAAAAAACTACTGAATATTTTCTCAAATTTCTTTTTTTATTTGAAAGTACAATACTTCCGGCTAATAATGAAAAATAATTTCTTTCAAATGACTGCCTCGGCTGGCCATGCAGTAGCCTACACGATCGGTCCAATTTTTAAGCACATTATCGATTGTGTGCAGCTGTATTTCACCAATGGCTTCACGAATATTGTCCTTTAAAGCGTCAATTGTCTCTGGCTTGTCGGCGTAACACTTATCTTTGACGGCACCCCACAAAAAATAGTCCAACGGTGTCAAATCGCAGCTCCGAGGTGGCCAAACAACATCAGCTCTGCGGCTGATAATGCGATCTTCAAAAACAGGGCGCAAAACATCGAGTGCAGCTTCGGCTGTGTGGCACGTAGCGCCGTCCTGTTGAAACCAAATATTTGCCAATATCCTCCTCTGCAATTTTTGTGAACAAAAATTCGTTCAACATGGCCCGATAATGATCGCCATTGACTGTAACGGCCACTTCTTGCTCATTTTCGAAGAAAAATGGCCCAATCATGCTTCTGGACCAAAATCTGCACCAAACAGTGACTCGTTTTGGGTGCGTCGGCTTTTCAATGTATGCGTGCGGGTTTTCAGTGCCCCAAATGCGACAATTATGCTTGTTTACATACCCGCCAAGATCAAAATGAGCTTCATCTGAAAAGATGATTTTTTTGGCAAAATCGGGATCTTCTGTAAGTCGATCGCAGGCCCATTACACAACCATATTCGTTCAGCGGAAGGATAAAACTAATTATCTGTCAAATCAGACATGAGCTAAGTGTTACCATTCACGAAATAAACACTAGTTGAAAAAAAAAACGTTCAATGGCGGACCCTTTATTTAAAAAAATTAAGCTAAAGCATAAATCTCTGTCAATTCAGCTGGCTAAATATGTAAATTTTTAAGCAAATTTTTTTTTAAAAATTTCCTAAAAATGCACTTTTTCCCACTGTTCCCTGGAGCACAAAACCACTAAAGCTAAACAATAAAATAAATAATTTTTGTTGCTGTTGCTATTTTTTAACAACATCAAATTACAAAATAAGCTTTTGGTATAATTTAAAAAATCTCTAGTGGCGCGATTTGAATTCTTTGTTTTTTTTTTTTGCATCATCCTCTTCACTCATTTATTTATTTTATTTATGCACAGGAAAGGGAACAAACAGAAAAAAACTCAACAAGCCGAATAAAAAGATAAAATTAAAATATATAAAAAAAAATAAAAACAAAGAAATAAATAAACATAAAAATGATGGAGAACCAACAGCAACAGCAACAACAACGACAGCAAAAAAAAAGTTTGTTAAAATATTATCGTATGAATTTACATTAAACCAGAATATGAAAATGATAAATGAGTTTTTAGTTACAAATGGAATGAATACAAGTGAAATACAAAAAAAAAACAAATTAAAAACAAACCAATTGTTTTTGTTGTAATTGTTGTTGTTGGAAAAAAATAGAAAAATTTTTTAAAAATGTTTTAAATTGAAGTGCGTATCCGTTGAATAACTTTCTATTTAAAATTATTAATGACTTATCAAATATTTAAAAGGACCAAAAGTGCACGCAAAACCGACACACGACACTCAAATTTAAATTCCTAAGAGTAATTGCAATCATTTATCTCACTTACCATTAGGGCGTCCTTCATTATGGTAAATGTCGTAAATAGAACAATTATGGAAAAGGCAAATGTACAGATTGGATCTGCCAGAGACCAGTCTGGCTTAAAATAGATAATCAAGGCCGCCACAAATACACCAATACTTTGAACGACATCACCCAAAACATGTATGAAGGCAGCTCGAACATTTATATTTTGTGCTTCGTGTTCGGCTAAACCACCATGATGATGACCGCCAATTGAAGTTTCGGCAATAACAGCTGACATTTCGGTATTAACTTCACTAACAGAACGGGAATTTTGATACGAGAATGTTTGTAGGCCAGCTGAGGGAAGGTCAGCATCGGGAGAGACGCCTTGTTCTAAGCGTTCAGTGGGCGGAGTTGGGCATATAAATTTACAGTCAATACTGTTCTCTTGTTTTTTAGACTCTTTAGATTTTTTACTTTTGCCGCCGTGACTATGACCTCCACCGCCTCCATGGCTATGACCATGCTGTAGTTGAAAGCCCATGCTGAAAAGTATAAATAAAGAATTTTTTGTTTGTTTGTTTTAAAGAAATTGTATAATTATAAAAAATGGACAAGTGCTAAATTTTCATCGGAATGGTTGTTTCAATTCCGTGATTGTATTTTGATCGTTTGTGATTTACAGTGTTCAGTTTTGCTGTTTTTTTTTTTGTTTGTTTTTTTTTTTATTTCGATTTTACAATATAAAAATGTTTATTTTGAAATAGTTTTTTACTAGCAAAGCTAACATATTAGTATTCATCATTAACATGAAAAGCTCAGTTTACTAACGCTCCTAAGAGTATGCAGGGTTTTTTTTATTGTTTACTACAAATGAAGTTTATAGAGAAATTCATTTTCAATTGTCCTTTTACGTTTTACGTTTTCTTAAGAAACAAATTTTTGGAATTGAATATACTTTTGATAGGAATTGAGTTCGGTGTCATGGCTGATAAATAGGCCATACAATTTTTTTCTGATACACTTTTAAGTGTCTTATTGTGCACCAATAATTATGTATTATATATGGTTTAAAAGGTAGTTTTCTCTAGATAAGCACAATATAATTGTTTGCCTAAAAGACCCGGTTATAAACCGGTTATAAAACCGGTTTTAAAACCGGTTACAAAGAAACCCGGTTACGGATCAACTAAGAAATGTCGAATATTATCATTTCTTTCGCTTTTTAGACAAATTTGCAGCCAAGTATTTTAAGGAATCGCTGAGAGTATGGCAGTTAATTCGGCTATTTTTTATTTCATCAGTATTCCCTGGACGTCTACGTAATACAGAGGAATGAAAGCAACTACTTTATTTAGAGACTAAAATCACCATTAGGGGGAGAAAGTTACGCACCTGTAAGCGGTTCTTTTCCGAAACAGTAATCATATAAAGGAGGCTTTTTTAGAGTGTCAAAACTTTGACTTGGCATCACTGCTTTATTTTAGCTAAATGGGTGCTAAATGGGAGCTGATAGTTGCTTTTTGTTTAGTTTGCTTTGAAATTTCATTATGAATCGATTTACACCAGAGCAACGCGTGCAAATTGTTGAAATTTTTAATCAAAATAATTGTTCCATTCGTCAAACTCATCGTGCAGCGGGCGCATGAATTGATTTACTCAAAGAAACTTTTGATGAAAAAATAATTTCATGTAATGGCCCAATTAATTGGCCAGCAAGATCGTGTGATTTAACGCCATTAGATTATTTTCTTTGGGGTTCGATAAACCACAAACAATTGAATACCTGGAACTCAACATTCGAAGAGTTATCGGCGAAAAACGGCCGCTAATGCTGCGAAAAGTTGTTGAATGCTGGTGTTCCAGATTGATCCTTCTACGCGCCAGCCGTGGCGGGCACATGGCAAAAATCATATTAAAACAATAATTTCATTTATTTTTTTTTCCAATAAAGCCCTTTTCATTGATATTAAAAATATATTTCTTTGTTTTATTATGATTTATACTTGTGTCACTCTATAAAAAACACCCTTTACATCAATCCAATATCATCGTGGTAATAAAAGAAATTCGGTTTGTCGTAATTGTCTACATTCTAAAATGTTAGAAGAAATTTTTACTTGAAGAAATGGAAGAAATCATGAATGTACGATTACTTAAAATTTCAACAAAATAAATGTTTTACAAATTTCCGTACCAGCAAAACAGTATGGAGTTTGAATACTGGCCTGAACTTGACGCCTTTAAGGAGTGGTTTATATTTTCGTTTGTTTTTTTCAATTAATTTCATCATATTGATATTGCAAGAATCAAATAAAGCAACACACACGGCAGTATGACTTTTACAGGCCTCACATCCACAATGAAATAAACAATAAAACCACAATTGAATAATAAGACAGAAAAATAGTGAATTTCCAAACCATTTATATGAAAAACAAAGTGCTGATAAACTTTCGTGTGACTCAGCAAAATTAATTAGTGGTGAAGAAGGATCTCCAACTATTTAATTGCAGCTGTTGTGAATGGCAGTGAGTTCGAAGTGGACAAGAACTCTGACGATGAGACCATGGTTGGTCTCCAAACATCATGATGCCAGTTCCGCGCACACAAAATTTTCTTTGATTTTTCATTATTACGAACTTATAGAGTTTTCTTTTTTCATAAAACAAATAATATATTTAATTTAAAATTAATTTATGCGATCTTGCGACTGAATAAATAAAATTTCTTGAAACCTTTTATATTTTATAAATTTTTTTGTCATTTGAAAAAAAAAACCTTGCTAAATTATTTTAACTATTATTAACAATTGCCTGCATTTGAAAATAAATTTTACTTAAACAATTTAGTTTTGGTCTAATCATGTCAAATATATGAAACAAATGAAAGAAACTTTTGCTCATTAAATTTTCCAACAGAATAAAGGAGAAGGCAACAAAAAACTAAGTTGTTATAAAAAAAGAGAGACAGAGAGACAGTAAGAAAATAAATATTTCGTATAACAGAAAATGTGTCATTAAAAATGTATGTTATAACTAAATTTATAAAAACGTTTAAATACTTACGAGGATGGTATGAAAAGTGCAAACGATTCTAAAAGTAAGTGTTGGATTTTTTCTAAATAAGAATTGTTTATGACAAAAACGATTTTAATGTCTACTTTAACTTTACGAAAAGTTTGTGAATAAGGCGGTAAGAAATTTCCATAAATTCCTTAACGAAAGAATGAATTTGTTGTAAATAAAAGCTCTTGTTAATTAATGTTCAGTCAAGCGATATTATTTCAAAGAAACTGAAAAACAAAACTGCTTTGTAAGTTTTTCTTCTTTCAATTATTTGGAATTTCTTGTTTCATTTCTGATGACTCACACATACATACATACATACATACATATATACATACGAGTATACATACATATGTAAGTTATTAAATAAAGTATATTATAAAATATTTTTGATGTACTGTTACTGTGTCAACTTATGATTTCTCAACAAAGCTCACAAAATGATTTATAAAGAAGTATTTTTTCCAAAAAAAAACATTCTGCATTTTTTATTCTTCAAATGGAAATAAAAGAAAATTTAACAAGAAACATTTCGAAGAAAAGTCAACAAGTTCGATTGTCATTTAAATATGTGGTACAAGATATTTAAATAAACAATGGTTACTTAATAACCCACTTGACCATAATATGGTAGAAGACAAAACACAAAAATTAAAAGCACATACTCCTCTTGAAAGCAAGCCTAGAGATTTCACAAAGAATTTCGACTTTAAATTATTTATGTTGTTGTACTGTGTTGCTTGTTTTGTTTGGTTTCTATTTCGGTAATCTTTTATTTTCCTCGCTCAACATGACAAGAAGGTACCAGCCGGGTGGCCAGGTCTTCTCTTGGCATGAGTACAGCCTGCATAGGACACCAGATCTCCTCAGGCTTTGGTAAATGTCATACAAGACTATTATTTACAGTGTACTGATGTATTGAGAGCCATGCCAGGAAGATGGGTCTAAGTTATAACAACTAGATAAATAGAAATATAAAACAGTTCTCCAACTCATAAGAAATTGTCGGGGCTCTAGCACTTTACCAGACCTAACCAATCTAGCCGCCTTCTTGACACGATCGGGATGATTTTACTCGCTTGACAGGGTACCTACACGAGATAACCGACTGACTATGCCCTGTCTACAGCAGACTGGGCATCACAAAAAAGGACCGAATCAACGGACCCAAGTGCGTCACTTCCTTAGCTGTGATGCAACCTCGAAAGCTAACCTAACCTAACAGAAGTGTATGAGCTAGCAACAGGATGACAGGGCTGCCAGCTGCACCGTTGCGTAGGAACAACGCCTGAACAAAATTATATAAGGGTGTTCAGATCCTTGCTGAATGGTGTAGGATCTTGCTGAAATCTCTTAATTAATACTCGAACGCTGCGATGAAATTAGTTTTCTCTCGACCAGGATTCGAAACGTGTGAAGCTTTTGGTTTTTATTTTCCAAACACAAAAAAAACTAGCGCACAAAATACTCCTTCGAGTTTTATATCCTTCTTAAAATACCATCAAAAATGACAAATCATAGTTATAATGATCTCAAGAAGAGCATTTTTAAAACGTCTACAGGATATGAACATCTGGGACACTCACACACAAAAATCATATGTAAATAGTAAAAACAAGACATCTAAAGAATAACTAAGAACCGTTCTGGTAGAGAAAAGTTTGAAAAGAAACTCATAAGTTCAGAAAAAGAAAATTGAATTCTTTCTTGATGGGTGAAAAGTAAGCAAGCAGCCATCACGCAAACAAGCAAACAAGCAAACAAACAAACAAACAATAAAACTTGAGATAAATAATACTATTAAGGAAACAACAACAACAACTATATTCAAATGAGACATGTATGAATGAATGAATGACAGATGGACTAAGTTAAAGAATGCAATAACTTCGTATGTTCAGAACTGCCTTTCCACTCCCTTTTCAGCTTTTAAAAGAAAACTGACTAAATGACAACAACTAAAAATTGTTGCTGTTGTTGTTGTCTTTTTGTCACTGCCGTTCCTGTTTTCTATTTTCTTTTTTTCTTTATCTACTTTTTTTCTAGATTGCTCTTTGTGAAAGACTAAAATAGTCTTTTTAGTATAAAACTTTAACTACAAGACAGACAGACAGACAGACAGACAGAGAGCAGCTTTTTTTCTATGTATTTATTAGACATGCTGTGACATGTTAAGAAAGAAAAAACAATACTTCCTGTGTTTTATTTCTTCTTAAAACAACACAAAAGTGAACATCAGACATATTCACATGATAAATAAACGAAATAAAAATGATAATAAATGCAAAGCAAGAAATAAAAGAAATAAAAGAATAATGGAAATAAAAGAGAAATTTAAGTGAAAATGTTTTTTTTTTTCTCTCCAAAGAATATGAATAAACAATAAGTGTTAAATTTACAAAACCGTAATAATAAAAATACACATTTTAAAGGCAGGGTATTAAAAGAGTTTAATGTTGTTAAATGAAAAAAAAATATTTATAAATATTATTCTCTTAAATTTTTACACGAATAGAGATAACTTTAAATCTAACTAATAGATTTCAAAAGAAATTTTTCTTAATTCATAAAAAAAGATGCATAAACATTATTTTACTTTCAATTCAGCTAGCTGAATAGCAATTTTTTCCATTGTTTATTTTTCATATGATTTAATATATACAATTCTTTTTGCATTCAGCTAGCTGAATGTAATTTCTTCGATTGTAACTTTAATGCTACACATAATTTACTTTAAAAAAGTAAAATAAAAGCTTTGAATTGTTTAGTATTAATTCAGCTGGTCTATGTATATAAAATTGGAGCAAAAATATAATATATTCTTTTTATACTGCTTGCTGAAGATCAGTCTTAGTCGGTCTTATATACTCGTAGAGGTTAAAATGAATTATATTTAGGCTAAATCCATAACATACAAACTTATATAACAATATTTATGTATGCTTTATTCAGCTGAATAGCAAGAAATAAGTCTTTTTCATTGATTAGCAGAGAGACTACAGCTTTTGCATAATTTTATTTAAAATTCAACTTAAATAAAAAAAAAAATTCTAATTCAACTAGCTGAATAGCAAGTAATATATTTTTTCTTTAATTAAAATAATTTATATTAAAGAATTTTTTCGAATTCAGCTAGCTGAATAGCAATAAATCTGTATTTTCACTGAATAGAATAGAGTTAGGTGCTGTTGCACAGTATTATTTTAAAGTTTATTAAAATAAGACAATTTTTTTCTTATTCAGCTAGCTGAATAGGAGAAATATATATTTTTATTGATTTGCATGGAGTCTTTTGCTTTTGCATAATGATCTTTTAAAATTATTCAATATAACATATAGCAAGTAAGAATAGCAAGTAATAAATATTTCCCGTGTTTCAAATAATTAAAATTATAGATTTTTTTACTTATTCAGCTAGCTGAATAGCAAATTATATATATTTTTATTGATTATCATAGAGTCTTATGGTTATAAGCAATGTTATTTTGAATTATGTAATATATAAAAAAAAATTCCAATTCAGCTAGCTGAATAGCAAGTAATATATATTTTAATTGATTAACATAAATTAATATTATAGAACTTTTTTTCTAATTCAGCAAGCGTAATAGCAAGTAATAGATTATTTTATTGACCAACATAATTAATATTATAGAACTTTTTTCTAATTCAGCTAGCTGAATAGCAAGAAATATGTATTTTTTCTTCTGCTTTTGGGAAATGTTGTTTTGAAATTATTTAATATAACAAAACTTTTTTTTAATTCAGCCAGCTGAATATCAAGTAATATATCTTTTCTTTGATTAATGTAATTAAAATTATAGATTTTTTTATAAATCAACTAGCTGAATGACAAATAAGATATCCATTCTGTGATTTACACAATTAATATTTTGTTAATTATTAATTAAAGTTTTCAGGAGTTGGAAATTACTTCTTACTGATAAGTATTTAATTTTTATTTTTCATTCTACTAACGAGACTGTAATTTTTTTATTTTGTTTTGTTTTATTCAGCAGGCGGAATACACAGTATTTTGTTTGTTTTGTCAGTAGTTACCAAAAAAATTGCTCGTTTTGCTTTATTTCTTTAATATCAGCTAAATGAATAATAGTTTTTGTTTAAGAAATAGGAATTTGAAATTTTTGCTAATATAGCTAGCTGAATTAAAATTGCCTTTGCAATATTGAGATCCTTTTTGGACACGCAAAGTTTATTTTACAATGTCTAATACAGTTAAGAGAAAGTCAGAAATTCAGCTGAGAGAAAGACAGAAATAGTACATTTTCTATTTTCTGTCTTGATCCCAGCTGAATAAAACCCTTCCAAAGTAAACTTAGCCGTGTGTAAACAAGCCTTAATACAGAAACTTTATCTAACTCTCATTGTTTTTGGTTTAGCTGGTAGGTTTTTTTCGACGTAAGCTTTTATTTTTTTCCATTTTCAAACTTAACCGTATTATTTCTATTAATATTTTTTATTTCCTTTTCATAAAAGTCTGTCTTCCTTTAAATGTCTCGACTTTTCGACTCTTTAACTGACACTTTAGTATTAGTTGTATTGTTTTCTGACACAACACAACAGCATTGCTATACTGTTTAAAGGTCTAAATTCAATTTCAGAGAAAAGTTTGTTACAAAAACTGCATAGGAAAAGCCCCAGATGTTGTTTGAAAGGTTAAAGAGTATTTCTTAAACAAAAGTGTAAATTTAGTTCAAATGTCGTTTGTATCATACGTCTGTGATGTCAAGTAAAACTTTAAAGAAACTTTTTACATTTGTAAACAATAAAACACACAAACAAAAGTGTTTAATATTTTTAAAGCATATTCTGCTCTATTGAGATGATTTTTTATACTCCCTTATGCACTTATCGTGCAGCATGTTATTAAGACAAAAGCTCAATCCATGATCACTCCTGATAAAGCATGATTCCCAATTGTTTCACACTCAAAGAAAATGGATAACAATGGCTAAACAATGCAAATATTTTAGCGGAAATAATTAGATTTATATACAATTAAAATACTGCACAGTGGTTTAGAGAAGCAAATTAATTGTCTAGTTTCTGAAAAAAATAACTTCACTTTTCTTACACTCTTGCATATGTTGCTGCCAATTATCGCCTACTTCACGGGGGTAAAATCCTTTAAATATATGCGCCTGGAAGTGAGGGCATTGCAGTAGAATCTCTTTAATTTTCAAAAAATTTTCAAAAAAAAAGACGTGTGGCACTCGGGGACTGCCGCGGTAAAGCTATTGCATAGCATTTTTTATCAACTTATGCAATTTCAATTTCAGCTTTCTAGCTATACTGGAAGTGCCCCATACAAAGAAGGGGCACCGTAGTCCCCCCAAGTAAAAAGTGCCTTGCCTTAGTATCCTATGTCCTTTTCCTGGTACTAAGCTACCTGCTCTTTCAGCCAAATCAGTTAGCCGTTCTTGAGTTATAAATAGTGTAACTAACATGACTTTCTTTTATATACAGTAAAAATTCGATAATCCGGATAATTGATTGCAGACCCCAATCCGGAGTAGCGAATTATCCGGATTACTACGCATGTATGGTTTTTATTAAAAATTATAATAATTCATAGCAAAGTTAAATAGGTAGGTGTTTTTCGCGTTGTTTCTCAAACCACGAATACAATGATTGTTCAAACTCTTTATATTCACCATCTTTTAAAGTTTTACGCTTTTGCAATAGTTTTCGATTAGATGTTTTCACAAACCTGAATGTAAAATATTTTTGTTAATATGTATTTAATTAAAAATCATGTAAAAAAATTAATTCACCTTTTGAAGCTATCACTTTTTGAGCTGCAAAATTCTGTCCGGATTACCGAATTTTCCGGATTAGTGGAGTCCGCATTATCGAATTTACATTGTACATATATACATTGTACATATATACACAAATACAAAAATCTCCTCAAAATCCCAGAAAACCCGGAAAATTTCCCAGGAAAAGTGGCAACACCGGACGGGAATTCCCAAAAACTTGGACAAAAATCCCCTAAAAATCCCAGAAATCTCGGAAAATTTCCCAGGAAAAGTCGCAACACTGGAAATTTAAACAATTTTCAAAGCGGCAACACTGTATAGTCATCATATATAGACTATACAAAATAGAAGTTTTCACTTCAAAAAACAAAAGACTTAAGAAACAAACTTAGTGTCAGGTTTTTTCGTTTCAAAAACAAAATACTTAAGAAACAAACTTAACAAAATTTCTTGATTCGGTCGCCTTAAAGCCCGCGATAGAAGCTTAAAAAAAACAAAGATGACAATATGTCAGCCATACATTTTTTTTTTTTTTTTTTTTAATTAGGACCAGCACTCAGGGGATGACCCCTACGTATGCAGTGCATTGTGCCGGAACGCAGAGAGAGGGATAGAGTAAAGAAGATAGATGTTGAAAATGTAGAAGGCTTAACTCTTTTACAACTCTGCTTTGCGCGTTATGTTAATTTTTATAGCAGTGTTGAGGCGCCTCCGGTGTTAGGTAGACGCATTAACTTTGTTAAGCTGTATTGGCAGGCATTTTATTAATTGTTTTACTTCGCCGATGTTTCTGCTAACCGACGAAGGAGGGCGATGTTGTGTACATTAGCTTGGAACATCATCAATCGCTGTCGGAACAGTTTTTTAGTGACCAGTGCTATGCCTTCATCACTTAAATAGTCCGACAACAATTAATACAATGTCTCACTAATGTACATTACAGAAATTAATGATGTTGATTGACTTGCTCTGGCCAGGGTTTGAACCCAGGCCCCACGTCATTGTTTACTTAGTAGTCAACGCGCTAACCACTTCAGCTAACACCACCCTTACCAGCCATACATTTAATATTTCTCTACTCGTCTTTGATCCGCGCCCAACAGGGACAATAAGTGCAATTACGATTTTAAAGTAGTCTGTATTTTTTAAGGATATAATACCTCCCTTTAGTTTTATAAAAATTAGTTCCCTTAATATTTTCTTGCAGGCAAAGAGTATTAAATTTTCTTTTAATCCGACTATTTAGTGCATAGAAATCTGACTCTGTTTCTTGTACCGTTTTTTCTGTTTTTTTTTTTTTTTTTTTTTTATTGTTTTATTATTCAAAAGTTCTTGTTTTAAATGGTTTATAATTCTTTGTTTTCAATAAAAAGGCATAAGAAAAACAATTACGCTCGGCTGGACGCAGAAAAACAAAAAACATAATTTTTTTTACAATAAACTGCAGTTGTAGCTGAAATTGCAACCAACAAGATGCTTTTGTATTTATTTATTGTGCAATATTTTAGTTGTTTAAAAATAAGAAAAAACAAAACCACAGAAGAACATATTCTGTTACAAAAAAAATGGAATGAACACGACAGCAACCACAACAACAGAAACAAAAACACTGCGAAGATTTAAGTGTAAATTCGTATGCATTTAAGACTACAATGCAAAATAATTGCTTTGTTTTCTATAAGAATATTTTAATATTTATGGTGGTTTATTTATAATTAATTATTATTACGCATGAGGAGATGAAAGAAAGAAAGTTCTTTCATTCTTCTTGCTAGAAATTAATAATGGTTTATTTTACAATAAAGGAAGAATTTATGGTTAAAGATGGTACAAAGCAAAAAAAAAAATACGATTACATATGGCCCTCGATATAATCTACGAGAGATGCAAGCATGAATGAATTATGTAGAATTGGATTTGTGTTTTTTTTTCCTTGAAGTAGATCATTTAAAGTAATTAATTTGAAATATAACAGATCCCAGTTGATACCTAGAATCAGTTCTATAATTTCTTAACAAAGATCATTCTGTCTCTTTTGTTTCATGATACTTTTTTAGAGATCTTATTGGAATTTAAAAGAAATGCAATAAAAATGTGTTGGCACATTTAGATAGTGTTGATGTGTTTTATGAATAATCCGCCATAACCTGTTTTGTCAAAAATTATATGACACTACGATATTACGACAGTATTAGTGGGCACGATAACAAGGAAAGGAAACAAATTATCTCTTACACTTCCTCTAAAATTTTTCAATTTTCCACAGAGAAAAAATAAAACAAATCCTTGCGACTATTAAATTTATTGATTGAAATAATCTTTTTCGAGAATAGATTTTCCAAACAAAATAACTCAATTTCTTAGAAACAATTTTAAAACTACTAAAGAAAGATTGTTTGCAAAACTTTCTCCTGCAATAAGATGCTTAAAACTTTTCCTTTTTTTTATATATATTTTTCAGCTCAAGGGAAAATAAACGATTTTTTTGTTATTGTTCTCTAGGCCATTTAGAGTGGTGCGCTTTTGCCAACAACAACAAACACAAATAACTCAAAAAAACACAACTAAAGCGTAATCTGCTATCATTCATTCTTTTCAAGCATGTTTGCTCAAAATTTGTATCAGCAGGACAAAAAAGAAAATAAATTCTTAAAAAAATTTCGCAAAAAAAACTGCACAATAAAAAATATAAAGTTTAAAAAAGAAAAATTGCCAACAAATTCGCTGAAAATAAATTTTCAACAGCCTTGTAAATATTTTCCAAAAGAAAATAAAATCTTCTAAAAAAAAACTGAAAATAAAGTTTGCAAAAAAAAGTAGAACAAAAACCAAATACAGCTGAGAAGAACAATTTTTCTTTTTTCTTTTATTTGTAGCAAAACAAAATCATATAAAAATTGTACACATGTGAAAATAACAGAAAATGAAAGCCTTGACCTTGTGAAAAAAAAAGTAGAAATGCATTCTGACTTTTATTTTGGGTAATTTCTCAAAATTTCTAAACATAAAACAGACAACGAGCTGAATAGGAAATTAATGAGTGTTGCGGAGTTTTTTTTACTAGTTTTTTGTTGTCATTTAAAATAGATTTTATACTACAACGTTAAATTGTTAATTGTTCAAATCATAGCAGACTTCATCTTCGGATTCTTTCATCAACAGGTCGACATTATTAGTGAGCCTGAAATAGTAGTAGAAACTAAAAGACTATACAAGCAGCTTTTATTGGAACACAAAATATCGTGCAAACTCGGCTTTATGTTAATGACACTTTGTCATCATAGGTTTGTCACATCAGGATAACAAATACCTCATTTTTATATTAATGACATTTCTTAGTCATCATGACGTACATCACATTAACCTAAAAAATTACACATCCTCCTGTTGAAGACAAATTTTCTTCATATACTTGTGTATATGTACTATGTCATATTAACATAAAAAATAAATCGTCGTCGTTTTGATGGCACTTTGTCATCACTTGTATACCACATCAACATCAACTAACTTGTCTTCATTTGTTTTTGACACTTTTTCATTGCATTTATGTCACATTATTGTTAAAAATAGCTCGTGGTCATGTTTATGACACTTTGTCATTATAAGAATGCAGTATCAATATTAAATCAGAACTTGTTTTTATGTTCTTAAAACTTTGCCATGACATGTGTTTCACATAAAAAACTTTCCTTAACGTTGTCAGGTATGTCACATTAGCACGAAAAATGCCTTGTCTACTTACTGACAATTTTAACATAAAAAAGGACCTCGCCTTTGTGTGGTATACATTCGGTCATCATGTCATCAATACATCAAGATTAAAATTACCTCGTCGTCATGTGTTTTTACAATTTGTCATTACAGGTATGTCATATCAAAATTAAATAGACACCGTGGTCATGTTTATAAACCTTTGTCAGTATATGTATGCAACATTAATATCAAAAAAAAAAATATTGCCTTCATGTCTTTAAAAATTTGTCATGACATGTGTGTCACATAAACATAAAAAAATATGTGTGAATACATTGTCATAATGTGTAAATATTATCATCATATGCATGTTATATAAGCATAAAAAATATCTTCATGTCTTTTTACACTTTGTCATCACAGGTATGTCACATTATCAATAAAAAGACATCGTGGTATTGTTCATGACCCTTTGTGAATATATATATGTATGCAATATTATCACAAAAGACCTTCTATTCGTGTTGTTAAGACTTTGTCATTACAAGTGTGTCACATAAAAATAATTAATAACTTGCCTTCATATGTGTATACATATATTATGCATGTCAAATTAGCATGAAAAATACCTTCATGATTTTATACTTTCTCATCATAGGCATGTCATTAAATTTAAATTTAAATTATCATATTGTTATTACACTTTGTCATCAACTTTATATCACATTAAAATTAAAATTACATCGTCTTCATGCGTTTTTCATTACAGGTAAGTCACATCATCATTAAAATTACTTCTAGGTTATGTTTATAACACTTTGTCATCATATGTACTCGGACGTAAAACCACAGAATATCTTTTCTTCATATTGTTGACACTTTGTCATCATATCAACATTAAAAAGGACTTCGCCTTTATGTTGTAAATGTATGTCACGTTTATGCAAAAAGATTTTATTTTGATGACTACTAGTCATTTATGTATATGATATGAATGTATGTAAATTTCTATTGGAAATTTTAATTAGTATCGTTGTGGTGGATTAAGGGTGCTATTTGAGGAGTTTTTAGAAAACTTACAAATTAAAATTTTTCAATCATTTCGTTAATGACAAATTGGTTTTTATATTTAGAAACTCAAATGAAATGATGAAAACAAATAATAACCAGAAATTTTGTGTCCACTTGCAACGAGCAACGAGCATTACAGATACAGTTAGTCACAAAAATAAATAGCCGCCACAGATTAATATGATTTTAGTTGTTGAAAATCTTTTATTTAAATAAAAATAACTGTCATTTGTCTGCCTGTTTACAATAAATCCGATTGAAACTACTTCTAACACTGAAACAATTCTTATGGAACTTTATTTATATATTGATTGGAAAAGTACGCTGAAACACGCCTATTGAAAATAAGCATATATACACATTCTTGCAAAAATTTAGACATACTTTGAGATTTCTAAGCGATATAATATTAAGATTTGAGAGAAGTGGGCGATCATATGGCCATAAAGACAAAATGCAAGACAGAATTTTTTCTGAGAACAAAATATTTCAAAATTTTTTGTTTAATAATTCTGTACATTTTTCTAGGAAAGAATTTTCTTAAATTTCCACAACATTTAAAATCTTCCGTACCGTTGTTTCTATTATTATTATTATTCCTTTTTTTTTGTGTGTGTGCAGTTATTAAAGAAAATTGTAAAAATTCTACCAATCGTTGCTTGATTTCTTTTTTTACAATTTGCAGTCAACATGCAGAAAATACGCAAGAAAAAATATAAAAGAAAACGAAAGAGCAAAAAAAAAAAGTATAAAAAATGATATAAAAACAAACCATGAATTTCATATGGGGAGCACATTGAAAACATTGTTGCCAATTTGTCATTAACGTTTGGCTTGTTATATGTTTCACGCTTGTCACATTTGTCACGTTACGTGAGTCGTTATATTGTCGCAAAACAAAAACGTTCAAAACGATTCCTTAGTAAGCAAACAAAAGCACACACACACGTACGGGCAACTAGCCAGGTTTTGTGGTTTAACTCACATACGAGGGTGGTGTTTAAAGACATTTTTATTGACAAAAAAATTATCCGCTTAAGTTAAAGCTAAATTTTTAATAACTTATTTATCGCTCCTAGAATGCCGCTGCGACCATGTTTGCAAAAAACTTTCAGGCGAAGTTTGAGAAGAGTTTAGAGCAAAATATTTAAAGAAATCCTTGTGTTTAGATTTCGGTATGAAATGCTCATGTTGTGAAAGATTGAATTGCAAATATATGATATTCTTATATTGTTACACATACACACACACATAAATGCTGAGACTTCAATTAGCAGATATTCCAGGAAAAAAAATAAAAAATTACACACATGAAATAACAAGAAAAAAAATTTATAATATTTCTTGTTGCAGTTGAACAAATAATGACCAAACAAGTCATACATCAAGTTTTGAACACAGGAAATAAAAACCAGCGCGCACACACTCACAAATATAAAGACGCCTTACCACTCACTCACCCTTTCCATTTGTGTGAATACGCGTGCGTGTGTGTGTCTATAGTTCGCTATGTATACATACTTTTTTTTGTATATGTGTTAAATTTTTAGTACAAGTGCTGCTTCACACATCTTATTGGGTGTTATTTGTGGTTGTAATTTTTTAATAGTTCTTCAACGCTGACTTTTTTATATATTTTTTTATATGTGTTTTATTTGTTTGTGTGTATGTGTATTTTACTGTGTACAAACAACATTTATAAAAGTCTCATATAAAGCGTTATAAGCATGTACGAGTGAGAGTGTAGAGTAAAGAATGCTTACAAAAAAAAACACATACATACACACACCGGAAATGAGATCTAAAGAGCTTTTACATTCTTTTCTTGTGCTCTTGTTGGAAAACACAGAAAAGTTGCATTGAATTGCCAAGATTTTCTTTTCTTTCCTTTTTTTTTTTTGTTGTCGTTATCGATTTTAAAGGATCATATTGTTTAGTGGTATCAAACACATAAATACACATGAAAAAAAAACAAGAAACGGAAACCTCCAGAAAATATGCTAGCGTGTTTTTTTTCTTATTATATTTTTCGCATACACCAACATGCACACACATAAAAGTACTAACAAGCTATTCATTCATTCTCATGTAATTTTCCCTAATGTTTTTGTTGTTGTAAGTCACGTATCATCATGTGTAATTTGTAATATAAGCGAACATTGTGTAGTATTCAGTGGAAAATATGGAGTGTTCGGCCGGGCGTAGAATTATTGTTTAGGAAATAATGGCACCATCTAAACAAAGATTACAAGTGAGTGGCTTTTAATTTGCCTTCAAAAAAATTTTGAACGCATAAGGAGATTAACGAAAGTTTAAAAAGGACACTTAAAGCTTTTTCCGCCCAAATTTCGGGTCTAACTGTTATATGCGCAATATCAGTTACACAAAATATATACAACAAACTAAATAAGTGTTATCAAAAAACTTAATTGCAGTTAAAACAAGTGCAAAATTTAATTTTGTATAAGAAACTGTTATAACCGAAAAATTTTGTTATTTTATAACATTAGGAACAGTTAGACCCATCATATTATAATGCAAGATATTTCCCCAATACGATTTTCCACAATACACACAGATGTTGCGCAATTTTTTTGAATAAAAACTAAAACTGTTATACAAATTTAAATATTTTTTATAGAAAAATTCTCTTTTACAAAATGGTCCAAACAAAAGTTATAGAAAATCTCTGTAAAAGAAACCATCCAAAATTTTGAAACTCTTATACACGCAACAAATTTCTAAATTTGACTTAATATAAACAACATTAAAAACTGTTATACACTATATATTTTTTCTTAACAATTTTTTCCATAATCATATAATATCTGTATAGAAAAATTAAAGCAATCTTGCCCCGCTCAACTGGTATACATAAATTATTCATGAAACTGTTATACACAAAACAATTTCGAAATTTTGCTTGCAAAACTGTTATTTTCCATATAATTTAATAAAAAAAATATTTTACGTGATTTTCTACAGCGATCCGTGCGGCAGAAAGTTTTAATTTAATCTAAATCTAAAGAAACTGTTATACAAATTCAAATATTTTATGCAAAGAAGTTTAGTGATACAAAAATGTTACCACTTACAAAATCTTTATTGAAAAAATAACAAAAAATCTTGCACCGCTCAACTGGTATACATAAATTATTCATGAAACTGTAATACAACAAACAATTTTCGAAATTTTGCTTGCAAAACTGTATTTAATTTAATAAAAAAAAATTATTATTTTACATGATTTTCCACAGCATCAGTTGCGGCACAAAGTTTTAATTAAATCTAAGACTTAAGAAACTGTTATACAAATTCAAATATTTTATGCAGAGAAATTTTAGGACAAAAAATTGTTAACACTTACAAAATTAAAAAAAAAATAAACAAAAATCTTGTACTAATCCACTGTTAAACACAAAAAAAAAACACTGAAACTGTTATACTTCAAGTTTCTGTGAAATAATTTTGAAAAATTTTTGAAGCTTACCAAATTAATTAAATAAATAGTATGCTTTTCTCTTCCTGGTAGATTTATTTTTAGTATAATCCAAACATTGTAGATAATCTCTCCAATCATCCATGATTATCTGCAACTATCAACCCTTTTCACAAAAAACAAACAAAAGATTAAATTTTTGTAATTTTTAACGTTTTCCTCTGAGGGCTTCACCATTTAGATATGAAAAGATTTAAAAGAGCATAGAAGGCTTAGGATGGTCTAAGGACCAAATGTTTTTATCCTTGATTTTATATCCAACCGTCCGTTAATGCAGCTGACTCTTTAGGGAAGTTTTTGATTTTATATTGTAACAAAACAGAATTTATATATAAAAAAAGTTGAATGCGTAATAAAGTTCCGCAATTAAAAGGATTCAACAAATTAAAGGAGAAACTAACTTATTTTTTCGTTAAATAATCAAAATAAGAATATAACAGTTGGTTCCATTTTGGCATTAATATCACTTTTGCCATGAGACATGTTGAATTATAACTTTTACAAGCTCGTTAGTGTGTGACAATAACAACGGCAATAACGACAACAACAACAACAGCAACAGCGACAATAGCAGAAACAGCAGCAACGTATGAATTTATGTTTCATAAAGACTCTAACGAGATTTAATTGACAGCATTATAAATATTAGCAATAAGAAAATGTTAAATGTGTCATTGTAGTGGTATTTGTAACAGAATTACATGCACGACAGAAATTACTAAAAGTCACAAATACAAATATACGAGTATCTTTCAAGATTAACATTCGTATGTACATATATTCATAGATTCATGTGTATTTAGTTTCAAAAGTTAAGTATGTATGTACATCTGTGCATGCATGCATATGTATGTGTTCTTATGTATATTTGGCTCATTATTATAATTGTAGTTGTAGGTTGTGTGATTTTCAATATTTGAGCTGGTTGGATTTTTTTCCACTTGTTTTTTTTTTTTTTTTAATTTCCTTTGTTGAATGTTCTTCTAACAGAGATGGCAATTAAAAATATTAAATTGTACCAAAAATATTATAAAAATATTTTCAGATGAGAAACACTATTCTTTACAAAAATATTTTTGCACAACAGGATTTTTTTGTTAAATCGTTGTGGAATTATTTCTATTATTATATACGAAAATGTCTAGCGATATAATTTGAAAATATACTGTTTGATATTTTATACAAGGAAACTAACGCTTCCTAAGAATGTGTTAACATAAATAACTGTACTAAATTTTTCTAATTCCAAAAAAAAATATTTACTGGACATTTTCAAGGGCCGAAATTCATAAAAAATACATTTTACAATTCTTGTAAACTGTTATACATTACTGTTATACACAAAATTTTTTAGCGAATATTATGGCTGCTTTTAAGCACAAACGTAAGAAAATTTAGACCTTTTTTTGAAGTGAAAACTTCTATTGGCGCGGTACGGAGGTTTTGGGTGGGCTAAAATCTCTGATTTCGCGACACCGTCATAGTTTTTGACATCACGCTCGCTTCATTTTAAGCGAAAAAAATTTAGGTGTTGGGCCTTACTACGGTTCTCGAATCGACTTCGACTGTTGTACTAGATTAAACGAACACACAACATTTGTCTTTAATCTATTACAGCAGTCGAACTCGAATCGAGAACCGTAGTAAGGCCCAACACCTAAATTTGTTCGCTCAAAATGAAGCGAGCGTGATGTTGCCATATATGAGAAAAACACTCATTTTTTGGTGCACCAAAGAGGGCGCACTCGTCAATTTGAGTGAAACTGATTAAGAAGAGTACACAAAGATGGCGCTCGCTTCATTTTGACCGAAAAAAATTTAGGTTGTTAACTTCTCGGGCGCAGTTGCATTTGGGTTTACAATAAGTGGCATGGCAAAACTAGCAGGTATGCAACAACAAGTACAACAATCCAAAAACAACATGTATTTTGTTGGTATAAAGCACTCGCTTCATATCAAAACACACAAACAAATTAAAAGCATTTTAATACGTATGAGTATCAAACTGTAACCATTTTGTATGTACGCTCTTCAAACTATATCAGTTTGTATGAAAACTTGCTATAAAGCGAGCTCAGTCAGCTGTCCTAGTAAACTCACCTGTTGCATACGCCTTAATAAGTGGTTAAATTTGTTGCATGTATTTATATAATTGTTTATATATACGCATAATTTTTTTGGCAATAGCACGTGTATTGTTGTAATCACAAAAAGTTTTCACTTCTGTCGGCACTCCCGGAGTGCTACCCGTAGCTTTTATATCGTAAATTTAATACTAACGAGTAATAAGAATATATTATCGTAAATAACTGTACTAAATATTGTTGTCATAAAAATATTTTTCTAATATATGTACATATGTATCTAACAATGTACTAATACTTAAAAAAAAGTATAAAAGCCCTTAATTTAAACTGATAGAATGCTGATATAATGTTTTTAAAAACGATTACACAAAACAGGTATACATACGAAAAACAGATTCTTCCTACTGTTAAGAACATAAATTAGCAAAAATTCTATTCAAATTTTAATAAAAAAAAATTCAAATACAAAGAAACGTTTCCTAAATATACTAAAAGTATACTTTCGTAAATAACTGTACTCAATACTGTTATACAAAATAGTTTTCTAAATAATATTTAAAAATTAAGTATTTAATTGTACTTTTAGTGTTAAAAATTTAAATGATTAGATTATAGTAGGCTGCTATATTGCTAAAAAAAAACTTTTATACACAACTAGTTACTAACAAAAACTGTTATACACACATATTTAACAAGTATTTTATATATATTAGGCGAATAAGATTTATTTAGGAAATACAAGCAAATTTCAATGTCTGCTACAAACAAATTTTTTTATAAATTTAAAAAAACTGTTATACAAAACAATTATACACACAAACTTTAAAAAGAGAATGGTATGAATATTGAGCAAATTAGATTTATTTAGTAAAAAAAAGCAAATACTATTGTTTGCTAAAATAAATTTTTTTTATTAAGTTAAAAAACTGTTATAAAACACACAAATTTCAAAAGAATATTATTAGTATTTATTTAGGAAATACAAGCAGATTGCATTGCCTGCTATAATCTAATTTTTTATTAATTTAAAAAACTGTTATACAAAACTGTTATACACACAAATTTCAAAAGAAAGTTATAAAATTGTGCAATAAAGATTTATTTTGGAAATACAAGGAAATTGCATTGCCTGCAACAATAAATTTTTTTTTATTAAGCTGTAATACTGTAATAAAGTCGTTTATTAATCGTTATTCATTTTTTAACATTTTAATAACCGATAGTGTTATTTTTCATTTATTTTATGCTGCATACTTTTCAGACTTTTTTCCCCTCCAAAAAAAGTACCATAATTGTATCTACTTTTCTTTTATGTTTGTCCTAAAGAAAAAAAACATGTCGTTTGTGCATGAATGCTTTTTCTAAGACCCTTTGTACAGATCTTTAGTTAATTCTTAAGTATGTATTAGTAAATTTAGAAATGCACACTATATTCAATTGTTAAATATAAGTAAGTACATGTGTTTTTATATGGCTGTGTACATTTAGATGTCAATTATATGTGAAAAGTCAAATATTATAGAGATTATTAAGAGCTTGTATGTCAATGAGTTCAATTTTCTTCAAAGGTCCTTGACAAATTTTATTGGTAAAAGTTTGTGTGTGTGTGTGTGTGTGTGAAAACTTTGATTTGTTATCTTTCCTTTGCAAAATGCTGTTTTCTTAGATAATTAAATTTATATATTTGAAATATGAGCAGCATTTTGCAATAAAATCAATATGAATTGTAGGTCATGGTATTATGAAAATTTGGGGATGGTAGTGAATGGATAATTTTGTTGTTTAGTCAGCCTTAAGTTTATGTTTAAAAAAAGCCAGATAGACAAGCTAATAGCTGAGTAAAATTAAGTGTTGCTATTATGATTTCTAGTATTCTAACGTCCATTATTTTAACGTCTCTATTCCACGTTAAAAGATTCCTTTTGTAGCTTTTCAAGACAGGATAAAATACCCGCATTAAGTCTTAATATTCTTCTTAATTTTTTATAGCAAATTTACGTTTATTTAAAATTTTTTGAGACTGTCTAATTCATTCATAGCTCGAAATCATTTGAATAAAATAAATTATATATTTAAGAATCCTTTTGTGTCTTACATTTTCTCTACATTATTAAAATCCTTTTTCTTAACAACCATAAATAATTGCATTGTTTCTAAATGTTTAATATTTCAGAGCTTGCTTTGTAGTTTATGCTCCATATACTCGTAGTTGTGCTTAAAAATTAATCTGAAATGCAACACAAAAAAAAAAACTAAAGCATAAATATAACACATGAAAACAATAACCAGGATAAGGACTGGGACGAAACAAACCAAAAGCTGGTACCTTTTAGATTTCATTTATTCGCAATGTGAATTAAAAATTTAATTTTTTATGCCACCAAAGGACTAACTTGTGAATTTTAGTCCTCATAACAAGAAGCATAAAAGCTTGTGTTCATTTAACTTTATTGAACCCCTTTTTAATGGTTAAGATGTTTCTGAGTATGTGTGTGTCTGTATATGTGTTTTATTTCTTTTCTCTTTTTTCCGAAACACATACTAGTTCGCAGCTAAAGCCTTTTATTTTATATAAACTATATGCTTTTTAATAAATTTCTAGGTAACTTAACTTTCACACATAGAAACTAATACAATAGTTCTTTAAAAAAAAAACGGAGAAAAAAAAGCAGTTAAAACCAACAACCAAACACTCATCCAAATGCACTAAAAACGAATACACACACACACACAGGTTCATGTGCGTGTATGGCCGTGGTCTAACACAGAGAACTCAA
Source organism: Lypha dubia (assembly GCA_947311025.1). Classification (NCBI taxonomy): domain Eukaryota; kingdom Metazoa; phylum Arthropoda; class Insecta; order Diptera; family Tachinidae; genus Lypha; species Lypha dubia. The sequence goes on along the minus strand of OX371261.1, from coordinate 113,958,921 downwards.
ACAAAATACAACATATGCCTGAATTTATGCTTCGTTTAATTTTCTTACTCTTATAAACGTTTTAAAATAAAACATTTATTTTTGTAACGTTCTTTTTTTAATTTTATTATTATTTTCTTTATTGTTTTTTTTTTTTTTTTTTTTTTGCTAAAGTCTATGAGGCATTAAATACTAAACAAAGTATGAGGAGTTCACTATAAAAAGAACAACTGAAATATATTTTTAAAAATATATTAAAAAAAATACAACATCAAAACGATTTTTTTTTTTATAAACAAATTCACACTCACATATTCAAAAGGTGGAACAAATAAAAAACCAAACAAAAAAAAAAAAAAAGTAGCAAAACCCAAACATGTACATGAGCAAAACTATTTGCACACAAATAACACAAACTTGCAGCACAGCAGAAAATGAAAACATACACATGTTTGTGTACAAGTGCCTCTCGCATGTTAGTGTGCGTAAAAACAAGGAACACATTACAAACGACAAAAGCAATTAGAGTGTTGAAAAATTTTGTTTTGTATTTTTTTTTTTGTTTCTTTGCAGTTGTTTCTATAAAACAATTTGTATTTCTCTCATTTTTCAAATGACGCGACTTTTTATTCCAAAACAAAAATTAACGTGAGCGTATGAAAATGTAAATTTTTTAAAAAAGCTGATATTTATGTTGAATATTCAGACAAGTGAGAAATGTTATAGTAAAGTGAGTATAAGGGACTAGACAACTGGTCCATGGTCGGCTTGTAACTCTTCTATAGATAATTTCAAAATTTTATTAAATATCCGAAGTTTAAGTCCTGGTGATCTTTCTATAGCGACCTGGAAGCTAGTTTGGAGACATATAAGGTTTTCCAATAGGGATGATATGATTTTGAAGTGACGTTTCGGACATTGCAAAAACAACGTTGCTGATTTTGCCTTGGAACAACTTGAGAACAATAACGATTTTTTTAAGAAAATCATCTTCTCCCATGAGGCTCACTTTCATCTGAGTGAAGCGGTAAATAAACAAAACCGTCGATTCTGGTGCGAAGAAAATCCACAAATTATTCATGAAAAACCGTAACATTCACCTAAATTGACAGTAGTTTGGTGTGGTTTTTGGTCTGGTGGAATCATCGGTCCGTACTTCTTTCGAAATGAAGCTTGTAACACCGTTACTGTCAATGGATAACGGTGCAGATCGATGATAACCAACTTTTAATGGCCGAAATTGGAAGAAGTTGATCTTGACAACTTTTGGTTCCAACAAGATGGGGCTACGTGCCACACAGCAAATGCAACAATTGAATTATTGCGAGAAGAGTTTGGAGATTCGATTATTTCAAGAAATTGTGATACTGAATGGCCTCCAAGAAGTTGTTATTTAACACCATCAGACTATTTCTTGTGGGGTTATTTGAAGTCAAGACTCTCTTCAAGCCTTACAAGTCAATATTGAACGTGCCATTCATGTGACATACCTCATGATTTAGTGGAAAAAGTACTCGAAAATTGTGTTCATCGAATCGTTCCTGCAGAAGTAGCCGTGGAGGCCAATTGAATGACGTTTTATTTAGAACTTAATTGTATCGATTGTACTGCGCATTAAATAAAAAACTTTTGAATTTCCTTAACAATAAGTGTGTTTTTTTTTAACCTTTTGTTAGCTTTGTAAGTTTGTAATAACTACCCTTACTACCGGAAGTTTCTTTAAAAAACAATTTGTAGATCCTGAATATACTCCTGAATTCATATTTCAAACAACACATTGGAAGTAGCAACATATAGCACAACATCCTGTTAATATAAAAAGGCTTATGAAGGGAAACAATTATTTTCACCCTTAAAAGTCATCGGGCACGAACGGCATTATACTCGTAATAGCCGATCGATCTAGAGTAAAATTGAAAACTTATTATACCATCAGTTTTTACAGTATGTACACATTTCTTTATTCCCCGTTAGTTAACATCAATTATTGTTCTCAAACTTGCCTGGAGCTCAGGAGACTTCATCAAAAAGGATATTTTAAAATATTTTTTTTTTTTTCATTTTCAGGTTCTAAATAGCAGCCATATCAGAGGAAAATATTACGGTCAAAATTGCTTGCATATCCTTAAATTCTCTTCTTCAGAAAACAATAAACCAAAATTTAGTTTATGATCAAACCATTCGTAAAATTTTGAATGAAATTGATAATGACTTAAGCTATTAACACATTCGCCACAGCAAACTACACGAACACAAGACTACAAATGCTGCCAGCTACTTAATTATTTTGGAAACGACAGATACACAGTAAACAGCTGATCCTGAATTGTTGCAACGACTCATTTATGTATATTACAGTGGTACATATTTAGCGCTTTTAGTTTTTTAAAGTTCGCTGGGGCGAATTGAATACGGCGAATTGAATTCGCCACTTACGTCACTTTGTATGGATTCGCTTTGACATAAACCGAAAAAATTCATCTCATGGATCTCTTTTGTCTCCGGAGTTACGGGGTTCAAAACTTATTTTTTATTGGCCATAACTCCTAGAATATGGAACGGATATGAGTGATGTGAATATCACTCTAAACTTCTCTAAAATACATTTATACTGGTATACAAATTTTTTAAAACAATTAACCCATTGCGAGTGAAATTCAATTTTAATATTTTTTTGTCTGACTTTTCACTTTTACAGAGAACTTACCATGCTTTTATTTGGTGTATACTTGAAAGCTGTGACCGATGAAATACGTACGTTGTGCTTCTTTAATGATGATTTTAAGAATTAAAGGAGTTATTTAGAGCGTTTTGAAATGATACCTATGTCGTTTATATTCGTTCTATATTGTAGGACTTATGATCAATAATATATTAAAGTTTTGAACACCGAAACTGCGGAATCAAGAATGAGAGAGCCGAAAAAATTACACAAAAATTTTTAGATAAAAAAAGGGCTATTACCCTGTGAGTTTTTTTAATTTTTAACAATGTTGGTATTTTTGACTCAGGCCAATATTCTATATAACAATAAAGCTAATAAAAATTCTTGATGCATATATATTATAACATTTAAATTTTGTAATTTTCTTTTTTATTTTACAATAAAAAATATTTCTAATCAGTAATTTGCTTTACATATTTTGTTATATTGTCAACACTGTTTTGGTTTTGTGGCCATCAGAAATAGAAATTAGTTTAATTCGACTACACGACAAAAGTAGCATGGACAAAAACCTGTTGCCGTGTTGCCTTGCTGTCTTCAATGTAATCATTCTCATATGTACACATGTATTCTAATTTTGACAGCTGGTAGTCGGTATCCTGCTGTGGCGAATGTGTTTATACCTTTATTCTACCACCTTAATATGCAGTAATTTAAAAAAATGTTGCGTACTTCTAGGAGCTTTTGATAAATACTTTGCTTTAAGCTTTGTATGTTAATAAAAAAAATAACCCTAAATGTAACATTTGCAAGTAAAAACAATTTAACCAAACGCCTATAAGGATAAAAAAATTTCATCATTCTAAAAATTAAATATTACAGGCAAGTCAGACACACATTCCAATCGCTTTGGTTCCGATTCAGTAATTGTATTTCGATCATTTTTGATTTACAATCTTCAGATTCCATTTATTTTGTATTTTTATTTTACAATAATAAAGTTTTTTTGATACCCGTCTGAACGTCAGTTTGCTTAAATTTTTATTTTTATTAACAAGCAAGGCTTATTTTACTGACGGTCCTAAAAGTATGCATGACTTTTTGTGTTTACTTGAAAGAGATCTCAGTAATAAATTATCTAGAAAATGTGTCCTCTGTTCAAACTTGACACTCTCACAAATCTTTTTTGTTTAAAATTCATTTTATTTATTTCATAAATTTCTTGAAGGAATTCTATTGAAGACTGTATGTAGTTGGTCCCTTTATGGCACACTAGTTTTTCTTAAAATAACAACATTTGCGCTTGTATGTTTAATGTGTGTAACGTAAGAAATACCTCTGTGTTTGGGTGTGTGTTTTAAATGCTATCAAAGAGCACAGATGTTCATTTCTAAAGGTATTAAAATAAAAATATTCAACAAAAACTAACGTAACGTTTGCAATAAAGTCACAACATATTTTAAATGATGAAATACTTAAAAAAAAAAAAACTTTATGTAGTGAAATTTAAGAAATATAATTTTCAAAAACCCAGGCATATTAATAAAATCTTCTGAGAGATTTTATGTATTAAAAAAATAAGTAGAGAAAAAACTAAGGAAAAAATAGATGCATAATCTATTCGCTGACTTTCAGCTAAATTAGGGCTCAATTTGTGGGCTCAAATCATGGTTTAAAATATGCTCACAGTCCTGTGTGATACAAAAAGTAATCAGTGTTTTTAACAATTTCTTCCAACTTATACCACTTTTGATTGCATTCCTTAACTATTTATCCCTTAATTCATACAACGTTTTTTTGATATCTGCTCATACGCTGACATTTCTTCCGTTTTTTTTTTTTTTTTTTTTTTTTTGGCTTTTCTTCATGGTCTTGTTTACACTTCAAATTCATCTTAATACACGTTAGAAATTTTAATCACAGTATACGAGTATCTTCTTTTTTTTTTTTTGGTAAAAACCACAAACTCTACAATATTTTAAGATAAATCACTTGTTTTAACTTTTTATTTCCTAAATTAGCCAACTTAAATGTGCCAAACACGTTTATCAAACAATTTGAAGTGGCAAATACACACAGTTGAAAACATTTCGTTCAGTCTAAAAGCAAAAACTCTTCACAAGAAGACCAAAAAAAAAAAAAAACCAGCAACAACAATAAAGCACTATAAAGTGCCAACGTTCGCTAAATACACAATAATGAAAGCCAAAAAAATAAATAAATTTAACAAAAAAAAACATATAACAGCTACAAAGAAACCTTTACAGTTAAGGAGACATGACTGAAAACAATAAAAAAAAAAAAAAAACAGAAACTGACAAGTCTGTAGCAGTGGAACTTAAGCCAAAAACTATGCTGCAAAAATTATAAACTAAAGTGTAAATACAGCAAACTAATAATACAACAAATAATGAAAAATCTAAAACTGTTGACATTATTTGCTGGCCAAAAAACTGCTAAGACCAGATGAACACAACAACAACAAAAACAACAACAAAACCATAGGAGACGAAAATAGTAAACAAACAAAAAACAATAAAATAAAATTCTAAGTCAATAAAGATGAACGTAAACAACTAAAAAATATAACAAAAATTTTATTTTATTTTTAAAAAATGGCAACACTTCAACACTATTTGATTGAATAGATGCAAAAAAAAACTCAGATATAAATTGCAGTTTATTTATATTAAATTATTTAAGTTTTAAAAAAAAATATAAAAGGCAACACATTTGCCATGTTGGCAACGTTTTAAAATGCAATTTTTACCAATCAAATCAGCAAAGATTTTTCAAAACCTCTCTTTACTAAAACCATTATTAAATCTAGTATATATGTACAACATATCGTTACCTTAATAAAGAAAGACTCCAATTAATTTTTTTTTCATACCGTGTTTTTTTTTTTTTTTTTTTTGCCTAGAAGTTTAGCTATCGAAATATAATAAAATTATAATGAGTTAGGGCCTTTATAAAGGGTGTTTTTTATAGAGTGACACAAGTTTAAATCCTAATAAAACAAGGAAATATAATTTTATTATCAATGAAAAGGGCTTTATTGGAAAGAAAATTTTATGAAATTAATGTTTAAATATGATTTCCGCCATGTGGCCGCCACGGCTGGCGCGTAGAAGGCACAATCTGGAATATCAATTTTCAACAACTTTTCGCAGCATTTGCGGCCGTATTTCGCTGATAACTCTTCGCATGTTGCTTTTCAGGTGTTCAATTGTTTGTGGTTTATCGACGTTTTTAAACCCCAAAGAAAATAATCTAATGGGGGTTAAATCACACGATCTTCGTGGCCAATGAATTGGGCCATTACGTGAAATTATTTTTTCATGAAAAGTTTCTTTGAGTAAATCGATTGTAGCGCCCGCTGAATGATGACTTTGACGAATAGAACAATTATTTCAACAATTTTCACGCGTTGCTCTGGTGTAAGTCGATTCATAATGAAATTTCAAAGCAAACTAAACAATAAGCAGCTATCACCGATTAAATGGGTGCCCAAATAAAGCAGTGATGCCAACTCAAAGTTGTGACACTCTATAAAAAACACCCTATATATTAAGGTAACGATATGCAACAATTAATTAACTAGTGTTTGCATATTTATTTGTTCGTTTATTTGTTTGTTTGAATGGTCCCTATAAGAAGCCAAACGGTAAGCCCGATTGTCTAAAAAATTTAATAACCGGTATTACTGATGACTGGAGATCTCAAATAAGCCATTTTTTATTCATATTTGAAGGGATGAGAAAGGTGGTACCCCCTTATAAAGTAACGCAACGACAGCAAGGACTATTTTGTAATTTGCTGTGGGGTTACTCCTCAAACTAAATAGAAATTACATCAAAAACCTTGAGGCGATAGGACCCTGGATAGGAGTCGCCCCCATACAAAGAAGTTGAAAATATCCGCAACTAAAATATTAACTGCCTGTTTTTAGAAACTGAAAACAAAATTGTGAATGAGAATTTATATTGAAAACAACAATAAGATACGAAAATTTGTTTTTGTTTTTAATATAAATTCTCACTCACTATTCTGTTTTCATTTTCTAAAAACAGGCAGTAAATGTCTTGAAACTTGCTGTGGGGTTACTCCTCAAACTAAATAGAAATTACAGTGAAAACCTTGAGGCGATAGGACCGGGGATAGGAGTCGCCCCCATACAAAAAAGTTAAAAATATCCCCAACTAAAATATTAAATGTCTTGAAACTTGCTGTGGAGTTACTCCTCAAACTAAATAGAAATTATAGTGAAAACTTTGAGGCGATAGGACCGGGGAAAGGTATCAACTCCATACAAATCGCAAAGCAATTATTTTCTCTGCAGAAACTAACCGGATCGGAATCGATCCGACAACCTTCCGAATACTAGGATAGCATTGTACAGCAGAACCCAAACAAAAAAAAAAAAACTGAAAGGCAAGACAGCAAAGCTTGCATTTTTAGTGATGTTTTTTCCACTTCAACTCGAAAGTAACTTAATGGCTTCCCCTATCATGACTAACTGCCAGTTCAACCGAAAACGATTGAAGATGACTAAATACATTCAATCGTCCATTTATTTATGTTGAAAACAATATACAAAAATTTAATTTAGGTTTCATCTTAAATAGACGATTGAATATTTTTAATCGCCTTCAATCGTCTTCTACAAACAGGCAGTAACTTACATAAATGTTCAGTATTATCCTACAAATATGTTTTTAAGAATATGTTTAGTGAAAGTACTCATTGTACACATTGGTGTGAACAACTATTACAAATAAGGGACAAATCAAATGAACCGGAATATAAAAAAGTAGTAAACAAAAAAATTTTGTGAAATTTTAGGGATTTAAAAATATTTTCAACTAATTGAACTAATTGCACTTTAAAGCAATAAGTATTTTATATCGTTATCCTTAAAAATATCGGGCAACTTTAATGTTTAGCTTAAGAAATTGATTTTTAAACAAAATTTATCATAAATAATATTAATCATACGCCACATTGAAGAGAAATGTGTGTATGAAATTTTTAATGCAGCATTTACAACTATAAGGGTTTCCAATAGGGATGATATGATTTTTCCAAGAATTCTTTCCCATATTAGAAAGGCAAACAAATTTTGCCAAGCTTACAGGTTGCCTAGAAATGAGATGGAATTGTACCTATCAAGAACTTGGGCCTTATTTGGATCTCAGTACTTTTTACGGCCGAACTTTTTGGATACGAACTTGGCCTTATTTTCACATTTACATATGTTTTTGTGTGGATTTTGTATCACCACAAAATAACACTTCTCTGCCACAAACAATTTTTATCTTGCTTTAAAATAAAAACGTATTTAATGTCCGTACTATGATTCACTACCCAACTTAGTTGAATGGACAATGTTACAAATTAACCCTTTTATATTTCTGCATCATGATTTACAACCAATTAATAAGCTATCGAAGGAAGACAACGCCGTGAACCACAGACTGATAAGAATTTGACAACTACAACTCAACTATCAAATTTGGTTGTGAATCATATTAATGATTCATATGTTATTGTACTTACATTACATTAACCACAATCGCAAGTCCTGATGTTATCAACATTATGCCTGCATTAAGTTCGAAATCACCTGTGATTACTCGCTGTATAGCCAGCCATACTAAGACAGCGGTAATACACCAAATCATAAGAACTGAAGCTAAAGCACCAATTACCTCAGCACGATACCAGCCAAAGGACATTCTGAAATATAAAAGAAATCAAAAAAAAATTTTAAATATTTAAATTGAAGGCATTTTAATGCTAAATTTTTTTTATGCTATTAAACAAAATATGTACACGTTTTGTATACAAAAATGATTTTTTTTTTCAGTTCTCTAGATATTTTAAGAAAATTGTTTTTAATATTCTTTAGTTAGAAAAATTAAAGGACATGCCTTTAATCTCACTATATTTTATTTAAGGACAAAGTTTTGATATTAAATTGCGAATGGGATATAAGAAGGTGTAGCAATTACTTTCGTTTTAGCTATTTGGTGTGGGTCTGTACTAACTGGTATGCAACTCTGCTATTCAGCCTGATTACAACTACATTAAAGACGAATTATTGTTTTACAGAATAATTTAGCTTAAATTATGTATGAAAACTAAACCAGCATTAAATTTTGTACCAATAAATCTGAGTTTGGAACTTTGTTTAGTTGGAGGATCTATAATAGAATTTTATTTTAAAAAGAGAAAAGCACCTATGCAGCAAAAAGTTACAACATTAAATTGTTCCGGGGTAATGTTTATCGTAGTACTTTAAATAAAAATCCTTAACACGATTAAAGCGTGCTATGTAAGAATTACAATAGATATTGTCATAACGAATCGAGAGGGATGTTAACTCCTGAATATTTCCTTAATTACTTCTACCAGGTTCCATTGTTAAAAACAATTTTTTATATATTCTTGTATTAAATATATAATATTAATTACTTAATATACATTTCAGTTTAGTGAAATAGAATAAACCTTCTTAAAAATAATATACATAAATTGAAAAGCATGAAACTCTGTTCTATTTAATTTCATTCTAAGTTCTTTTTTCTTTTTATATTTTCTGGCTTAAAACTACCAGCCGTATTCACAATGTAACTTTCTTTTTCGAAATATTCGTCTGTAATATTTGTTTTAATTTTATTTAAAAATCTCTATATCAAAATATAACAGCTTTTAATGTATTTGCCTTAAAGTATGCTTTATATTATTCCAGCAAATTAATTGCTACAAAAATTATAATGAACAACTTCAAACTTTCCATTAAATTTCTAAGTAAACAAAACCCAGCAACTTTTTCTATTATCGCACACACACACACACACACAACAAATCCAAAAAAATTTTTTTCTGAAAATTGCATAAAACTTTAAATAATGTAAAATGTATTTTCTATAATATAACTACTGCATACTATATTTGCTTAACAAAATGAAAATGTAATTTTCAATTTACTTACCAAACTCGAAAAAAGCAACAGAAACTTCTCTAGAATAATACAAAAAAAAAGGTAATAAAAACACAAATTTCATAAACAGAAAATTACCTAAGCAAACTGCAAAGAAACGCCCTAATGTAGGCAATACTTAAGCAACTTACATTTTGCATTTATTTTAGGAAAACTCTACAAAATACATTGAAAAAACTTTTGCCTTAATGTCTGGGATTGTATTATTTTTCAAGTATTTATAATTTTACAATTTTTTTTTTTTGTTTATTCACTTTATGTAAAAATTGCATAAAAAGTTTTTGTAGTGCGCCTATTTATGGCACAGTGAGTTACCGCAAGAGCCAGAGAATACAGCTAAAATATATGCTAACTAATTTGTTTATTTCCTGAAAAATATTCTGTGGCACAAACAATTGTTTTTAAAATGCATTAGACAAACCCAAAAACAATGCTAATATGCGGGGTTATAAACATTTACTTTATTTCTAAACTAAAGTATACTTTCAGGTTGTTAGCTAAAGCAGAAAACTGAAAGGGTGCAGTAGATAGAAAAAATTGCCCTTTAAAGTTGACAAGCCTAATTTATCACAAATGCAACAAAGAATATTCAGACATTTATATATGTTTTTGTTTTTTACACAATGTCCTTAGCAGAAAATTTCATTTTCATTGTAATTGTGGTCATAATGGGAGTGCTGCTTGTAAAGCGTTACATGCATCTGGCTACCTGGCTGCATGCAGTATTTTGGTAGATCTATAAATATTTCTTTTTTCTCTTTGCCACAAAACTTTATTTTTCAAGATACTTACAATGTTTTGCACAAATAACATTTTACACTAAATGTAATATAACATTTAGTTTTAAAGCATACTTTAGGGAACGTTGCAGAGTATTTCGAAACATTTTGTAGAAATGGTAGAGCATGTTCGAACGAGAAATTGCATGTTTTTGCTATTGTTACTGAAGCACCTAAAAATTTAATAAATTGTTGTTAAACAAACACCATTCGTATGCCATACAATAGACCACCTAACCAAACAACGACGGCCAAATAACCAAACTACCAACACTGCTGCTTGGTACACACAACATTTAATTTATTTATGCAATTATTTTATTAGATTGTTGCATACTCCAAGGCTATACAAAAGCAAACAAATATAACAGAATTTAACAGATTTCTTTTTTTGTTTTTCAAAGACCTGAGAAACTAAATAAAGAGCATAAATTTTTACGTTTTTAAATATTTAAATGGAAAAAGGGTAAACTCTTGTGGTTATCTCCGCAGTCTTAGAAATGTTTGAAAAAAAAAACAATAATAATTTATTGCAATTTTCAGAAAGGAATTTCCTTAATAATTACTAAAGGGATATGTTTGTATAGTAACGAGGAAATTATTGAAAAATCTTGGATAAACCTGATAATATATTCATATATGATGCATTTACTTTAAAATACAATCATCATAGTCTTTTTATGGTCTAATCGTAGTCTTATCTTAGTGTAATCATATTCTAATCATAGCCTTTTCAGGGTTTAGACGCAGTCTTATCGTAGTCTATCTATAGTGTAGTCATAGTCTAGTCATATTCCATGCATATTGTAGTCATAGTCTTATCATAGTCTAGGCATAGTCTAGTCATGGTTTGGTCGTAGTCTAATCAAAGTCTTTTCTTGGTCTAGTCATATTCATGTCGTACTCTAACCATAGTCTAGTCATAGTCTGGTTATATTCTAATAATAGTCTGGTCCTAGTCTAGTCATGTAGTCATAGTCTCTTCACGGTCTACTCGTAGTCTTATCTTAGTGTAATCATATTCTAATCATAGCCTTTTCAGAGTCTAGAAATAGTCTTATCTATAATGTAGTCGTATTCTGGTCATAGTCTAGTCATATTCCATGCATATTCTAGTCATAGTCTTATCATAGTCTAGGCATAGTCTAGTCATGGTTTGGTCGTAGTCTAGTCAAAGTCTACTCATACTCTAATCAAAGTCTTTTCATGGTCTAGTCATAGTCATGTCGTACTCTAACCATAGTCTAGTCATAGTCTGGTTATATTCTAATAATAGTCTGGTCATAGTCTAGTCATATAGTCATAGTCTCTTCATGGTTTACTCGTAGTCTTATCTTAGTGTAATCATATTCCAATCATAGCCTTTTCAGAGTATAGAAATAGTCTTATCTATAATGTAGTCGTATTCTGGTCATAGTCTAGTCATATTCTATGCATATTCTAGTCATAGTCTTATCATAGTCTAGGCATAGTCTAGTCATGGTTTGGTCGTAGTCTAGTCAAAGTCTACTCATAGTCTAATCAAAGTCTTTTCATGGTCTAGTCATAGTCATGTCGTACTCTAACCATAGTCTAGTCATAGTCTGGTTATAGTCTAATAATAGTCTGGTCCTAGTCTAGTCATGTAGTCATAGTCTCTTCATGGTCTACTCGTGGTCTTATTTTAGTGTAATCATATTCCAATCATAGCCTTTTTGGAGTCTAGAAATAGTCTTATCTATAATGTAGTCGTATTCTGGTCATATTCTTATCATAGTCTAGGCATAGTCTAGTCATGGTTTGGTCGTAGTCTAGTCAAAGTCTACTCATACTCTAATCAAAGTCTTTTCATGGTCTAGTCATAGTCATGTCGTACTCTTACCATAGTCTAGTCATAGTCTGGTTATATTCTAATAATAGTCTGGTCATAGTCTAGTCATATAGTCTTAGTCTCTTCATGGTCTACTTGTTGTCTTATCTTAGTGTAATCATATTCTAATCATAGCCTTTTCAGGGTCTAGACATAGTCTTATCGTAGTCTATCTATAGTGTAGTCATATTCTGGTCATAGTCTAGTCATATTCCATGCATATTCTAGTCATAATCTTATCATAGACCAGGCATAATCTAGTCATAGTCTTTTCATGGTCTAGTTACAGTCTAGTCATAGTCAGGCCATAGTCTAAGCATAGCCTAGTCGCAATCAACGCATAGCCTAGTCAAAGACGACGCATAGTCTTGTCTTAGTCCAATCATAGTCTTTTCATGTTTTAGTCATATTCGATGCATAGTCTACTCATAGTCGACGCATAGTCTTGTCATATTCTAATCATAGTCTTCTCATGTTCTACACGCAAAGAAAAAACATGGTTGATGGAATCATAATCGCAAACTATCATTTCATGTTCAGATAAATGATTGAGTCTACTATATTTTGCAGCTTTCATCCAAGGAACATAATATGGTCGTCATAAATCTCCCTCTGACAATCCCATTGTATGAACATTCTGCAAACGCGCATTATAGTAACTATGAGAATGATCTATGTAAACATTTTGACATTTAGCTTAGATAAAAGAAAAATGCACACATAAATACATATTAAATTAATCAAAGAGCAGCCTTCGGCTACCACCTAGGAATGAAATAAGAACAGGATAGACTTTGAAAAAGTATAGTAAAGTTCCAACACATTAAAAATGATAAAAGCTGTAGTGTAAAAAAACTTACATGTAATTCAGCAGATTCAATTAATGATAGACAATCTTTAACTAGTGTGATTGCAGCTGCCGTGGTGGCAGTGAGGTCTAAGCGTTAGACAACTCTGATGATGAGACTGTGGTTAGTCTCGAAACATCGATGTCAGTTCAACCCTACGCGCAGTCTAATTTTTCTTTGTCTGTTCAAGTATTAAGAGCCACTAGATTTTTCTTTCTGATTTAAATAATAATTTAATTTATAACAAAATTAAATTTAGAGAAAACGATTTTAAGCTTGAAAAATTTAAATTTCTTTGATTAAACATCAATCAGTTCGGATAAAAAATTCACAACTTAATCATATTAAATTAAATCAAATTATAGTTTTGATAAATATTGTTATTTGAAAATTTTTATCGAATAAACTTTTCTGGACAAATTAAATTTAATAAAATTCAAAATAATTAACTTATTTATCGTCATATTTATATAAAATCCAATTACCATCTTTTGCAGTTCGGTAGTATTTTTTTCGTCATGTTGCAAAGAAACACACATTCGTATATTTAATTCACTCCATATGTATGTACTCGTATATGTACCTTAAACCACTGATGTTGAAGATTTCAGGTTTATTTTTATTTTGTTGCAAAGTTAAATAACTTTCATCTTATAATTATAATTTTAACATTCATTCTTTCACTTGACATCTCCTCGTCTTATTAAATTCTATGAACGACTGAAGTTCCATACGATTGACAGCTATTTTGTTTCTTTTCAGAACGGAAACTATGTATGGTCACAATAAACTTTTATAATTCTCATTTGCAAAAGATACTCTTGTAGCAGCGAAAATAGTTTTTTTTTTTGATACATTAAATTTTTATGGGACGAAACCCAGAATGATTATTTTATTGTTGAATTAAATATTTTAATAATGAAAACATGTTTGATGCAACCATATTTGCTTCAAGGAATAATTATTTGGTTGTGGCAGATATACTTAGTCGACATGAACATTTTGCAATCATGTCTTTTCTCTGCGTGTTGTCATAGTATTTTCATGAGTCTAGTTATAGCCTTATCGTAGTGTAGGCTAGTCACAGTCTGATCATAATCTAGTAAGAATCTAGTCATAATCTAGTCATAGTGTTGTCATAGCCTAATCAGAGTTTAACCAGAGTATATTCATTTGATCACAGTTTGCCAAAGCTCAGTATGTTTTTCAGTTGCTAATATATTTTTATTTCTAATTATCATAGAAGAGTACAACAAAAATACCCCTTTACCCCTTTGTAACATACTAGAGCATACATGTCAAAATAGTACCACCCTTAAGCTGAAGCAATAACATACAGATTTTAAAGTAAATAGAAATATTTGTTTATGTATTTTAATATTTGCAATTTTTCGCCATATAAATAATTTAAATAAAAATATCATACATTTTCTGTTTAGTCGTGTTTCTTAGCTTAATTTTAGGCAGTTCTATGAAATTCACATTTTTAAGCAGTTTTCTTTATTATATTTTTTATTCAGTGTTTTCTTTTTTGCTATTTAGAATATTGTATCTGCATTTATTATAAATTTAAAACTTATAAACAAATCTTTAGAGAAATAACGTCAGCAATAAAAAAACCAAAATAATGTTTTGACTTTTTCTCTGAACTGAAGTTGTAAAAAAAGAGGTATAAAATATATAGTCAGTCTCTTATTGTTAAGCCCCATTTGGCCACAAACTAGCAAAAGTCTGTCTGTCAGGCTTGAGCCTACAACTATGGGCAGAGGGGGCGCAAGGAAAGGAAAACAAATTTCACAGCACTCACATTCTATGTGGTGGTAAAAAACCAATCTCATTTTCATAAAATATTCAAAGCTACTCACTTATACTCATAAAGTTCTTTTTGTTAAGATAATCGCAAAACCAAAGTAAAAACCCCAAAAATATAAAGTAATATGGTTTTTTTACAAAACTTTATATAAAAAAAACAAAAACGGAAAAAACTGGTGCCAAAACATCAGCAGAGAGCCGAAAAAATTGTATTAAAAAAATCAAGTATGCTAACAAATAAATACATACAAACAGATTAAACGCAAACGTACATACAAAGGGGACCTCAAACACAAACAAAAAAAAAAACTCAGCCTAAAAGCTTACTACGAAAAAAAATACAATCTGTAGCATTGATGTTGTTTGATAAAATATTTATGTTGTTAAGGCACATGCATTAACTGTAGTTTCTTTATTATGGAATTGCCATCACTCTCCCTCCCTCACTCAAACTCATGCATTCCCTGTGTGCCGGCGCTGATAACGTTGAAGCGCAGTCAGTAAAATAAGAGCATTTTAGTTTATTTTAATAATTTTTATTTTTTTTTTTTTAAGTGCTTAAACTATTAAAATTAGCATATAAAAACGAGAATAGAAGAAGTAAAGAAGAAAACGCCAAAGATGCTAAATAAGAAAATGGAAATAAACTCATTAAATAACAAAGCTAAGATTAGTTGAAGAGCAAAAAAGAGTAAGATTCCACTATGATAAGACCTTAATTAGACTATAAATAAACTATGGCTGGATTTTCAGTAGATTCAGTAGTCAGTGATTTGAAAAACTTTGACTAAACTATATCTATGCTATTAAAAAATGTTTGATTAAAGCTAGTCTACCATATAACTACACTAAAAAATAATAATAATAATAATAATAATAATAATAATAATAATAATAATAATAATAGAGTATGACTAGACTATGCCTACAGTATTACTAGACCATTGCAAGACTATGAAAATACTATGATTAGACTATGACTATACTGTGACTACACTGTATCTAAACTGTGATTCGATAATGACTAGGCTAGAATTATACTATGATTACACTATTTTTAAACTGTGGCCAGATTATGGCTAGACTACAAGTAGATTATGACTGTACTATGACTAGACTATAACTAGACTATCACTAAAACGTGACAAGTAAATGACTAGACTACGAGTAGATTATGACTGCACTATGAGTAGACTATGAGTAGACTTTAACTAGATTTCAACTACACTATGAATAGACTATGAAAATACTATGACTAGACTATGACTATACTGTGACTACACTGTATCTAAACTGTGACTAGATAATGACTAGGCTACAAGTAGATTATGACTGCACTATGAGTAGAATATGACTAGACTATGACTATATTACAACTACATTATGAATAGACTATAAAAATACTATGACTAGACTATGACTAGACTATGAAAATACTATGACTAGACTATGAATAGACTATGAAAATACTATGACTAGACTATGACTATACTGTGACTACACTGTATCTAAACTGTGACTAGATAATGACTAGGCTACAAGTAGATTATGACTGCACTATGAGTAGAATATGACTAGACTATGACTATATTACAACTACATTATGAATAGACTATAAAAATACTATGACTAGACTATATGACTATACTGTGACTACACTTTTCTAGATAAAGACTAGGCTCGAATTAGACTATGACTACACTATGACAACACTATGACTAGACTCCAACTATACTATCACTAAACCGTGACAAGTTAATGACAAGACTACGAGTAGATTATGACTGCACTATGACTTAGACTATGACTAGACTACAACTACACTATGAATAGACTATGAAAATACTATAACTAGAATATGACTATACTCTGAGTACACTGTGACCAAACTGTAACTAGATTATGACTAGACTACGAGTAGACTATAACAACGCTATGACTAGACTCTAACTAGATTATGGCTAGACTATGACCAGACTATGATTGTATATAAAATAAAGCTTATAAAAACTTGGCTAAACAACGTCAGAATAGGCTACACTAAACTATAATGAAATTTTTGGAGGACTTTTTCTACAGTATTAATAGATTTTTCTAGATAATGACTCAAATTGAAGTAAGATGTCACTCAATTCTGTACTTATAAGTCTTATCCTAAATTCTTACAACTAAATGACTAGAGAAAAACTTGTTAATATACTATGCTCCAAGAAAATTAATTAATACCTCCCCCTGGAATTCAAATATTCGCTCAAAACTATGAGAGAATGTAATAGTTTCATAAAATTCTAGAATTATTTTGATTAAAGCAAATTGTAAATCAAACACAACCCATGAAATCTTTTATTTCAAGGTTTTTTTTTCTATTTTTCATTCCCTTGATTGCATTTTACACAAAAACACATCCTCATACACACATGCATACCATTGGACATTTAATGTCCTTGTTAAAATTTCATGTCTAGCAAACATTAACAAAAATCAAGAAAGCGAACAAATGAACCAAAAAAATTGTTTGTACAAATGAATTTCGTACAAATTTTACATTAAATTAAATGATCAAGCATTAAGAAGAAGAAAAAAGAAAAATATTCCCAAAAACGAACGTATGTGTCCAAAAAAACCAAAAAGATACAAACGGTATTTTACGTCTCTTTTGGGTAACATTACGAAATGTAGCCATTACAAGCATTTTATTGAGGAGAAAGAAATTGAAAACCAAAAATAAAAATAAATAAACGCAAAATTTAAACTTACCGTTGAGTTGAAGGTCGACCTGCAATCCAAATGGCAAATAGTGAAATCATAAAACTGGCAAAATCCGTTAACAAATGAGCAGCATCTGTTGCAATTGCCAAACTATTTGATAAAACGCCACCTGTAAAGACAGAGAGAGAGAGAGAGAGAGAAAGAAAAGAATGGAATCAATGTTTTGTAACATATGAAAAACAACAACAGTTAGTTGTCAAATTGTTGTTGTCGATGGAAATAAAAAGATTTCAAAGGTTTTAAATTGTTGACTACAGGAGTTTCAAATGTAAGTTTTATTTGGTATCGTATCGTTTTTTTTGTTTTTCTTTTTTTTTTTGCTTTTTTTAACAAATAACGAAATCAATTGGTTTGATTGGTAACAAAAACATTAAAAAGGTGGAGTTGTTTGTTTTATCACTTTGAAATAAATGTTTAATGGAAAAAGGTACGAAAACAAATTTGGACTCAGGAGGTAAATAAGGAAATAAGGATTTCATTTTCATTAAACAATATTGAATGACTGGCATGTGGGCAGACATTTTCTGTTGCTCTGCATGGCCTTTAGTTATGCAGAATATTACATTTAAATTTTTTTTTTTTTTTTTTAATTTATAATTTTGTGAAAAAGCAAACTGGAAATGGCAAGAATAATTTTTGAATTTTCTTTTTTGTGTTGGCATTAGCAACCAACTTAATGCAGCATATGGATTAGCTAAGATCATAAGAAATAAATAAAATTTTTTCAAACTTAAATTCTTGAAAATTATTCCAACAAAGTGCTTTATTGTTTTTTCGTCCTTTTTATAAAAAGTTTACATTAAAAACTTTAGATATTTTTCCACAAAATAGAGTTAATTTAAACAGTAAACAGTAATTATTTTTACCAAAATCAATTTTAAACATTTGTTTAATGCCTGCTATATTTCTCATCAAATTCAATTTCCTCTAAACCAACAAAAAAATCCACATCCAAGGCAGAGTATACATATAAAAAAAATATTTATATATTTACATAAATTTTGGTTAATTTTCTACTCATTTAAATGTCATTAGCATATTTTCGCAATTTCGTTTTACTTGTACAAATGTGGCCATTCTTAACCAACCACAGATGGTATATTTTTATATATTCCCCTCTCCCCCCTCACTTTGCGCGCATTTTTTTTTTTTCAACTATTTAATATTCTTTATTTGTTGTGTGTTTTAACACAATGGGGAAATGAATTCGTTAAAACTTACCCACAATTTCGCATATCATGAAGAGTAAACACAAACCACTGGCAATAATCAGTTTACGGCGGGCTTTTACATCTACACCTTCGCTACGTTGACGATGGCAATGATCACGCACTAAAACACACAAAATGGAAAAAAAAGGAAACAAATTATTTTAAATAATTCAGTAATGGAGAAGTACAGAAAAAATAAATGAAATAGAATGGTAAAACTTATTTGCAGCACATTGGTTTTTAAGTGATAATAAATAAAAAAAATAGACATTAAAAGTAAATTAAAAATTTAAAATTAAATGGTAAAAGTGTGCGAAAATCAAATGTTAGTGAAGAAAAGCAGCTTAACTATGTGAAGAAGATAGTTTCCAAAAAAAAAAGAAAAACTTTATTAAATTAAGGAAACAAATTTTAAATGAAACTTTGAAATTGAGTTAAATTCGGAAATTACAGATTAAGCACAAACAGAGTAGTATACCGATCAAATGTTCGGAGAATATTTAGCAACATTTATGACATACTTAAAATGTTGCTAAGCCCCTATATTTTACGTTTTTATCGAAAAAACATTAGCCCTATTCACAATCTTGTGCAAATGGTCTTGCATCATTGCAATTGCAAAATGGTGTAGCATATTTTTACTCTACACTAACAAAATACAGAGAAATGCACACGCTATATCTTTGCAAATAAGCAACACTAAAAACCAATAGCATATGTTTACTCTACTTATGCAACACGACAGCTGATACGCAGTGAGCTAAGCCGATTTTGCTTATTCAAATATTAATCATTTTATTCAAAATTATAAAACAAAAATATTTCAAGCATAAGGAAATTAACCAGACAAACAAAAATTAATGAAATAAAAAAAATGCATAATTTAATTATTGAAATAAAAAATTTTAATAACAAAAAGCAAAAATTAGCAAAACGCAAAACATCTCAAATCAAATTATTCAATTATTTAAATTTACATATTATTTAAAATCCTGACTAACTAACAAATTAATCATTATTTTTATAATAAAAATTAGAATTATTTGAATGTTTTGATACTTGAGTAATTTCTGATATGTATTTTTAGGCCAAAACTTCAGTGGAAATAAAATTTTTTTATTTATCAATCAGCTGTGAATTTTGTGTTTTGCATCAAGCATTGCAACATAACGCAAAGATATCATTCACAATCGATAGAATAAATGTGCAATTGCATAAATAAATAAATTGCAATATCAAATGCACAAGATTGTGAATACGGCTATTGTTTCCATATAGCAACTTTATTAGATTTAAGCCGTTGCTAGAAACATTTCATATGATTTTCCACAAAAAACAGAGTAGTAGTGCAACATTTTTTCACAAGCTTTCCACACAAATTTTTTATACATGAATTTTGACAGAATTTCGAATTAAAAACTAATTACAATACCGGATTTTATCCTACAAAAATTATTGGTCCATTTTAGATAAAAGGTATAGTTTCGTTTGTACACAAACATTTACAGTTAACTATAGTTAACCATTTGGCAACAATAAAAATGTTTGGAGTTAAATTGAGTGTGGCAGATTACCTGCTTAAATTAAAACAAATAGAAGCTTAAAGAAACCCACAAAAAACTTTTGTTTCAAAGGAATTCCATTTGATAGACTTGTATTATATGCGTGGCATTCTAGGGTCTATGCTACCGACAGTGAGTGCTCTATGGAGTAGAAAAATAGAGTAGATTCGAAACTAATCTCTGTAGGTACCCCTTGGATTAGTAATATGGAGTAGTTTTTTGGGTTACGTGGTCCAGCCCTATTACATCGCAATGTAAACTGGACCATGTTTTGCTTATACATTTGAATTAGTTTTGGGGTAGTCCTACTCCATAGTGGGGTAGTCCATACACCCATGGACTAGTCTCATTTTTTGTACTTCTTTTTCAAACTGATGCTGTAACTACATTTTTATATACTAAAATAGTATTAATGATTTTTTTGCATCATTTAGTCATGTTGCTAAAACAAGTCAATGTTGCGTGCGGACATTACAAAAAAAAAATTTTCTTTTTAGAAATATTTTGAAAATCTGCCAAATTTTTGGTGTATCTACACATTCTACATGACATGTACTCGAATTTGTGGAAAATGTTGATCAACATTGATTATTTCTCTTGGAAAATATGCCATTTAAAATGTGTTGTACATGTTCGTGTTGTATTGTCAGCTGTCAAAATTCCGCATGAAATAAAGCCATCGTGCTTTATTGCGCAGGTATTTTAAAATGTTGCCAGCAACATTTCATATGTTTAACCACGAAAAAACAGAGTACTACTCATGCAACATTTTCAATGCCACTTTTTTATACATGCATTTTGACAGCATTCCACGTGGAACAGAATACTGGTGGGTTATTCTGGATGCGAAAGCAAATGCGATGCGAAAACAATGTAAATTAGATAGCTTTCGCATCGCGTTTGCTATCGCATCGCAATCCAGAATAACCCGCCTGGGCTTAAGACAATTTTTTTGTTTCGAACTTTTTAGCAACATTATGTCGGAAAAATGCACTATATGTGACCTTCTCCGAGAAAAGGGACCTTGTGTGTCAAAAAACGGGTTTGGACTTAAGAGTGGATTCTGGTACCTAAAATAAGATGAAATGTGTTTAAATGCGTTTTTCTCTAAACTTAATTTTCACACACTAAGTCCCTTTTCTCGGAGAAGGTCACATACGTATACGTATATAACCTTTTTCGCAACAACAGCAGTTTTTCAAAATTAATTATCCTTCCAAATTCATTGCAACATTGTACGCCAGAAAGAAGAAGATTTAAACTGTCTCATCTAAAAACAAATAAGAATCAATTTAAAAAGTCTTAAACAAATAAAAAAGTTAAGCTGGCTCAACATGTATCAGCAACCAAAATTATAAATAATAAATGGCCACAATTTAAATGACAGCATGATTGTAAAACACAATTTTTTTAATGTTGCAATAAGCCAAAAATTTTTATTATGAACATTTTGCCCTAGAAAAATAATTTGTCAAATGCATTTTTTAGTACAAATCCTGAAAAAATCGTAAGAAATAATTATAAAACAGTGTTCATAATATGAAAAACAAGGAAAATATACCTGACAATATTTTAGAAACATTTTTTCCAAGTGTTAAATAATATGACCATCAGATAATATTTGTGAAAATTTTACTGGAGCATTTTTAAGACCGTCTATTGCCTTAAAGCTTAGGCAAAAACTACTACGCATGAGGTTTAGAGAACTTCCATCTAAGCGTTTCTTGTCATTTTTTTTTTTTTTTTATATATTTGCTTTAAGTTGTATTTCATTTGCAATGAGTTTAAAATTAAATTTTTATTGCACGAATTATTAACCTTTGCAATAAAATGCGTGCAAAAGAGTTGTCGATAGTACTGAAGGTGATGAAAAGAAAATCTTTGCCTTCCTGGCAACATTATTGCAACATTATTGCAACATTATTGTTCTCAGCAACATTTTTCCAAATTTTGTAAATAACATATACATATTTTTAATCAGAACCTGTTTGTTGTATGTATTGCAGATCATATTTGAATATGTTTTAATTTTCCTATCAACATGATTCTAAGCAAATGTTTATTTGGAAATTACTAACAACATAATATAAACGATCTAAAAAACATACAAAATTTGCTGTACTGTCCCAATATTATTTACAGCATTTTTATATTGTTTTTCCTTATTTGCATACGTATACATTTCGGGGCCACTTCAACATGTTGCTTGCAATACAATATTAGGAAACAAATTTGTTCATGTTAGTTATTAAATTTTTTTTTTCCAAATTTATTCGTGTATTTTTGGTTTCACTTCCTTTGCAAAAAATTTACATTAGAATGCCACAATTATACTGTTTTATCATGTTTTTCACTCTCTCTCTGTCTCTCTCTACGAGTCAAAAAAACAACAAAACCCCCATATAATAAACACATAAATGATGTGTAAAAGCACGCAAATTATACATTTCAGCTAAAGAATAAAGCAGTTTAAAAAATTTTTGGCATTAATTAAATGTTTAACGTTGTATTTTTGACACATAACAGTTTGCATGTTAACAATGCATACATTAAGCTTAAATCGAACAAAAAAACACATGTTGAATAACAAAGAAAATATGAAGGTAAAACCAAAATAAATTTTTCTCAAAAATTGATTTCTTCAATAAAAACAAGCAACGTATTTCATAAGTATGAAATTATTAACATATTTCAAATTAAAATATTGATATACAAAAAGGAAACGGAAACGCACACATACTTAAAGAACCTTCATAAACAAAAAAAAAGAAAATGAATGGCACATTGTGCTGATAAAGTCAATTTCAAATTGAATTTGTTTTTTTTTTAGTTTTATTTTATTGTAATGAATTTCAAAGGTAAGTTGCTTTTCATAAGCTCTACTACTACGAAGAGAGAGTGTTATTTATTCATACAGCTGTTTTCACTGTCTACATTTCTACATACATATATCTCCTAAAGAACGAGGTAAAATATTCTACACTTATATGTATATAAAAAAAAAAATCAATTAAATTGTACACTTTAAAGCTGCCGCAGGAGGATTTTCATGAATGAATTTCATGCGCCAATGAATATAAAACAAATAAAATGGAAAAATGGTAACAAGAGAAAAAAAACAGTAAAAGAAAAATTGTTCTCACAAAAATATAAAGGAAATAAAAATACAATTTCGTATGTTCCGTGCAAAAAAAAAGAAGTTGTGCAACATACAGCTACTGAGACTCATATAAAATGTATGACTTTCGAGGAGCAACTTATTTTAGTATGAGTGCCTTTATTTTATTACTGTCCTTGCTTTATATCCTAAGAATTTAATTTGGATTTAAAACACGCACAAACACACATACACATAAACACCAAAGAGAAAACTTTTTTTTTTGGTGATGTTTTTTTTTTCCAACTTCTTCTTGCGTTTCGTTTGTAAACCATTTTTATGCAAATATGGCAAGTTTTCAGCAGCATTTGTTGCAGCTGCAAAAATTTACTTAACGAATAAAACAAAACAAAAAAATAACAGCAACAATTCTCAAATAATAAAAAAAAAACGAAAACAAATATACAAAAATATTGCTGCAAATGAAAATAGATGAAGAAAAATAGCATAAAATATGGCGGCGACATGTTGCAATAAAAGCATTTAATAGATCCCAAATATGTATGCAACGATAAAAAAAAATTAAGATAAAATATATTGAAAAAAATTGTAAAAGTGCGCTAAAAAAACAGAGACAATATTTTAATCGCCTAAAAAGAATTTTATATACTGTTTTTAGAGTTTTCCCATGGTAGATAAATAAATAATAAAAAAAAAACAGAATATAAAGGCACTTAAGATTTATGGACTAAGTTAAGATTTATAAAAAACCGTATGGCAAAAAGAAAGAAGCAAATAACAGATAGATTGTAACAAATTCAACAAAAGTTATAATAAAATATTGCAACAGAAAAAATATGTAGTAAATATAACTTTAAATTCAAAACGACTACATAATGTGTTACAACGCCATATTTCTTAATGTTTCTAAACATTTCACATTGTGTGTCTAAGCTTGTTTGGTGCATATGAAATTCGCACATGTTTAAGAAATTTGCTTTTATATAAATACATGTTTCTCAACATGATTTAAGTATTCAGAAAATAAAGCAATAAAATTAACCTTTAGTACATGATTTTCAATTCCACCATAGTTCTGCACAACACGTAAATTCATAAAGCAGCATTAATGTTGCCAAAGTTTTTGTAACAAAACATATGGAAGTTATATATGCATGTTAGGTTAGGTTAGGTTAGGAAGGGTAGTGTGAAATACACATCCACTCGGAGACCCAATTGGATCCATTGTGATTGCCTTCATTTATAATTTATCGACTAATTAGTCTCCTTACTGCCCGAAGAGCCGTTAACATCCATTATTCAGCCATTTAATTCCCATGATAAAGCCCCTGATATCCTCAAGTTTGCACTTCGCAATATCACTAATGCGCTCATAGAAACGTCTGCTCAGGCATCTTTTCCTATGGCGTTGCAGCCTTGGGCAATGACAGATGATATGCTCTATAGTTTCTGGCTCCTCTTCATCCCCACACATCCTACAGAAATCCGGAGTGCCATTTTCCCATATGCTGTTTGTCGCTCTAACCGAGCAATGGCCAGTCAAGGCGCTTACTAAGCCTCTCAAAACCTTTTTATTCATAGACAGCAGTAGATCAGATTTACCTGAGTCTTGTTCTTTCAATATGGACCTCGAGACTCTACAATCTTCTCTATTCCTCCAGGAATGGTTAGTTCTGCTAATTACCCAATTACTGAAATCCCTATAGTAGGAGGTTTAACCGACCTGTCTCTAACTGCCACATCTAATGCTGACCCTATTCTTGCCAGCTCATCAGCAATTTCGTTTCCCTCAATATTGCAATGTCCTGGTATCCAACATAGCCTAACGCTAAATTTGTCCATAAGCAAGTTGAGAGATAGCCTACACTTGCTGACCAGCTTCGATTTGACACTATGCCCCTTGAAAGCTTTCAGCACCGCCTTACTGTCAACGTAGAATGTTACCCCCACGTCTTCAGTTACGTGTTCTAGTCACTAGTTCCGTGGCCCTGAGGATCGCTAGGATTTCAGCCTGAAATACACTACATTCGTTCGGTAGCCTAAAAGACCTACGAATGTCCGTTCCTAAAAAATAGACGCCAGCACCGGTGCCTATTTCCATTTTCGATCCATCTGTAAAGACCGCGCAGCCCTCGTACAGAGTATCAGATTTGACCCAAAGATCCCTATCCGGAATGACTAGTGAAGACGTTCTAATTAAATTAGTCTCAACAACCTTGGAGTCCGTAAAACCAGAAGATTATATGCATGTTTCTAATATTCAATATTCACTAAAATATTCGAATTCAATTCAATCTTAACAAATTGGATAAAATGTTGCTTTAAACTTTCTTGTGCTTAGCAACCTTTACATTGTAATAGATATGTTTATATGTATTTGATTAGATTTTTTTAAGAATTGTTTTTTACAACATTTTGGAAAATGTTTTAAATTTTCACAATAGAATTTTACTTTCTTATAAACAATATTATCATTTAGAATTTTGAACATTTATAACCTTAAACCCAATATTTTAAACAGTATTTCATTCGCAATGCTGACAAAAGGAATTCATAAATTTTTTTGTGTTGAAATTAAAAAAAATAAAAAATATGTTGTAAAACTCATTTTTCTATTTTTCCCCAGAATAACATATGAAATGTTGCTGGCAACATTTTAAACTACCTGCGAAAAAAAGCACGATGGCTTTATTTCATACGGAATTTTACAGCTGAACATACAATACAAATTTTAAATGTCATATTTTCCAAGTGAAATAATTAATGTTGCTTAAACCATAACAAAAATAAATTGAATTTACTTTGGAAACATTCAAGCAACATTATGGGAACATTGTTGCTGTGATAATTGCAAACAATTTTATTCCGCCTGAAATACAAAATACACACACCTGATAAAATGCTAAATTATTCACATGAATTTTTAAATTGGTTTTTTACACATTTAAAAAGTTTCGATTACAATTAATAGAAGAATATTTAAATTTTAATTTAACTTTTCTTTAATTGTTTGTTGAAACTTTTTTCTGTTTATTTGTTCCTCTTTTTTGTTATTTTGCATTTAATATAGTGGAAACATTGTATTTCTTTTTCTGTTTTTCTTTTTTTGTTGCTGTCGTTGTTGTTGTTTTGTTTGCATATAAATGTTATTTTTTCCCAAAAATTGTTTATATCCATTTATCTCAATTTTATTTCCTCATTTTTATTGTTGTTACAGTTTTTCTGTGTAATTTTAATAACCCCAAACATGTTTTGAGTGTATTAAACAATAGTCTTTTTTATGTGTCTGTCCGACTGTTATGTGTATTCAAAAATTAAAAATAAGAAAAAAGAACTCAATTTTATTCAATTGTATTCTAGTGGGGCATTTGGACAGGGAAACGGAATAATAATATTAAAAAAAACAAAAAACTTTTGTTATTTAAATTTGCAGGCTTTATATGCACAGAATCAGGCAGAGCAGTAGAAGTCATACTCGTGGCCAGGTTTAACCTAAAAGTTTTGTTGTTGGTTTGAGTTTATGTCTTTTTTTTTCTCAACCTTACAACAACAGCTACAAGAAAAAAAAAGTATTTTAAGTTGTAAAAACAAGTGGAAAAATCAAAAGGTTTGCATGTACGGTGGGACTGTGTAAAGAAGAAAATATGTTGGGAATATAAAATTTTAGTAGAAAATTTTTAAATACTGATAAAGTGCTGTTTCCACAATACGATATAATTTCTTTAAAAAAAAAACACACTTATTGTTAAGGAAATTAAAAAGTTTTTTTATTTAATGTGAAGTACAATCGATACAATTAAATTCTAAATAAAACGTCATTCAAATGGCCTCCACGACTTCTTCTGCAGGAACGAATTCGATGAACCCAATTTTTGAGCACTTTTTCCACTAAATCAAGTCGTATGTCATGAATGGCACGTTCAATATTGACTTGTAAAGTTCGAAGAGAGTCTGGTTTATTTCGAAACACCAACGACTTCAAATAACCCCACAAGAAGTAGTCTAATGGTGGCAACTAACAACTTCTTGGAGGCCATTTAGTATCACAATTTCTTGAAATAAAACTTCGTTATCGTTTTCAAGTTGTTCCAAGGCAAAATCAGAAAATTCACGACGAATTCACAGTAATATGTGAATTTCCCTAATATAGAGTAAAAACAACAAAAACGTTAGAATACAAAGTAGAATACTTTGATGATAACGGACTATGAGTTTGTGTTGATTATTAGTTCCAAACAGTAATGAGGGAATTTCGTACTAACCAGCACTGTTTCATTGTAGAATAAAAATTGAATTAAAAATTAATTCTCATATTCTATTTCTGTTGAAAACTGGTTAAATAGTTGATATTCTTCTCACTTAGTATCCACTTTACGAAAATTGTAAAGATGGACATTTGAACGCTGATGAGAGGTGTAGCGGCCTTGAAATCAGTACTGATACGTTCTGCTAAAAACTGATTGGATATAAATAATAATATTTTCCAACATACAAAAACTCTTAGTAATTTTGAATTTTCATTACTTCAATAAAACTGAACTTGAGCCTGATAATATTACTTTTCACGACGTTTACGGTGGTTCAATGGCTTCAGTTCTTGAGTGAGAACAATTTTATACGGATGCAAACCCAAATCCTTTCTCAAAATCCGCCAGGTTGTGGTTAGAGACAGTCCCAATTGTTGAGAACGTCTTGGAATTGACAAATTGCGGTCTTCAGCAACACTTGCCTGAACGGCAGCAATATTTGCGTTACTTCGAGCGGTTCTTTGTCTGATTGGCACTTGAACATTATTATGTAAAGAAAATTTAAGCTCAAAATTTTCAACAATTCGACGAATAGCGGGCACACTTGGACGATTATTATGACCATAAAATGGCAAAAGCGCACGAATAGTTGCAATTGGAGAACGATTATTTTGATAATAAAACTGAATAATTTGTAAACGTTGTTCTTGCGTACATCTCTCCATGATGAAATTGTAAACACTACTGAATACAATGAGAAAGAAATGACAGATCATGACATTACAAATTGCCGAAACGTCACTACAAAATCATATCATCCGTATTGGAAAACCTTGTATTATAGAAACCCCACATAATTGTCTTTTCTTTAACCTGGTCACAAAAGCAATTTTAAATTCCACTAAATGGGCGCCAAAGATACATATAAAATTCAAAAGCTGTACAAAAATACTAAACTATGGCAAATTGCTTCACTGTAGTGTTAAATTGCATTGTTGGCACAAGGAATTCCAAACAATTTCATTCCGTATGGAATACAGAACAGATCACAATATATCTTATCGGATGTAGTTACGAATTATGAAAATTGCTCCACTGTAGTATTAAATTGCATTAGTTTCACTCGTGTATTACTGTTAAAGGAAGGTTTTTTTTTTGTTTTTGTTTTTTTGTGTGACCATGTTTGTCGCTGTGTGATATTGTTGCTTGCAACAATTTACATACAGTTGTTATATTTGTCTATCCATCCGTCCCTTGACTAACTAAATGTCCGTCCGTCTGTCCGTTCGTTTTTCCATTCGATTGTTGTTTCATTTTACAAACAACTACTACAACAACTACTACAACAACTTCTACTATTTACAAATGACTGTCGTCGTGGTCACTTCCGGTGCGTAGTTTTGTTAATGCAAGTGTATGCATGTGTTTAAGTATGTATTTGTGCTTAAGTGTATGCAACTGTGTTTATGAAATTTTATAAAACCCCATGTGGCATAGGCTCAACAACAAGCACTTTTAATGGCCAACAACCGCGTCCGCAATTGGTTTTTGTACCCAAACTTTTTTTCTTTTTTTTTTTTTTGGTTTTTTTGCTTTTTCTTTCTACCTCGTTTCAGTCGTAACGCTGCCTATTTTATTTACAGTTTGCCAAGCTTTGCTTTTTGTTGGTGGCTTCTTTGGCTATCTGTTTGTGTGTGTATGTGAATGTGTGTTTTTAAGTTTATTTTTTGTGCATAAAAATTTTTTTAAGGATTTGTATATTTTTTTTTTGGAAGCACAGAAACATCGAAAAGAATAACAAATAAATATTGTTGTATTTGTATTGTTAAGCCTTTACAACACTTTGCAATTGTTTCTACTGTCACACACACACACTATATAACAAGTAGCCAATATTGTTGAACATTTGCATACTTACATATGTATGCTTGATGTAGCTGGCTAGTATTGTTTTACTTTTTGTAATTGAATATAAAAATACTATTTAAAAAGAAAATACTTTAAAAAAGAAAAATTTTTGAAAAAGTTTGAGATATTCTCGGACATATTAACAATTAATTCAGTGTTAAAAGAATTTATTCAACATAAAAACTATGTTTACCTTCGTATTAAGGAAAAATACAATACATATTTAATAATTCAACTTAAACTGAAGAAGATCGAAAGGAGAAAGAAGTGAACTTGTACTGCTGCAGAAGTTAACTAGAGCTGGAGTAGAGCTTAACTAGAACTGAATCTCAATTGGGACAAAACTGAGCTTAAACTATTGTAGAACTGGAATAGAACTGAACCCTAATTGTATAAAGCTGAAGTAGAACTGGTGCAGAACTAAGCTAGAACTGAACCTTAATTGTCGTAAAAATTATCTTGAACTGGTATATATCTGGATTTAATTTGATGTAGAACTACACTAAACGTGGTGTAGAACTGAACTACACCTGGAGTAGAGGTAAACTTTAAGTGGTGTAAAGCTGAACCTTTATTGTGATAAAGCTGAAGTGGAACTGGTGCAGATGTAAAACTGATCTTAAACTTGTATAGAACTGGATTTAACCTGATGTAGAACTACACTAAACGTGGTGTAGAACTGAACTATAGCAGGTGTTGAGGTAAACTAGGAGTGGTGTAGAGGTAAACTAGAAGTGGTGTAGAACTGAACCTTTATTTTGATAAAGCTGAAGTGGAACTGGTGTAAAACCAAGCTAGAACTGAACCTTAATTGATGTAAAACTGATCTTGAACTTGTATAGAACTGGATTTAACCTGATGTAGAACTACACTAAACGTGGTGTAGAACTGAACTATAGCAGGTGTTGAGGTAAACTAGGAGTGGTGTAGAGGTAAACTAGAAGTGGTGTAGAACTGAACCTTTATTTTGATAAAGCTGAAGTGGAACTGGTGTAGAACCAAGCTAGAACTGAACCTTAATTGTCGCAAAACTGAACTTGAACTGGTATAGATCTGAATTTAACCTGATGTAGAACCACACTAAACGTGGTGTAGAACCGAACTAGAGCTGAACCAAAACCATAGTTTAACTCAATTAAAATTTTACCAGAATTGGTAAAGAGCTGAACTAGAACTGAACTGCACTGAAACTTGAACTGAACTAGAAATAAATTAGAAATATATTACAACTAAACCAGAATTAAACTAAATTTAACTACAACTGGACCTAAATTAGATCAGACCGAATTTAATATAGATTTAAATTTGTGCTGTAAAAGTTATCCTTTATTTTTCCCCACATTATGCCTCGTTCCAAAGCAACACTGCATTATCATCACTGACCAATGCACTCCATCATGTCGCTGAGTTGTGTGAAAAAAATATATTTAATTTAATGTTGCAACAATTGGCAACAACTGGTTTTTGTTACATAAATTTTATAGAGCCAAATCAACAGAGTTACAAAAGTATTATTTTTTCCATTTGCAATTGGGTTATTGTATTCTTCTTGTGTTTTTTATCTTTAGAGTCGCTGTTGTTTTTTGTTTTTTTTTTAGTATTGCCATAGTCTATTAATAACATTTAATTGGTTTTCAACGAGTGCTTTTATTTTCCTCGAAGAGCAGAAAAAAAAGGTATTCAGCAACATGGAAATCATGCTCAGCATTTGCTGGTCCAATGCTAATGATGTTAACGGCCGGTCGAAAACAAAAACAAAAATGTTTAAATCAAAAAATTAAACAGAAGGAGATTTGGATTTAAAAAATTTAAAGGCTTTTAAGTGATGATTTCTCTTTTTATTTTAATAAAGCCTAGTACTCTGTTTGAATTAGTAAATATGACATTTAAAATGTGGTGTATAAAGTTGTATTGTATGTTCAGCTGTCAAAATTCCGTATGTAATAAAGACATCGTGCTTTATTTCGCAGGTATTTTAAAATGTTGCCAGCAACATTTCATATGTTTAACCACGAAAAAACAGAGTACTACTCTTGCAACATTTTTTCATGAATTTTCCACCCAAAATTTTTTATACATGCATTTTGACAGCATTCCGCGTGGAACACTGAACAGAATACTGGGCTTTAGCGAAGACAATCAGAAAACTCATCAAGACAAGTCGGTTTTTTTTTCACTTTAAAGTTGCTAAATACATTTTTGCTGCACATGACTCAAGATGGCTAGAGATATGTTTAATTTTAAAGAAAGGTCTAACACATTCAAAGTGGTTTTTTAGGGCCTTTAAAATTAAACTGTTTTTAAACAAAAGCTGTTAAGAGACAAACAAACAGGCAGACGGAATAAAATCCATTAATAGTTCTATTAAAATTCTTGGACACTGTTTTTACAAATTCTGCAATTTTAAAAAATTATTTTTAAATTGTGTTTTCTTTGTTCGCCGTAATCTAGGCGCACGGTAGTGCGCCAGGCCAAGTTCGGCCACACACGAAAGCATTCGAGCTGTTTTTACCCCCATCATAACTTTGCTCCTCTTGATCATAATATAATGGAACTTGAAACAAAAGGTCTCCCCACAGAGGTGACCTTACAGGGTAAATTTGAAAGTTCAACCGTAAAAGCTTCCCGACATATTAAGGTGTGAAAAGTCCATATTTTAGTACAAATTCACTGAATCACTGACTCATCAATATTATTGAGCACTTCCAGTCTAGCTAGAGAGCTAAAACTTGGTACACAGGTAGGTCTTGGTGAGAAACTAACCAGAAAAAATCTGAAAACGGGCACTTTCAACTTTGGGGGACTAGGGCGCCCCTTCTTTGTATGGGCACTTCCAGTAGAGCTAGAAAGCTTAAATTTGGTACACAGGTAGGTCGTGATGATAAATAACCAAAAATTATTTTTAAACGGGCACTTTTTTTCTGGGGGGCTAGGGTGCCCCTACTTTGTATAGGGCACTTCCAGTAGAGCTAGAAAGCAGAAATTTCATACACAGGTAGACCCAGATAGCTTACAGGTTGCCTAGAAATGAGATGGAATTGTACCTATCATATACTTGGTCCTTATTTTGATCTCAGTACTTTTTACGGCCGAAATATTTTGGATAGGAACTTGGCCTTATTTTCACATTAGTGTTTTTGTGCGGATATTGCTTACACCTGAAATCAACATTAGTTTTATTGAGCAATTATAATTTTTTTTTTACAAAATTTTTGTTCTTTATAATAGCAGACAGTTAAACAAATGTTGCTCAAGGTTTAGGAAAATGTACAGGGACATTTTTCTAAATGTTTAGAAACATTTCTTAACAAGATTGTTGAAAACGATTAGATCATAAAAATCAATGTTCATAATCAAGTATGCCCGAAATTAACCACTTGTTGCTGATGTCTGGTCACCCAAACATTTTCACTTAAGTTCTATTGATATTTCCATCGATATTTCCAGAACATTTATAAAGAAATTCCGAAGGATATTGGGTGTCTTAATTTCAGCAGTGATTTCTAGTTAGAGCTCACTTGTTGCAAACTAAGAGAGTGAGGAAGCTTCAAATAAATTTAAACAGACTTATAATTTGTAAACCTTTAGCCGCGTAGATTGAATTTTGCGAAAAAAAACTCCTTACTAAGTCTTCCGTAGTTACTACTTGAATAGTCTTGTTTAATTTAGTTTATTTCACACTAAATAAATATGTTTTGCTGGCTAACGGAAATATTAAAAAATATTCGAAATTCATTGGCAGGACTAGAGGAATAAAGCCATCCATCAATCACTAAAGTCTAGAAAATAAACAATAATTGAAGGATGGCAAGTCTGTGAAGGCAGTTACTGAGCAACCATTTGCAAATTACTATTTAAAAATAAATTTTCCTTTAACAGAATGAAAAAAACATTTAACTGAAACTATTTTTTTATTTTCAAATTTGTTTATTTGTTTACTGTCAATAATAACAAAAAAAAAAAAAGTCCTTGAAACTAATGTGTCTGACAAAGTATTCATAAATGCAAAAGGTATTTTTCTCAGACATGCCAAAGGCCACAACTGTTTACATTTTCGTTATATTTTTGAATTTTTCATTGTCTTAACACTTTCACTCACTTACTTTTTGTTGTATCCTCAGTGCCATAGAGACATAAATTCATTAAACATTTATGATTGAAATTAAGTATTTTATTTATTTATTTATTCTTGCTTTCGTGTTTGTTTTCTCGTTTCTTAGTTTTTTTTTTTTTTTTCAACGTCTGCCCATAAACACTTGTCGTTATTATTTACTACAAGAGAACTTTTCCTTTATGTCCTTTTTATTTTTGGTTTTATTCCTTTATGGCCGCGCCAGTTGTTTGATATATTTGCACTTAACTAACCTTAGCCAATTGAGTTTAATATTGTTACTATTACCACCTTCTAAATTGCCAACATTTAGGGTCAATTTAACGTTTTGCTTCATAATTCTAAGTTCTACTTGTTTGTGATTATAAACGACATTTAGAGAAGCGAACTCAAAACTTGTAAAACGATAAATGTTAAAAGCTTTTTCTTTTTTGCTTTACTTTTTTTGTTGTAAAACACAAAGCAGCAACTATATTGATGATTATCATAATGATGATGACGATGACGACAATAACAACAACAAAATGTGCATGATTGTAATACTACAAAACACAATCAAAACCCTTAAGTCTAGTTTTACTCCCAGTGTTTCTACTCATCTATGACAACATTTTTATATATTTTTTGTTTTTGTTGCTTTATGAAAATTACTGAATTGAATGGGTAAAATTGACTGAATGGAGGCGCAATGTAGGTTGTTGTTGTAATTAATGTTACCATTTGCTATTACCGCGCTATTACACTTACAACACACATAACGATATTGTACAGTGGATGTTAAAAATTGATGTTAAAAATTAATTTGTTATAAAAAACCGAAAACGCATAAGAATAAAGATATAAAACTTATTAGGTGTCATAAAAAAATAATTTTGTTGCATGGTGTAAATTAATATTATTGGTGTTTAATAGTTTTCTTCGATAAGATTTTATTTCTATTATTATGTGGTTGTGAATCATAATACAGAAAATTAGCTTAGCTGAGTTGCAACATTGTCAACTCAACTTGATTGGGTGGTGAACCGTAATAGAGGCATAAATCGAATTCAAATAAAGCAGAGATTATTAATTCCAGAGTGTATCCCATTTTTGTACACGCAATCCGGATTTCAAAACTGTTATTTGCTTTAACTTGTTTCAGTAGTGATTTAACATTGGCAACTTAACTTTGTGGGGTTGTGAATCATAATAGAAGCGAAAATATTTATCGCATTTGCTCACATGAATCAATTTTCGAAGCTATTTTAAATTTAAAAAAGGTCCCAGTTAAACTGTAACATTCATAGCTCAACTTCTGAACTTAGCTGGGTTGTGAATCAAGCTACAAGCAATAATTGACTTTTAAACAGAAGTAAATTATCAATTCGTAAATATTTCTTCTGTTTGCACATTTGAATCACTTTTCAAAACTAAGTTTTTTGCCTGAAAAGATTTCAGTTATATCATTGACAATCTAACTTCTGCAATTATTTGGGTTGCGAATCATACTACAGGCAATAATTATTTTTTAAAACTCGTGATTATTTTTGATGTTTGCACATATGAATCACCTTTCAAAACTAAGTTTTTTGCCTGAAGACGTTTCAAAACTACCTTTTTACTTTAAAAAAGTTTTCAGTTAATCTGCAACATTGACAATCTAACTTCTGCAATTATTTGGGTTGTGAATCATACTACAGGCAAGAATTGACTTTAAAGCAGGATGAGATTATCAAAACGTAATTAATTTTGATGATTGCACATGTAAATCGATTTTCAAAACGATATTTTATGACTGAAAAGGTTTCAGTTATGCTTTAACATTGACAACTCAATTTTTAAATTTAGTTGGGTTTTGAATCATTATTGTGCTAATAAATTACCTGAAAAAACCGAAAAAATTATTAATTCTTTAGTGTAAAGTTTATGTTTGTACAAGTGAGCCGAATTGAAAAACAAGGACATTATCAATTCGCGAGTATTTTTTATATGTATATGCGATTTTCAAAATTATAAAATGGTTTAGTAAGTGGCCCACGATATTTCAGGTGGAAATACAGGCAATCACCAAATGTGTTCATATTAGTTTGAGCGGAGGCATTAAAGGCGCGCATATATCTATCTTCTCCAATAGTCAGGCTGCCCTTAAGTCCTTAGTTTCATAGAAATTCCGATCTTAGCTTGTTTAGAGTGCTTTGGCTCACTACAGAATCTATCGAAACGGAACAAGGTTTCCATTTCCTGGATATCTGGCCATAGCGGTCATCCGTGTAACGAGGTAGCGGATGAATTGGCCAAGAGGGCCTCTGCCGCTCTTCTTACAGGCCCAGAGCCCTTTTTGTGGCGTATGTTGGTCGACTGTAACAACTCTAATCAGAGAGAATGACATGTCGATCGCAAAGAAAGTTTGGGTGGCTTCTCCTAGTTTAAGGCAGGACAAATCATTGATACAGCCATTCTCATACACTGGCATCCTGAATTTCAACAGGAACGACTTACGGCTAGTTACTGGTTTCCTCTCCGGTCACTATGGACTGAACTACCATCTTTGGAAGAGTAACCTAGTTCGCTCACCCTTGTGCCGTTTATGGCTGGAAGAGGATGAGACAACGGCACACATTCTCTTTGAATGTATAGTCTTCTATAATAATAGATGGCGTGTTTTTCTTTCTGAATTGAATTGTGTGTTCGGATGATATTAGGCGGGCTTCTCCAAGATCTGTGCTGACTTTCATAAGGAGAGTCATTCAGCGCTTGGTTTAATTTTAGAGATCCATGGCACAATAGCTTCAATAGGTGTCGCAGTTCCGGTCCTTGGACCAGATCTATCCACTTTTCTATTCTATGCTATTCTATTCTAAAATGGTTTACAGGCAGTGTGATCCGATATATATTTTTTTTTATTTGAAAACACTATGGTCAATTTTTTCTGTTTGTAGCGCGATTTTGAAAATAATTTTTGTTTATTCTTAAAACTCTTTGCTTACACTTAATAGATACTTTTGAGTCTAAATATTTTTTGGGGGAAAATTATAACCAGGTGCGTTTTAAAATCTGTTCAATGAATACTTTGAATTAAATTATTTTTTTTTTGCAAGAACAATTTTCTTATAAATTTAACACCACTTCTTTAAGCACCTTTGTCAAGTAGAACATGCTAATTGATATTTAAGCCATATTTTTCCACAACTTGAAGAACAAGAAAGGAGGCAAAACAACGATAATGTCAGTAGTGACAGAGAGACGTAGAAAAACTCTATTAAATTAATTGTAATGACAAGAAAAGTAAACTAGAGAAAAAAAAAAAACAATATACAATTTGAACTAAACTAAATTACAATAAAAATCAAAGCAAGCGAAAAACAAGACTAAAAGTAATTGTTAAATGAAATTGTTTTACTGTGTTTTTTTTTTTTTTTTTTTTTTTTTTTGTTCTTTCTTCCTACCTGACTTGAGTCGCAAACAGTTTTTTTTTTTTTTACATGGAGGTAGACTGAGGTGGTCGTACGTAGCTGCCATTCAATTTAGTTTTGCGACTTTGAGCATAAAGTAATTAGAATAATTGGATGGTATAATATCAATATCGAGATAATGGCATATTTATTTTATACAAAAAAAAAAAAAAACAATTTCTATAAACAGATTTGCACAGTTTGCT
Organism: Lypha dubia; assembly: GCA_947311025.1. NCBI lineage: Eukaryota > Metazoa > Arthropoda > Insecta > Diptera > Tachinidae > Lypha > Lypha dubia. Next base: position 113,921,420 of record OX371261.1, on the reverse strand, counting down.
GGAATTTAGGAGATGAAAATTTTGCGTGTAGGAAGAAATTAAATATTTAAGAAACCGACTGTTTTCATATTAAAAACATAAAAATATAAAAAACAAAAATATTCGCAAGGCAAACAAATGTAGATGAATTTATGGTTAAATGCGGCAGGTGCTTAGCAAGTTATTAGGTTAAGTTTGCTATAAAAAAGTAATTAGGCAATTTACACGTTGTTGTAACATCAGTCGATTGTTTATTTTTTGTTCGTTATTGTCATCTAAACGTGTGTTTAAAGCTAGGATCCCACTATCGGCGCAAACAGCACAATCTGCGACAATTTTTATCGTGCTATATCGGCACACATGTAAAAACATTGCACAATTAATTTTTGGGCGGTCCCATTATCGTCGCATATTGCGACAATATTTTTCGGCTCATATCGGACAAATCTCAATTGCGACAATAATCGGTACAATGCGATTACACTATCGTGCATTATTGGGCAAATTAAATCATGTATGTATTGTATGTACGAGTATGTATGTATATGTATATGCGTTTGTTTATTTGCTTGTTGGCAGATACAGTTTAATTTTCGGCATTTATTACAATGAAAAAGAGAAAACTGCTTTGGCCGTATATATTGTGTACGAGTATATAATTAATATAGGAGTATTAATATGTATATAATAATAAAAAATTAATGAATTTTAATTGAATTTACTACTACGCAGCACGTACTTCTATTCTTGTTATTTTGTAAACAGATGTTTTCAGGGATGGTAAAATCGTTTTTTTTTTTCTGTTCAACAGTACAAATGTTATATTAAATGTTTTAATATATATATAAAATATAACATTTTATTCGCACAAATACTTCGGAATATATGTTTTTAAAATATTATTACTTGTTATGGGTTAGCTAATTTACATATGTGCATTTCGTTGGTAGTTAAATATCAACTCATCAGTTGATCTTTACTAAAAACATGAATACTTGAGTAAAAGGTTATATTTTGTAAAAGGGAAGTTTGTTTTTATTTTGCCTTATAAAAACTTTTATTGCCAACAAAAGGTTGTATAACTGTATAAAAGTTATAAGAAAAGTAAACAGATTTATATCGAATGAAAAAAAATTATTTGTGTGATGTTTTTAAAGTTTTTTAAAAGCAATTTTGCGTATGCTTTAGTAATTCGCAAACTTATTATTGCGAGTTTATGTATGAGAAGATGAGTTTTGTAACTTTTTAAACATGAATAGTAAATATCTACTGATGAGTTGGTATTAAGCTAACAACGAAATGCATATACATAGATTACCTACCCCATAACAATTTTTTAACAATATATGAATAAAATATAACATTTATTCGAGCAAATACTCAAGAAATTGATTTTAAAATTTTTATTAATTTTTTGCATATATGTAGATTTGCTAACCCACAACAAATAAATAAAATTTAAATGCATAAAAGATAATAAAAAATTAATTTTCGTACAACTAAGCTTAAAAAAAAATAGTTTTAAGAGCTGGTGCAATTTCAAAATTCGGTTTTCCAGCCCGTGTATCGGCACTGGTTGTCGACTGTGATCGGCGCACGAGTTGCCGATAAAAATCGGCGCATATTTTACAAATTGATTGCTCAACATTGTGCAATAGCGTGTTCACATTATCGGCGCTTCAAGGTTGATTTTGATTGTCCATACTCACCACAATTTCGGCGCAGATTGTCGTAATTTGAAAAATTGTTTGCGTTCACATTATCGGTACATGCATTGTGACGAAAATTGGTACATTGCGCCGATAGTGGGATCTTAGCTTAAGCAAGTGTTTATATGATTATTAGCAACAACATAAATTTAATCTGCAACATTTACAACAACTTGTGAGCTGGACAAATTCATTAGAATTAAAAAGTCACATAAGAGTATTACGTTTTTTTCTTCAAGTTTTCCATCGAATTATTGATTTCCCCTTGCAATTTCATTAATTATCCCCACAGATTTTTATCTCCGTATGATTAAGAAATACTCGATTTATATAATTATCTGATTTCCTCACTGACACTCTGCACAAACTTTCATATATAATATTTTGATAAATAAATACATACATCATAATATACATGTCTAGACTTTAAATAAAGAAATTTTAGATGTATATGAATATGAAAATTAATAAGAAAAAATCATAATATGAAACAATGACATAAAGAAGTGCCGAAGAAGAGCCCCTTCCTTCTATCCTTGTTCCTGCCATCTTTAGTATTTTCACATAAAATATTGATTTCATCCGTGCAAACTCGTGCTTTAGTTTGTTGATTTATTAAATAAATATGAGAGTGTATGTAAATGTATGTGTCTGGCTGTGTGTCTTTCTGTGTTTGTATAAAATATGTAAATGATCTTAATTGAAATTCAAGCTGATAAAATTTCAATTAAAATCATTTCATTGCTTTTAGTTTTTTTTTTTTATGAAAAGGAAATAGGAAACACAAAAGAAATTAATATGAACTTCTTTTCTATTTTTTTTTTTTTTTTCGTTTTCATTTTATTTTCATTAGATTTTTTTCGATAACCTCTATTAAAATTTTCATGTATACGAGTCCTGGCTAAATAAATAGAAAGACAATGTTTATGATAGACAACTGGAAAGAGAAATAGACCGACAGTTAATGATTTAGAAAAAAATTAGCAGGGGATATTGTTTCAAATGAAATTGAGAGAAGTTTAAAATAACACAACTATAGAAAGGTTTTACAAAAAGTGGTAATTTATATTTACTGTTATATGTACATATTAGTAAAATGTTTATAATTGGGTAGTTCACAAGGTGTTGTAAGTTTTGTGAATCGTAGTCTAGTATACTTTTTCAATTCACAACATGTTGCTGGCGTTGTAGTTCACATAAATGTTTTTGGTAGCTGCCTCGTAAATATTTGCTAAAAAAATGTTTATTAAGAAATTACCAACAACATTTATGGGAAGAACAGCGTCATGTTGAAACTTGAACACGTATACATTGCAGGAGTGAAGGAACATGTTAAGTACATTTATTTTAGCCTAGTGCTCTGTTCAAATTTGTGGAAAATGTTGTGCAACATCGGGAATTTCTTTTTGGAAAATATAATTTGTAGAATTTATAACATTCTAATTGTTGAACATTCTAATTTAAAACAGTATTCTACTCTTGAAACATTTTCCTACAAATTTTCCACACAACTTTTATATGCAAACTTTTACACAGAATTTAATGTAATAAAGACTGCTAAAGGTGATAAGAAATGTTTAGCAACATTGACTAACTGATTTGTCGATCAGTTGCTAAATTCCGTGTGATATAATCACCATTTGCATTATTTTAAAGTTTTATTAAAATGTTGCTAGAAACATTTTATATATTTTACCTCAAGAAAACAGAGTATTACTTCTGTAACATTTTTTCACAAACTTTCCACGCAATTTTTTTATACATTCATTTTGACAGAATTACTGAACACAACACCGGAAATACTGAACACAACACCGGACTTTCCATTTAAAAAAATCTTGCACGTTTAAAGAATGTTGCTTGAATGTTCCCACATTCATTTTTATATTTTTTAAAATTTGTATTGTATTTAGTAAAACTTTTTCTTACTATTCTTTTATAAATTATTATTTCATTACTATTTAAGACTATTGGTGAAATTGAATTGACACGAAAATGTTGAGCAACATTGATTATGTAACTTGAAAAATTTGACATTTAAAACTTGGTATGGCGTTTTTTTTATTTAAAAAAGAAGTCCATTTGCTTTATTGTTCAGTTTTGTTAAAATGTTTCCAGTAATATTTCATACTTTCCTTGCAACATTTGATAATGAATTTTAGAACCAATTTTTTAATACATCAATTTTGACAACTTTTCCCGTGAAAAGTTGAACACACCGCTAAATGCCGGTGAAGTTTTTTTTCATGTGAAGTTTTATTAGGAAACTTTTAATATAAAAAATACTGCTTTCAATGGTCGACCTTGTCTCTACTTTTATTTCTCTATCCAGCAACTAAATCGCTCACCTTCCACCTTATCTTATTAATATTTAAATTGCACAAAAATAACATAAATTTTTTTCACTAGAATCCATTAAAAATAATGTCATTTACTGAATGAATATGCAAATATTTCTTTCTAGCTACCAATTTCAATATTTTCATATTATTCTTTTGTGGTCAACCGTTGAAAGACTAGTGTCTACAGGAGCCAATAAAAACCAAAAAAAAAACTTCAAAATTTACATGAAATATTTTAGGTTTAATAGAAAATATTTAGAAATTGGTTTTTCTTTGCTGCTACTTAATTGTTTGGAAAATTATTATAAAAAAAAGTATATGACAAAAATAAAATTACTTGTATAGAATTTGAACTGAAATTGATTTAGAGAAAATTGTAGAAAGAAGTATGCTTAGAATAGCAATTTACAATTATAATCGACAATGTGCTGTTAAGTCTAAAGGAAAATAAAAACGGAAATGTAAATGTAAAGGAAATAAAATATTGATGGCCCATCACTGTGAGTGGTTGTTTTGTCATGTTCGGTGTATGTGTGAATTGATGAATGGCAAAAATATTTCTTTATGGTTTAGCTGCTCATATGTTTATTGTCTCTGAAATGGATTTTTTTTCTGTTTTCTGTTTTCTATATTCTATTTCTTATTTATTGATGTGGGTTGGGTGTAAATGACACTTTATTTTTGCACAAAATATAAATAAATAAAACATTGATTTATGTAATAGTTTCACTATAAAACTGTCAACTTTATTTCGTTATTTTTATATTCGTTTATGGCTTTTAGTAGATTTTTATTAAGTTATAAATTTTAAAAATAAAAATATGCACAACAAATTTCGAAATGAAAGGAAAATAAATAAGTTTGTTTATTTTGTACCCCCAAATGGCGTTGAGAGTTTTGAAATAATGATTATTGAAATGTTTGAAATGTAGAAAAGTTTTATTTTGATATTCTATTCTATAATAGGTTGCAAATTGGCCAATAAAAAAGAAAAAATTCTCAAAACGTTTTTAAACGATTTGGTTTAAAATGTATAATCAATTTATGAATAAATTTGGATCAACTGCTGATACTAAGTTACCAGCAACATGTTGACTGAATATAAAATGTTACAAAACACTATTATATGCAATCTTAATTATATAAAATGTAAACAATTAGACTTCCAAAATGTACTATTAAGACCCTACAAAAATTCACGACCGCTTAGCTTCAGTGTATTCATGTTGAAGTGCTGCCATCTTAAAATTCTGTACCTCTATAAAAAACACCCTTTATTACGACACACTTTACAATTATCTTGATTGAATGTTGTTTGAAACATATAATATATTTTTTTCACACTGGATGGAAACTGACTAAAACTTTCGCAACATTTTTTTTTTTGCAACATTTTTTTTTTTGCAACATTTTCTTTAAATTAATTTATTCAATGTCAAAAAATCCTGTAACTTACATTGTCTGAGAGACAATTTTATAATCGTTAAAATTTTACCATCAAAAGCCTAGTATTCTATTCGAGTTTGTATCAGATGTTTAGCAACATTAGTTGTTTAACTTAGAAAATATTACAATTAAAATGTCATGTATCACTAGCTACTTGTAGTAATGGTAAAGTTTTTATTGTTTTTCCGTATACTACAGATGTCCGATTTCCTTATAAAATAATTTCCTTTTATTTTATTTCGCTGCTTTATTAAAATGTTGCTAGAAACATATCAAATGTTTTACCACGAGAAAACAGTAACTCAGTATTCTTCAAACATTTTCCTACAAGTGTTTCACACAAATTTTATATGCAAACGTTTGCACAGAATGGGACTGTTCGGAAATGCATCGCTGCACCGCATCTGATGCGCATATGTGATTAGTTTTCTCAGCTTATACAAAACGGCATATGCAGTATAATCAGCCATTGATTTTCCGAACGTACAACGCATCAGATGCGGCAAAGTGATGCATTTCCGAAAAAGCCCAATTTCACGTAATAAAGAATGCTGAAATAAGAAATGTTTAGGAACATTAACCATCTGAATTGTTGATCAGTTGCTAAAATTCCGTGTGATATTATCACAATTTGCTTTATGTTGCTGTTTTAATAAAATGTTGCTAGAAAGATTTCATATGTTTTTCCTCAAGAAAACAGAATAAGACTCTTCAACATATTTTCACAAAGTTTTCACGCAAATTTTTTATACAAAAATTTTGACAGAATTCCTTATATAGAATACTGAATACAATACAGGGATTTAGAAAACATGCATTTATTTTGTTTTATAAAAATGTGAAGAGAGGACAACTTCCGCAACATTTGTATCTTAAATATTGTGTAAGTTGCTACATATGAGTTGTTAAACCCAGTAAAAAGTTTTATTTAAAAAGTCTTTTTTTTTGTCTAACAAATGTTTTGTATAACAAAAATAAAACTAGGTCCTTTGTTATTTAGAGAATTAAGTAACATGTTACAGCAACATCTGTATTAAATATCAAGGTCACTAGTTTGGTGTTTCCAATTTAATAAATATTTATTAATAGTTCTTGTTTTTGTAGAGAATTATCTAGAATCTAATTATATATGAGATATGTTAAACACTATAACAAGATTTATATTTAACAAGGTGTACAGCAACATGTTGCAGTTTAATCTTTAATTAATATCAAGGTCACTTGTTAAGTGTTTCTAGTTTAATAAATATTTCTTACTAGTTCTAGTTTTCATAGGGAATTTGACCCAATTAAACCTCAAGTGTTAAAAAACACCATAATAAGTTCTACATTAAATAACCTGTTATTTGTTGTTTTAGAACGCTCAGCAACATGTTGCAATTAAATGTGGAATTGATATCAAGGCCATTTGTTAAGTGTTTCATTAGATCTTTTGAATTAATCTTTTTTATTAATTCATTCAGAATAACTTGTTGTATTTTATTGTTATTACGAGTATATCGAATTAAAAGCGTTTAATAAATAACTTCATTTGGTTTCAAAGGCGTAGCCATTTATAATTGTGTGTTTTGTGTTTGAATGAATATACAATTTATAATTGTTTGAATTAAAATTGAAATTGTTAAGTGAACTGAAAAACTAAACTGAAATTGAGTGATGAAAGACAAGTTGTATTTGAAATTAGTTTGTTAAAAAAAAAAAGTTTTCTTTATCTTTTTATGCAAAATAAACACGCGATTTTTTTTTTTCTTATTTTTTTATCTTTCTGTTTTCATTATATTTTTATATAGAACATGTTGTTGAGTTGAGCAATTTTATTAGTTCAAGAAACTTGTTAAGCAAAATATAAATAAACATTATTATTATCTTTTCTTTATATATATTTATTTTTTTTCTTTATGCTAAATAAAAATTAAAAGATGATGTAAAAATATGTGCATTGAAAGAGGAATTAAGAAATTCATTCTGTTCGGGCAAGTTAAGCTGAATAATGATAATGGGCTGATGACAACATGTGAGGAGGAATCGCGTGGAGCAATGTGTCATGCAGGTGACAATCCAATAGTTGTTTACATTGATATTTCAACTCGCTGCTGGTGCGAGTTAAAATGTAAAGTGACGTGTGCAAAATTTTCTCAAAGGGACACAGAAATATTATTTATTATTTATGAGATTTTTTTTGTTCTGCATTAAATTAACATTTTCTAGCTGCTTGTCAATGAGGTGATTAACAGTGTAACACAGTTAAGTCTGAAATTATGAGAACACTGTTTAAAGCAGTGCAAGTGACTTTAATATCTTCTTTATTTTTCGATTAACTAAAATCTTAAATTTTCACTATTAACAGCTCATTATCAGCTTATAGCAGATTCCCTGAAACTATTTACGTTCTCTTACAAAGAAAGTAAACACTCGATTGAAAACCATGACAACTTTTAATTGCATCCAGTAAAATTTCATCCATTTACAAATGCAATATTCATGTAGTAGTTTCATTTCTTTTGACTTGAACGGAAGTATGCCTTGTTGCTGCATTGCTTCAATAGCAAACCACTACAAAAATTGCTCCATTTAAAGTGGAACTGATGTCCTCTCTGCATTATGTACATATAAATGTATGTATAGCCATGCTAAATTATAAATTACGACCATTTCATTACAATTTATAACACATTATCTGACAACAGAAATGGTTGAACAAAAAATCTCTCTGCATATAACAGCAACATTTTGAAAGCACATTCGTTAAAATCAGAAAATAAGCAACGTGCTGATAAGCCAGACACTATGTACCCTTTCAAAAAAAAAAAAAAAACGATTAACAGATAAATAATAATCAAATGTTTAAGAGCATAGCCAAGGCAGGAACAGAAGTTAAAATGACTATACATTTTACTTAAGAAGATAAAAGAAGGCTGAAAAGACCATTAGCAACATTAGGAAAGCTTTGAATGTTGCTAAAGACTGCCGCAAGATTTTAAATAGATATGAAATGTTGGTTAGTCATAATTAGTTAAATTTTGTTTGGAAAAAGGAATAAAAATATATTACATGTCGCGAAACCGTGTTGTTGTTGATGTTCTTCACACCGCCAGGTTTGTTACAAGTCTTTTTTTTTTAGGAAAGAATCGATGCTCTGCTATTTCATACTTTAAACACGTCCAGATAAAATGTGCCCAGAGAAAAAATTTTAAATTGCGCAACGTTGTCTAAAAGTATCTAACATTTTACAAATCCTAGAAGCGACATGTATTAAAGTCGCGTTTAAAATAATTATATTGACTGAAACATCCTCGAAACAGAAATGTTGCAATGAATATATAAAGTAACACTTTCTTATTTTTAATAATCCACTTTCAATTGTGTTGCGAGTGCATACATATGTATATATATGTAAGAGGTCTTTTTGCAGGCCACTAGTGTGAATTTAACAATTATTTGCTACATAATTTCCAACATATTATAATTTCCCAACGTATTGCAAAATAATGTTTATAAACATTTTTAGGAAAAATATCAAACTTGTAATATTTTCCATTTTATTTTCCATATTCTAATAATTATTTAATTATTGGGAAACATATACGAAAACTTTACATTTTTACTGCATCATTTAAGCCTATTTGTTTTCTTAAATTTTTCAAAAAATGATGCGATGTTGCAGTTGACAATTTTTAAATAAAAGAAATCAAATTAAATTTCTTATTAAAAAAATAAAACTGTAAATTAAACAAAAATTATTTTTGTGTCTGAACTTGTGTGCCCTTCATTTCACATCAAATAAACTTAAAAGTTTGTTTATATACTTGTTGCGTAAACATTTAGGGAAGATGGGGAAAGATATTTACTAAGTCCTTCTCTCCATAATTTTTAACTGACAGCAACACCAACATTTATCACAATTTGAAACAATGTTGCTTAATTTTGTTAAAATACTTATTGTATAATTCTCTCAAAAAAAGTAAATCATTTGCAACATTATTGCACACATATTTTTTTTAAAAATCGCAACTTTTAATAATTTTAATGATTGAACAGAATATTAAGCTTAACTTAACATAAGCGTGGTACAGCACGAATATATAAAAATATATATTTGTGTAAGTTCAATTTAAAGTTTTTTGAGCAACATATACTAAAATGTTGCAAACGTAATTAAATCAAACCAAATTTTTTAAGCACAGCATCACAATATATTTTGTGCGGAGAAATATTTCACATAACTTTTAATTAACACGAGATAAGAGTAGAATCATTTAATATTTTAAATGTTGATGTGAATTATTATTGATGGGTTCAATAAAATTTCTTTCGCACCTAAGCATACTTTAAAATTTTAATCACATTTTAAAGACATTATTTTCTTAGCCCAAAGAGGATAAGCATTCTACAGCATATATACGGCTGCACATTTAAGCCCAGTATTCTATTCAGTATTCTATTCGGAATGCTGTCAAAATACATGTATAAACAATTTGCGTGGAAAATTTGCGTGGAAAGAATGTTGCAAGAGTAGTACTTTATATTTTCGTGGATAAACATATAAAATGTTGCAGGCAACATTTAAAATACCTCCGAAATAAACCGCGTTGGCTTTATTTTAGACGGAATTTTGGCAGCTGAACATTAAAAACAAATTTATACACCACATTTTAAATGTCATATTTTCCAAGTGAAATAATCAATGTTGCTCAACATTTTCCACAAATTCGAAGAGAGTACTTGGTTTATGTTCGAAAAGCAATTAGATGGACTATATGTTGTAGGAATTTGCGAGGAAATCATGTTTCTAAGCAAATGTTTATAAAGAATTCATAAGCAACATAATATGTACAACTTCTAGAATAGGTTGTAAACTTGGGAATTCATTTTAAAATGTTGCACATCGATGCTCAAATATATTTTTCGTGAACTTCGCTATAAATGACTTTAATTTAAAACTTTAACACAATTTCACAAAGTCAGCTGGCATCATACATAACTGCAACTTCTTTTAATATACCTCGTAATTTTTACTCAAACTATGGTATGCAGTTGTAATGCATTTTTCTAAAGTTTACTATAATACATACAAAAAATAACAACAATTTTTTATCCAAAGAAATGTATAACCACAATGATTTGATATCTACGAAACATAGTTTGTGGCTACTTTAAAATGTGAAGTACATATATTATTTTTTTTTTTTTTTTTTTTGCTTCTTAAAAGCATTAAACTCCTACATGGATGGCAACTTTTATATATAGAATTTTTTTCATCATTCAAAATACATAAATTTAGATTAGCTGTCTGTGATAGTGCAACATTTATTTCATACTATTCTTCATAAATAGACTATCTATGATCATTACATGGACACTCTCATAAAAAAATATGTATATACACACAAACATTTAAATAGTATAAGAAGAATATACACTACATACGTATGTTTATAAATACATATACATATTTACTACAAATGTATGTACATAACTTACATAGTTTTCTTTCCAAATGTTTGTATAATGTTGCACAGAATTTTCGTACTACAGCAAAAAAAAACTAGTCAGCAGTAGCATATGAAGACAGAAGAAAAAAAATGGACAAAATTACCAACTGATGACATATGAGAGAATGTTAAAAACAAGATGAAAATTTATATTTATGACCAACAAAATGAAATGAAGAGGATAATAATGGTCAAGTAAATTGTTTGGTAAATGGATAACAAACAACCACAGCAAAAATGTTGCTAATCAAATGTCGGGAATCCAAATAATAAAAAAAAGTTTTAGTTGACAACCAAAAACCATAACTATAAAATTTATAATACATTAGAAGTATATTTAAAGTTAGTTATTTAACAAAATAAAAAAAATTGCAATTATAAATTTAAATATATTAACATTAATATTTTTGAATATGTTCTTAGACCCCAAGGTAATATTGACAGAGTTTGTAAAAGTTGCAATAATATTTTAAGTGTAGTTTTATATTTGGATCAATTATTAAAACTTAATGAAAATAAGTTACTTTAAATGTTGCAAGGAAAAATTTTATTTTCTAGCAACATGTTGCAAAGACAATTATTGCAATGCGGAATGTTAGAACAAAATATTTGTTGAATTGAAAAATGAAAAATATTGAACTAAATAAATATAATTTGACCCAGAATAAAAATAAAAGGTACTTTTTAATGGGTAAAAAGGAACTAATTGGTAGTTTTGGTACTTTTTAACTTTTGGTAATTTTTTTCTTGAAAACTTCTCAAAATGGATTTGAGTGAAATTTAGTAGATATGCAGGTCATCCAGATTTAAATATAGAATACTTTGTGAGGAGTTAAAAGAGGGAAAATTAGTAAATTTGGTACTTTTTATGTACATATATATTAATATATTATAAATTAAAAGACTTTCAAAAGTAAGAAATATAAAAAAGAGACATGTAATTCTGGTACATTTTTACTTATGGTACTATTTTGCTTTAAGTGTTTTTTTTTTTTACTTTTGGTACTTTTCCTCTTGAGAAGTTTTATTATTGGATTTGAATGAAATTTGATACACAGACAGCATGTAAAACACATGGTACTTTTTAAGGGCGACAAACGGGACAAATTGGTACTCTTGATACATTTTGTTTATATTTACAAATGGTTTTCATACAAGTGTAGACGGATAAAATGTCACCCACTCTAAAATATAGGGTACTTCTTTAGGTTTATCTTTTCTACTATTTTCCTTGCAAAATTGTCACAATTAATTTCAATGAAATTTGGTAGATGGGATAGCATGTGACCCAAATTAATATTAAGAGTTCTGTTTAAGGAGAGAAAAAGAGACAAATTGAAACTTTTGGTACTTTTTTTTGTACTCATATTTTATAATTTTTTTATAAATTAACATACTTTCTCGTGGCCGAAATGAGAAAAGGCTACTTTTGATACATTTTTACTTATTTTACTATTTTACTTAACATACTTACATACTTACTTACTTACTTACTTAACATTTTATTGGGGCCGAAATGAGATGAAGCTGGTAATTCCAGTACTTTTTTACTTATGGTACTATTCTGGAGTTTTTTTAACTTGAATTTGAAAAGTGGAAAGATCTGGTCCAGGGACTGGCACTGGATCTTTTGTGCCATTTAGTACTTTTTCTCTTCAGTTATTATCTAAATGGATTTGAATGAAATTTGGTAGACGGATAGTATGTAATATATAGGGCACTTTTAAAGGTTTTAAAAAGGGACAAATTG